>VXBP01003849.1:1259102-1613527 GCA_013400115.1 Rhinopomastus cyanomelas
ATATTTTGGATCATTCCAAAGAAAGAAGAAACTTACTTACCCCAACACCCCCATTATGATACTCTTTTTAGCAACACCTTTAAAATAATCATTTTCTGTTTACACTAAATTGCAGCGTTTGGTCTGTGAAGTGAAGTGGTATTTGCCCTGGCAGAGTTAGTACTCTAAGATGTGGGTTTGAAATTCAACAGTTCAATCTTTTGGACTGAAGTCTTAACCTAGGATGAGGGGTTTTTTTGTGTGTAGTGTGGTTGCTAGCTTGTTCTTCACTCAGCCTTTCTTCTCAGTGGTTTTATAAATAGCTGTGTAGGTGGTCAATATTCAAAAATTGTCTTTTAAGCAAGTTTTAGCAAGTCTTTTTAATATTAAAACATTTTTTTCAGCTCTTTTCTCCCAGTATAATCTGACAGTTTCTTAGATCTGTTGTTTTTAGTTGCAGCCCTTTTGTTACACTATTGATTTCCCACTCTGCAGAGAGGATTTGGAAATTGAATAAATAGCTGAGCTCTAGATCCATCACTGTTCTCAGACAGATACTCCTTAATAGTCCTTTTGAGTTGGACAGAAAGCATCTTAAAGCCTTTCTGACCAACACATGTCTAGGAAGCAGCTACAAATGCGTCATGTACAGTCTTAAAAAGCTTCTCAGCTTTCTAAAGTACATTTCCTATGGGAAATTAGAATTAAAATCTCTCAGAAATACTTAATTGAGATTTCAAAATGTATTAATGTCAGTATACTTTCCTGCCCACCTAAAGGCTGGAATAATGGAAATTGTATTCTAAAAAGTCTTTTGCAAGTTTAGGGTTGAAGATCTGGTGGTAAACCTTGTTTAAGTCTACACATCCTTTGCTGGGGTAAAATGTGCTCCCTTGATCCACTCCCATGATCAGTCTTAAGGGAACTTGTGTTTCAGGAGTGTAATGCAGATCTCTGCGCTGCAGAGGAGGCTCATCTGAAAACAAGTGCATTCTGCTAGCTGTAAAAAGTGTGTGATTCCAGGGGCTGAAGGAATGCTTTACTGCTTTTCTGAAGCAGCTTCTCAGCTGCCTCTGGAGATAGCAGTGGTGAACCTTATGTGCTCTGTTACTTTGTCCTGCTGCTTGTGAAAATTAGAGCATGGTGCAAGATCTGCGCTTAGTTAACTTCATAGCTGCCAGTACTGCAGTTACCAGTGTTTCTGCAATTCTGGTCTTCAAATGAAAGTTCGTCTCTTCCTCCTCCATCTCATGTCTTAAACCTCTTCTTAGTAAAGGCCTTTTGAGATGTTTAAAAGTCACTGTTACTTCCCCTCTGTTTTCCCACAGGAAGAATAATACTAACTCTTCTAAAATAATCACCTTTTGTTCAGAAACAGATACTGCACGTTTTGGAGAAGAAAGTGATGGTGTTGTTTTTTCCAGATGAGAACATCTGACCCCTGAGTAGAGTGTGTGGGGATCCTTTAGTATCCCAGTAGCACACATCGTATTAGACTTGCTGTCCCTGAGGTCTGCAGACTACCATGGTTTCTTTCAGTGTTAGAAGCAGCAGAACATTTTAATGTCCTTAGGGCTTTTTGAATAGGAAGCAGAGTGTTCAGAATTCAAATATTTAAGTACAGTGTTCTGACTGCTGCGTAATGCATGTACTTTACAGTGTTAAATTTCAAGTGTTGTCTTTTTTTATATATGTAGTGTTCTGGTAAGAGCTTTGGTGGGTAACATGACACTGAGCTGGGGTGCACCTGTGTTTTTATTCCATTCATTTTGGGTCAGTGTTTCACCTAGAAGTGGCATTAGCATAGTTTGTGGGTTTGCTTTTACCTATTTAGCAGGAATGTAATTTTTTCCAGGAACATATGACAGTACTTCTGAACAGGAAATCTACCGACCCAGACATTGTGAGGACAGTTTCTAGCTTAGAAAGTCCCAAGGGTACAGCCACCTCTGTATAAGATGTAGGTATGGCAGGCTGAGTCTGGTGGTTTAAGGTGTGCTTGGAATCTGACAGTGTGGAGCTGCTTTCATTAATAGGAGTGCCTTCTGCAAGCAGTCAGGTCATGCTGTTAGTCTCTCCAGAAGTTACATCCTTTTCCAATATCTGCAGGGTGTTTTGGAGTTTATTGAGGCACAAAAGAAAAATGCTGTTATCAGTATTACAAGGTTTTTTTGGTAAGAATCTAAGATCTGCCCCAAATTGTGTCAGCTGAAATGTCTAAAGTTGATATCAAGTATCACAGAAAAAGAAACTGAGAGCTTATAAAAAATTAAACAGGGTAACCTCTAACCTCAGTAAAGGTACAGTTACCTCAAGTCGAAGGACATCTGGACTACTGAGCTCATAAAGATTGTAATCATAGGTAGAACTTTTTTGAGGCTGGGATACACTTATATAAAGAATATGAAATTAGTTCTGGAAGTTTGTTCTTTGACTTTAAGTACTTGCTGTCTTTTATCAATAAAGATTCTCCATCTAGTGGATGAAAACTAGTAAAACAACCTGAGCACATCTGGTTCTACACACAGTGTTTGGCGTCCGGCTGTTCTTGTTCTGTGTTTGCTGGTGTTCAGTCATACGTACTCATCGTGCCTGGCATTAATGGCCAATGTCCCGAATAATTAGACCATGAAGCCTTTTGACCTCTGTCTTAAGGTGCCGCATCTGCAAGTGCTTAGGTTTATCCAGTCCATATGGGCCTTCTCATTAAGTTCAAGAGGTTTATATGTCTGTAAAATTAAATTCAGACTTTTTTGCATGTCAAAGCACCTGAGAGTGTAGTTGTAATAGGTGTTAACATTTCCTTCCAAGCTCAGTTGGGAATATTTATATCAAAGGTGTAGCGGTGTGGGTGTTGGCACATGGCAGCACCGGGAGTGTTTATACAAGGCCCACAGAGAATTTGTACTCCAGTTGCTGGTGTGTGTGGCCACGCGCTCAATGTCATCGTTCCTTGTGCCAGAAGGTGTTAGGCTGGTGCGAGTGCACTGGGAAGCAGGGCAGTGGTATTTCGCTCTCAGTTTATTGTACGTTGTGTTAGGACTGTGGCCAATGAATGGCAAGGTATTAGAAGAGATGGGAAAAGACATCCAAGCAAAACAGCAACTTGTACCAGCTGGGGCTGGGAAAAAAAAAAAAGAATACTTCTGGAAACTAATAATGACTATGATAATGTTGTGATCTATGCATATTTGTGAATTTCTGCCTCCCTGCGAAATTTTGTGGTCCAAAGAAATTCCATGGTCTCTTATTCTTGGAGCAGGTGTTTCCCCATTTTTTTCCTGTTGCCATCTGTATTGTACTGGAGCCTGTCAGCACAGCATCTCTGTGCATGGTATTTATTTTATACATCTGTCTCCAGAATGTTATGGCTGGTGTCCGTGTTTTCAAAGATAAGGAATGTTTCTGTCACGTTTTCAGTCTTTGGCTGAACCGAAGATGCCTGAATATCATTACACTAGTTTTTTTAATTGTTAAGCAGAAATATTCGTGTAGATTTACTATGACATTTACTTAAAGCATAAAAATATAATATTTATTTTAAAATGTTTTTACTTGCATTTCAAGGTGTATTGAGGGTAAGGATGAAAGCTAATCAGATGCTAAGATTTGAGCATTCTCCTGTGTAGCTTGTAGTAGTAAACTAGGTTTTAGTGTTAATTCTGATCTCTCTTTTTCCCATCCTCATCCTGGAAGTGATTTTCATCTTCATGTTCTGAAAGGCTGCAGTTCCAGAGAGTTGGAGCATAAGGGAGGCTGGTGCCTGTGGTATTTACAGCACATTTAACTATTTAACCCTACATGCTATTAATGCTGCTTTTTATTATGTTACTTCTCATCTGCTACAGTGCATTGTTAACATTTGCACTGATGTGGCTTGTTGGGGAATACCAATCAGTGTAGGAAGGCTCATTTCCAGCTGCCAGCTAAAGCGACTTTATCTTAGAGATAAAGCCAGACTTTAGGATTATAAAAATGTTTCAAGTCACAGAGCAAGACTAAAAGAGCACGGTGAGGATCAGAACCTGGTAATACCCATGAATAACTTTGTATCTCAAATTATACAAACATTTTCACTTCTTGCTATGAGACTACTCATTGTTTGTGAAGACAGACTTGCCAAAGCATGAGGTTAGCTGCCAGTTTGTCCAGAGTTCTAAACTGACTGCCTTGATTATTCTTTGCTGTAAGACCATCATGTGGAAAACTTAGCTTTGCACTTGGAGCACTGCTTTGCTGGTTTTGCATAATTTCCTTCTAGAGTGGATTAAACTGATTTCACAAAGGCATTCTTGCTGTGGATTATTCTTTGCACACTGACTTAAAGCACAGTTGGTCCTTCCGGGCTGTTTCCTGAAGGGACAAGAGCTCGGGGAAGTTGAACAGACTTAACTATGTCACTAGAGTTAATGAGTATGATGTTCCCCATGGATCTTTGCATTCAGAGAGTGGATGATCTTTATGCTATAATCCCTTTATAGCATAAGGTTTTACTTCTGCACAGTTGTCCTCATGGAGGATTAGGACTCTTGCATGCATGTAACAAAGCTGTTGTCATTAGATTGCCTTTGTAGTCCAGCTGGTACTCTGGAAACTTCTGTAAGTGTCAGCAAATCATGGCTCTTTGCAAGAGAAGGACCTTTGTCCCATACATGATGTAGACATTTGGCTCAGAAAAACAAGACAGGCTGATTGGCTAATAGTGATTGTATAAAGGCAAATCTGTATTTGTAACAGAAATGATGTATTTGACAATTTGCCTTAACTGATTTCAAGGAAAGGTGACATGACAAAAATGAAAAACATTTGGGGCTTTTGAGCTGGGCAAAGTAAAATGACATCCTTCAGCTTCTGTCAGACTGAAAGTTTTGCCATAATGTGAGAAGTTTTTCCTTTACCAATAGCTCTGAGAAATATTAGCTGGGGAAGCGATTAGCTGCTCGAAGAAGAGAAGCTCAATTAAACACTCTAAGTAGACAGGAGCTTTGAAAAATGTTGTAGGTTTTTTTAAAATATAGTGTTTACTCTTGGTAATTAGTGTGAGAGAGATGATTTATGGTTTGTGCATGTTTTTGTACGTTAACAAGGTGTTGGATGTTTTTGATTATAGACTTTGGAACGGTGCCCTGTGTCTGTAAAGCCATCAGGTATTTCAGTAAATAGGTTTGTTCACGAGGGACTGCTCAGAAGAATTACTCTGAATTAATGTTTTAAAATGGATTCATTAAATTGCTTTAAACGTCTATGCAGAAAAGCTAATGTGGAGTTCCGGTGAATTTGATTTAGTTGCTTACAAATAGAAATTTACTTAATTAAACAAAGGCTGCTTTAATTCTGTGTTAAGTGTATCTGAATGAGAGTATTGGCAGATCTAATCTGCTTTAAATTTATGTCTTTAGGTGTCTCTGATCAGCTTTCCTGAGTGGCCATAGGAATGCTCCAGGCTTTTTACTCCCTTCTTTGCCTTTGTTTCTCAATGCGAAAAGCCAAGAACAGGGGGGAGTGTTTTCCTTTGCTTTCAACTCATCATATGTAGGGAGGAGAGTATTTTAAAGTGTTGATGGATGATGGATGGATTTTTTTATTATTAGAAGGTTTAATTCTGCTGCTCCGCATTGATAATTGTTCTATCTTGGAATTGTAGGACTTCTATCAGATTTTGAAAAAAGCATTTTCCTTTGGGAGGTAGAAGGAACTCAGGCAGTATGTTTGCTGCGTGTGATTATTTCCTTTCATTCACTGTGATTACAAAGTGATGCAGTTTTTAGTTTGTGCTGCTTTGTGCCAAGAGGAATGGGTTTCTGGTGGGTTGGTTAGGCAGGGATTACCAAAGCAGTGTGGCAAAGGGTGGACGCTGAAAGCTGCTCAGGAAACTGGACACCTGACGCAAGAGGTCTGAAGGGTTAGAAACGCCTGAGGTGACTGAGATTTAAAGGCACCTGTGGCAAGGTGGGAGAAAATCCCTCTGATCAACTCTGTAACCGGTTTTTTTCAGTTTTTGCATTGGGTAAGAGTTGAAGCCACCTCTTCCAGTCCCCCAAAAGGTCCTCAGGAAGCAAAGATGAGGGTACTGTGGATCCAACAGAGCTCTAGAGTCAGTTTGGCTAGCCAAGGCCTCCTGTCAGTTTGTGATAGAGATTTTCTATTGTCTGTTATAAACTGTCTTCCTGTACCCGTCCCACACTGACTATAAAATACTTCTCTGTTGATCCAACTTGGGGGAGAAAAAGTGGGCAGGTTTCATGGCCCTGTTTATCTTATCCTTGATGTCCTGGCTTTCTGTTAGTTTTTCTTTCTTAGAGCTTGATATTTGTTCCAGGTACTATTTCAGCATTGGCTTCCTAATGCCAGTGTGCATACATTTAGTTTAGCGTTAATGGGGAATAGGGTCTCAGCCAAAAGAAAGAAAGGAGATAAACAAACCAAGCCAAAAAGAAGGCTGGGAACATAGAGCAGATTTCAAGAAATAAGTGGTTTATGTGAGGAAATGTTGGAAAATACTTCATTGAGTAAAAGATGTGGAAATTACATTGGCAAAGTTATTCTGAATTTGTTGACCAAGGCTTTTTTAAGATGATAAACTAATCTGACTCCAGCTCTAATCCTGTTAAATTTTATCAGGGTTTTACCCTTGGTTCGAAAAGCGAGGTTAGAGCACTGCAAAATTTTCTATTATAACCTGAAGTTCTGGTTCAGAAGAGGGACATTTTATTCAGGCTGTGATAGCCGCTGTGGTTGCAGTACTCTACGTAGCTTCCTTGGGCATTGCTCTCCTAATCCACAAGTCTAGCGGTAATGGCAGATTTATTTGTTTTCTCCTTATGTTTTGATACAGGAGCTCACTGTGTCTGGTGACAGCAGAAGCAGATTTTGTTCTGCCTGTCAAGAAGGCAGAAATGTGTTCTGTCAGGATGTTGGCTAATTGCCCATGAGCTGTGTCTGACTTACTGAAATTGTAATAAAATTCGTTTAAATGGAAATAAATATTAATGCTCTGAAGATGGGTTGCTGTGTCTGTGTAGTAGTATATCTGACTACTGCAGTTTGGTTGTGATATCCATGTTTCAAGGCTCCGTGACAGAGTATTTTGGGACTTTTCTGATGTGAGGTTGAATATTCTCAGACTGTGACATGAGAGGTGGAGAACCAGTGTCAGAAGGGTGAGGCTATATGTTTTGTGGTAAAGAAAGTTGATTGCAGTGATATCTTCCTTTATAATTAATTTTGAAGGGCTAAATATATGGAACGTAGAATCATTTAGGTAGGAAGACCTTTAAGGTCACCAAGTCCAGCCATTAACCCAGCTGACCCAAGCCCACTGCTAAACCCTGTCCCTAAGCTCCTGATCTACAAGACTTAAACACATCCAGGGATGGCAATTCAGCCCCGCTCTCCGGGCAGCCTGTTCCAAGGTCTGATGACTCTTTCAATGAATGGTTTTTTCCTAATGTCCAGCCTAAACTTCCCCTGGTGCAATTGGAGGCCATTTCCTCTTGTCCTATCACTTGTTTCTTCTTGTGAGAAGAAACCAACCCCCACCTCTCTCCAATTAAAGTGTATTTGAACAAAAGCACTGCAAATCCTTTAGGATGTTTTATACACTGTTGGTGTATTTGTAGCTTTAACTGGTTTAAATGCAACACATAAAGTATCAGAGAAGTCTTGAATTGTGCAAATAGAGAAAGTTTAAAAGTTGGGATTTTGTTTTCTTGTTTGTGGATTTTTAGTGTTTGGAGTGGCGGATGTTCCCCTTCAAGTTGAGGGCAGTGTTCTGTGTTAGGAGCCTGTGAGGTTATGAAACAGTAACTGCTGCACAGCTGTTTTATCCTGTTCAGCCTGGCTGCTCACCAGGATTTCTCAGAAATGGCAAATGCAATTTGCCAAAATGGCATCCATATGCACTAATGTATTGCCAGGTTTTTTGGGCTTGTTGCCGTGGTCTATGCTGTCCCAACATTTTTCACCACCATCAGAACTTCACATGACTCAGTACTGGCAGCACTGGGATTCTGAGTAAACAATTTGGATATGTGGAGAGTCCTGCCTTTGGGATGGGCTTTCTCAGTGGTACTCAGGCCAGTCTCAGAATTCTTCTCTAGGTTGTGTTGCTCTCTTAAAACATTTGTCCTCCACCTGACTGGGTTAATGGCTTTCTTGTGCTCAAGTGGAAGAGGGAAAGAGGAAAATCTTTCTGCATAGTTGGATTTGATTTGGTATCACCTCAAATTATATCTCTAGTGTTTTTTGCTTCATGGTAAAAACAAAAAGCCTAGCTGTTAACCTTTGTTCATTGTCCATCCCTTAATAAACTGTGGGAAAGCACAGTTGAGCGGTTCCAGTGACTTTAATTCAGTTTTACAGACTGCAAGTTTCTCTTAAAACACCAATAAATAACCTTAACAGAGAATTCCAAGGTAGAAGGGCTGAGAATTTAGTTTTAAAATCAGGACCATATTCTGAAAATCACTTAGTCACAATTGAGCGGTAAAAAACCAGACAGGCTCAACAGTCAAGGAAAAAAGATTTGCTTCAAGTCTAGTTGTAATTAGCTGTGAGGAAGCTCTTGTTCTCACTGTATATAAAGATTTTACCAGCCTGTTAAGATTCATACATGTGAGGATCTTGTGTGCATGTACATCCCTACATTTAAGGTCTCCTGGAAGCTTTGCATGCTTCTAGACATCAAGACCACATACTAAAGTCTGTTTGCTTCCAAGAGCTAAGTAACAAAATCCTGGCATTTAGGAATGGTCTTTTATGCTCTTAAAACTTCCAAACAAAAAATACATTTAAAAGAAAACACTTTATTTTCCATTTTCTGCTGATGAACTGCCCAGTTTCTGAAGCTAAATGAGAGTGAGAAAGGTGGATCAGCAAGGAAAGCTTGAGCTCTTCTCTTAGTCCTAATGTAGGAAGATTTACTCACAGAGGTGATGCAGGTTGTTCAGCCTTTTGCTCTTTGAGGAGGCTATGAGTAAAGCATCACTGGGTGATCACTTTGTAGGTTGGTCCCTTCTGTTAGGAACCGTATCCCCTTGTGTAGGGGAATGATGAAAAAAATAAAGGCAGTATGATATATTGATTATATCTACATTAACCATCTTCTTCCTGCTGTTTTTCAGGGTTGCATGACTTGTAAAATTACGGATTTGGGGACCTGCAGTGGTGTTTGACTAAATATTGCTGCCTGGTTCTGAATGATGTCAGAACACGATTTATCAGATGTTGTTCAGATTGCTGTTGAAGACTTGACTCCAGATAACCCAGGTAAAGTAGAGAAGGTGGCTGTGGCACAAGAAATATACTTTATGGTATTGCCCAGTAAAAAGGTGGAAATCACTGCTGAGCTTTCCTTAAAAATACAAAGCAGTGCTGCAGATTTTTCTGAGAGGTGCTTCTGAAGCCAACATACCAGGTTTTCAAGAGCTTAACTTGTATATTTTCAGTACCCTTTAGAATATTATTCTAATTTTACTATTCTTTTAAAGGCTTTGTAGCCTGGGGCTTTGCTGTGCAGGGGTAGATGACTGCCAAAAGCTTTGGATGAAATATGTCCTCCTGCAATCTTTTGTTTTTCTCCAGGCTTAATGTATGTTTTAGGCTTTCCCTCAGAGGAAATCTATCACCAGTCTAATGTGGATTGTTCTTTCACTTGTAAAATAGTTTCTTTCACACATTACTGAAATAGCAAAATTACAGTCAAATTGAAAAACGCTTCTGAAAGCAAATATCATGATATCCCTTGCTCAGAACTTGCCCTAAGTGAGAATGTGTTGAGATCAGCTACAGACATTGATCATCCTTTGCTGCTGTTGCATGTAAGTGACTGAAAGGAGAGTAACTGCATTTATGGAAAACAGAAACACATCTCAAAAAGTGGGGGTTTTCGTTGCAAAATGTAAAAGTTGCTTCAGAAATATTCCCAAAGAGTCAGAGAAGATAAGACCTGTCCCAGTCTAGCAGGTAATTTAGAACTCAGAATTCTCTCTGTGTGCAGAACTGCATTAATACTTTTCGTGGGTTTGTATAAAGATCAGGATTCAGAAGCCTGCAGAATCTGTCAAAACTGAACAGCTAATGTGGCAACTCTGCTGCCTGGCGTGAAGTTCCTAGTTAAAAATCCAAGGTAGTGCTTGAATGTTACATCCTTAATGCATTTGAAACAAAGTCTTAGATTTGGATAAATGGTTTTTGAGAAGCAGTAGCCCATTGTCATACACTTGAGAGCATGAAAGAATATGTACAATGTGTTAGTCATATGCCTTTTACTTTTAGTTGTATCAATTCAATGTATTTTTCATTTGACCCGAGTCCTCTTGCATTATAAATTGTGGCAATGCTTATTTTTCTTTGCAGTTGTGTTGGCAAATCATGCAGTGACTGATGATGATGTAGAGCCTGCCCTGAAACGTCAGCGTATAGAAATTAACTGCCAGGATCCTTCTATTAAGGTGAAGATAATTCCTTTTCCTGTTTTTATTTCCAACACAAATTAAGTTCAGTCTCATAGGGAAACATATTAAAAGAATATAAAGTGAATGTAATTTATACATAATGCTGGAATTACTAATAGGTTTCTTGTAAATATTTGTTCAGTTAGTGCATAAATTTTAAAATATGGATGATGGGCTAGTTTTCCTGTGTAAAATCAGTAGCAAGAATTTTATACGCAATATAAAGTGCTACCAGTTACACAGACATCACTAGATCTATTTTTTGATAGAGTGGATGAAGTTGACCTAAGCAATAAACTTGAGTATGTGTTTGTATTACAATTTATAGCTGCTTTGAGCACGTTTTATATTATTATTTTAAGCCAACAATGTCCTCCTGATACTTAAACCATGTTTAGTTCAGGCTTAGGTCAGTCTTCTCTGTACTTGTAGAATTCCTCTCACTAGTGTGCTGTAGGGGTTTTTTTTTTCTTGGAGCATAAGTGTATGAGCAGTATTTGACTGCAACACATGTTAAATAACAGTAAGTATCTCTTTTTTTTGTTCAAATCATCATAGAAACGAGCTCTGTATCCAAAGCGCACAAGGGGAGCAGCACTGTAAACCCGTATGGGTATGTGAATTGTAGGGCAGGGCCACAAGATGGCACAGTTGCTGTGTGCAAAGGAGAATGTGCTTTTTCTCCAGAGAAATGAAGTCGAACGTGCTGTCTTTTGAATAAAACTGCTCAGGAAAACAGATTTTATTCATTTGCTTTTCTTGATTTGCTCTTCAGGAGAAAAGTGAGCAGCATTAATTGTCTCTGATGTTATTTGCGTTGATGTAATTTCCACTGTAATCATTTTAATTTATCTGTTTGGGCAGGAAAAATCTTATTTAACTTTCTCCAGGAGGATGCGTTCATAGATTTATAATGCTTTTGTTTTTACATGTATCAAATGAAAAGCTTTGGCATGTCCTTTTAAATGATGGTGTGCTGTATGAAGTAATACTATCAAAGAGCTTAGGTGAAAATGCGTTTGGCTGGGATGCTTTTGGCTTCTAAATAAAGATCTGGAAGAACTGGAGAATACTAAAATGCTCCTGGATGTCATCAGTTTTGTCCATGGCTGAATTTTGTCACTACACACACTGTTAGTTCCTTCAGAATTGTTTTCCAGTCACATTTATCTGGAGCTTCCTTGTGCGTGTGTTGCTGAAGATAAATGCGTAAGTCTTTAAAATAGTTTTCTTCTGCGTTCTCCCCTTTCTAGTCATTCCTGTACTCCATCAATCAGACCATATGCCTGCGGCTGGATAGCATTGAGGCAAAGTTGCTGGCACTAGAGGCTACCTGTAAATCACTGGAAGAAAAGTTGGATCTTGTCATGAACAAACAGCACAGCCCTATCCAAGTCCCCATGGTGGCAGGTTCTCCTCTTGGCGCTACACAGACGTGCAATAAAGTACGATGGTAAGAAGAGAACGGATTACTCATCAATGTGCTTTTTAAAGTAATGTACATCCATCTCTCTGGCGTCAAGCTCTGCAGCTTTCTATACAGCTGTCAGCAGCTTGGTATGCTGTTTATGAATGTAGAATTAATTTATCTCAAAGGTAGTTTTTGTACCAGTTTTGTGGTGTTACGTTGAATGAGACACTGGTCCATGGACAGTTTGCAACTATTTCCATGTTTCACTTTGACTTAAACCAGACTGATTCATCCATTCTCTGGAAAAGTCTCATCAGCTGTTTTAGACAGGTCTTTTTGGACTTGCTTTACTTTTATTTATATGGCTGTTTTGAATTAATGAGTTCATCAACACTCTAATTACTTCTCATTTTACTTTTATTTGCCAGAAATACAATGGAGTTTGTTTTATGAGCTTGTTTTGTAGAGACGCTTGCTAGAATAACATCTGCACTTATTTTGGGGTTAGAAGTTGAAGATGGAAAGTCTGTTAAATAATCTGACCCTCTTTGCTGAAAGAGCAGATTTGACCTGCAGAAACTGTGCGTAAGAGTTGCCGAACGTGGTTTTAAATATCTAAATCTTGGTGTGACTGTCATTTTATCATGGGGATGATTCCAACCAGAGAAGTGTGCTTATGCGAAGACTTTTTTTGTCTAACAACTTTTTCTCCTCATTCCTATCTTCATAGCTAGAAAAAGCTTACTACTTCTAAATAATGGCTTTTTATTCTCTGTTACAGAGATCTATATGCAACATTCACATCTCACCCCATTCCAGTTAAGATAGACAAACTTCATTCATATTTTGTCAGTCTGTTTTTCTATCCTCTGATAACTTTCATCACTTTCTGAACTCTATCAGTACTTGAAAATTACTTGGAATATGTTTTTAGTGTGGTGTACTCAGTGCAGTGTTTTGTGTGTGCCGCTCCAAAGCTCAATAGAAAAACAACAAATGAGTTCCTTGCTTTATGTTGTGGGATTCATCCATGTGAGGTAAAAAAACCCCAACCCAAACCCCACCACAGATACCACCCCTTTTCTACTATCAGTATTGCTATTTTTATAACAGGTATTTTAGGTTAAAATATTTATCTCGAGGCTGTAGTTGTATTTTCTTTTGGTATCTCTCAGTTCATACATTATGAACTAGGATAGAGTATAATGTTACAGCCGTAGGGGTTCAGATCTGGAGACTTCTCTGTAAGAAGGATATATATGCTCTGCTCATGTAGCTGAACCTGTTGCACAGTGCAGACTGTTACCTCACATTTGTTCATTGAGTGCAGTTACTGATGGCAAATGTATTCTAATAATCTACTGTAAGCATACCCTTGCTGGTCTTTGTTATTGTGCTGGTGATGAACATCCTGCTTTTCCCTTTTTCCATTTTGTTTGTCTTTAAAACAGCTGCTACCTTTACACTTACTTGGGCTTTTAAAGGTTTCCCAGGCTTACACTGAAGAGGCAAATTTAAGGTTGAGTTTGTACCAAAAGAAATAAAGTGCATGGAATAACTATTTGGATCATAGAGTAACTAACTAGAATATTACAACAGTGTTTTTGCTAAATGTCCTTCATCAGTAATTATTTCTCAAGGAACTTGCCTTGAATCTGTTACTGATTTTGGTTTTGGTCATTATGTTAGTGATCTTGCAGTTCTTGTGCATCAGCTGAAATTCCTACTGCGGTTTGTGCACACAAGACTTAAAAAACCTTTTCAGAAATACGTGGCCCTTTTGAGAATCTGTTAATTCATGTTCAGTGAATGCTTTCCTCTGTAAATTGTACTGTTTGAGTTTCTTATGGGATTTGTCAGGCATGAGGTTACTATTGGTTGTTTTTTCTTAATCTCTGTGACCATTGGAAATCTGTCCCGTGTGTTAATGGTGAGCTTGGTGTTTAATCTTCTGGTTTGGATGTACAAACTTAGGATGACGGCTTCTCACACAGCCTGAACATAATACAGATAGAAGTCTGGAAAGCTGTAAGATTCTCTGCCCCAAATATTTGTTAGTGTTGGTATGAAGTTGCACATTATCAAATGCATCTTGCCAATACAGTGCTGAGTGCCTTTTGTTCTTTGAGCAGCCTGTGGCCTATATGTGTCTCAAAAGAAAATAGTTCAGGGTGTATGTGTTTAACTTGGCCTGTGTAACACTCCAGTTTCACAGTGATAGAACGTTTCCCCAATTATCATTCATAAAACCCTTTATCACTTGTTGATTATTTCCCATTAGCGCCTGCGTGGACTGTTCTGTTCTATCAACTCTGCGTACCGGTTCCCTTCCCCCGTGTTGCAGATGGCAGTGGAGAGTTGCCAACTAGTCAGTATTTTGGATAGTGATTTTCACGTTCTGTATCTTGATGAGGTTCTTCAGCCTCCTGCTTCTTCTACCACTGCAGTGACACCGTGTTTGCCACTCTAACAAAAAAGTAGCTGGCAAAGGCAAATCAAGCAGATGGTTCCACACTGACAGCAAAGCAGACTTGCAGTCTTTTTTCAATAAGTATCTTGGGGTCTGGTCTTTTCCACTCGACAGTGGATTTTGTTTACCATTTGTCTGGTAATGTAGTAACGTCAGTTAATTTGGTGCAGATTTAGCATAATTGAAATTTGGTTTACAGCAGTGCATACAGGGAAGTGTGTGAACTGTGCCTTATAAATTCAGTTTGATTGCTTTGTGCTGTTTGTGCTTTTAAAACGAAACAAATTTCCTAAGACTTGTCAGTCTGAAATATGCTTGGGCCATCTGGTGATGAACACAAGGACAGCTTGGGCAGAGGAGTTTTCTTCTGTGTCATCTGTTGGAGGAATTGTGTGGTTGCAACCAGGTGAATTCACACCATGCGCTGGGCCTGTCTTGACTCTGAGGTGGAGCTTTCTGCCCTGGCAGCGCTATGCGCTGGCTGTGTGTAACACGGAGTGATGGTCTGCCCGTGGTTGGCAGGAGTCTCACTGTCAGATTTGTCTTTTATAGTAAACTCAGCACATTGATTTATTGGGATAACTCAAACCCTTTTTATGCCAAACTATTGTTTCCAAGATTAAAAAAATTCTTATTAGGGAAATGAAGCAGAAGTTTTCAAGACTTACAATAAATCAGGAGCCACCCCAAGTTATTAGCTCCCAGGACAGAAATGCTGTGTGTTTTAAAGTCTCATTCTGCTTTCTGCCTCTTCATTAACCACATGAGGAGTGATGTGCATGGAAATCTTCCAACATACTTCTCTGGATGTATGTGATTTTTGATGGCTTGCTGATGTTTCTTGGAAAAGTATGAAATACTTGAATTCAGGAATTGCTGTACTGTCTGCTGCTCTCGACAATTTACATAAGTACATCTTCATGAAGCTGAATCCTGCTTCGATTCTTTTATTCATACTGTTTACTCTGATCTGCTGTTGTAGTACTTCATTATATACTCGCTAATTGTGATGCAGATAAGGAAGAAAATACAGGGTACTGTGTAATTAAGACTTTGTATGAACAGTTGAGATATAGAGGAACAGCAGGCTAACTTTTACATCTCCAGGTAAGAAATTTAAGCTACAGCAAAACCAGGAGAAAACTTCTCTTGAGATGAAGTAGCTCCAGATTTGTGAGATGTAAACCATTCTGGGGGAACAGCACTAGGCCATAAGCCATTTAGAAAGACTTGTAGCTGTTGGGTGTCAGTAAATCCCACAAAGAGCAGAATTACATGAGTGTAATTTCATGTAGGTTTTTATCCTATGTCCTCTTGATAAAACTTACCACTTCTCACTGGACAAGTGGCTGCTGTTTAAAAATACACAGCTATCAGGGTTGCCTACAAAGACATGGTGTTAATCATAGAATCACAGAACATTAGGGATTGTGAGGGACCTTGAAAGATCATCTAGTCCAATCCCTCCACCACAGATCCAGTCGCCCAGGAACATATCCAGGCAGGTTTTAAATGTCTCCAGAGAAGGAGACTCCACAGCTCCCCCGGGCAGCCCATTCTAGTGAAGAAGTTCCTTCTCATATTGATGTGGAACCTCCTATGTTCTAGCTTACACCCGATGCCCCATGTCCTATCACTAGATGACACTGAGAAGAGCCTGGCTCCCTCCTCCTGACACCCACCTTTCACGTATTTATAAACATTAATGATAATTTAAATTTAACGTTTTTCAGAAGGGTTCAGAATGAGTGGAACAGATGGCAAAAGTCCTTAGGTTGCACAGAGCTATGTTGAACTATATGGAACATGAAAAGAGCCAAGTACAGTAGTAAAGTTATGTAATCCATCAGTAATGGGAGTACGTGTATTGTCCCGGTGTTCTGAGCTTTGTCCGGCTTTGTGCAGCATTAGTACAGCCCTGCTTCTCCATCCAGGGAGTGATCGTGTCTCTTCCTGTCTGCAGCGTTTCCTGGCAGTGTGGCTGTTTAAGCCTCCTGATTTTTTTCTTCCTTCTGAGGTACCATGTTGGTCAAAAATACCGGTAGCTGCTGAAAGCTTCTTGGATAAGAGAACTGGTGTGATGCCTGATTCCTGTCAGTGTGGCAGCCTCAAATGAGAAGTCTGAAATTTAACTTGTGCCCAGGTCTTGAGATTTATAAATTGATGAACACACTGTGTGACAGTGCAATAAAATCTTTTATCCCTATTTCATCTGAAAGACTTCAGTCCAGAAGCAGAGTAGTTTTTGTTAGCATCATTCCACTAATTGTTCCTCTAGGTGGGTAAGCCCAAGTATAAATGGTTACGGTTGATTGCTTCAGATAATATATGAGTTTGTTTTGGTTTCACAGAACTCTCCATTTTTTTGTGGGTATTTTCTGCAAATACTGCAGTGTACAATTCTGCCCTGTTATTTTGGAAATTCTGTGTTGGTTTAGTAGTTGTAATTAAATCAACAAAACATTTTGGTTGGAGATGTTTAAGAACATCAGGGCCAACTGTTAACCCAGCAATGCCAAGTCACCTCTAAACCATGGCCTGCAGCACCACATCTCCATGGCTTTTCATCCCCCAAGAATGAGGGCTCCTGTGCCAGGCCTTGACAGCCCTTTGGAGGAACAAATGTTTCCTCACATCCACCTAAACCTCCGCTGGTACAACTTGAGGCTGTTTCTTGTCTCTTCCTGTCACTCACTCCCTGAGAGAAGAGACCAACAAACACCTTGCTTGAACCTCCTTTCAGGGAGTTGTAGAGCAAGAAGGTCTTCCCTGAGCCTTATTTTCTCCACAGTGAACACCTCCAGTTCCTTCAGCCATTCTTCACAGGACTTGTGCTCCAGACTTGTCACCAGCTTCATTACCCGTGACACACTCCAGCATCTCACTGCCTTTCTCAGAGTGAGGAGCCCAAAACTGAAGCCAGGATTCAAGGTGTGGCCTCACCAGTGCTCAGTACAGGAGCAGTTTTAAAAATCTATTAATTTTGGAGAGTACTTATATTTAAAATTGCTATTTTCTTCATAATTAGTAAAAAAAGTGTTTTTGATGAACTATGGAAATTGATAGTTCAGTAGAGTTTTTTCTTAAGACATTGTTCTTGAGCCTTTGTTATGGTAAAGTTGCAATACAGACCACATAGATCTGATTCTTTCTCACATGTGTAAAGTGGCCAAGATTGAGGATTCTGGTCAGTAAGTGTAGAGCTAGAGTTGGATGTATTTTACTCTGTCATGGGAACTGCAGAGTTAAATGCACAGAGTTCCTGTGCAAAGGCCTGGTATGGAATAGTTGAGCAAGACTTGTGAAAGTGGAGATGCTTCAGGTAGTCCTGTCTGCAGTTAATTGTGGTGTTGGTAGGTTCAACCAGCTGCTTTGAGAAAACAGCATTTGTCTTTTTGTGCCGTAAGACACAAACCCATTTTTCACATATGAAAGAGACTGCTTCATGCAGTTGTGTACCAGATGGGCTGCAGGAGCTCACTTTATTTTTGTAGATGTAGATCATTAATATGTTTGTTTTGCTATTAAATGTAATCAGCAGGATGCAATGGGTTTTGAAGAACAGTGTTTGTTCCTCCACTTTGTTTGCAGTGTGCCAGTTGGCGGGATGTTTGGCTCCAGATTTCCCACGTTCCACAACTGGTGTTTCTGCTTTGCGATTATTTCTCTGTTTGCAAGTGGTTTTGTAGTCAAACAGTGCAAAACTAAAACTGGAGATGATTTTAAGTGAAATTGTAAAGCCGGGGGATGCAGGGTGGAAGGACTTGTAGGATCATTGTTTTTCTAGATTCAGCAAAACTATTGTTGCTTCTGCATTAAGCCTTTAGGAGAAAAAGTAAAAGTGAAGAAATACACTCAGGGTACTGTTATAAACCCCAAACAGCTAGAATTGGGTTTTTTTTAGACATGTTTTTATTGAGTTACAAACACCTTTACCTACCTAATTTCATGCCATCAGGTACTGAATAGGTTTATAATTTTTGTTGCAAATTTTTAATAAGGATTTTGACAGATTATAATAAACTATCCTAATGCCAGTGCAGGTTTTCAGAAAGAATAGTAATTCTTAAGTTCTCATCGCTAAATAGTGGCTGTCAGACTTCTGGGATATAATTAACCTCTTTCCCATGGTTGTTGCAGTTGATAAAATAACTCAATAGGTGAGGAAAACCACTATTGAAGTTAAATTTATGGCTGCTTTTTTTAAAATTCAGTGATAAATTAATATTGTGAACCTTTGGGATTGTTACTGTCTAGATGAAGATCTAATGGTTCCTTCCTGGAAATACACCCTCTGCAGGTCTGAAGGCTCTTCATTTCCCAGAAAATTGTTGCTAGTTTGTTTTTCAGTAGCCAGTTAGGAGCAAAGGAGGTATTAATGAAATGTGTGTCCTGAAAGATGTGTGGCATATAGTTTATTTTCAAGTTGCAGGTACATTATTCTGCCTGCTGTGAGCCTGATCTCATGCACTGAACTCTAAACCTCAAAAAGTATTTCCCTTGAAGCAGATTCAGTCCTCAAGAATACTCAGCAGGAAGCTCAGTACAAGACAGAAAGTTAAACCGTGTTTCGGGGAGGTGAGACTCTGTGTAGTGTTACAGATGATGTCTTGATAATATAGTCAGTGATCTGGGGTGTTAATCACAGTGTATTATAAAGGGTAGGTCTGGAGAAGCTTTGGAGGTCATCAGGTTTTCAGAACTTCATGTCTTTTTGTATAAACAAGCCAGGTTTGTTTATTCTTCAGCCTATCTTACCATAGAGCCTCTTCCTGAGGCCTCACCCCGCAGCATCTTGGTGCAAACCTTCAAATCTGGGAGTGGCTGACAAAAACACAGTGAGCTTTTGTCATTGTTTTGGACTGGACCCTGTTATCTATAAATTTCCTCGTCCCTTTCTGTCATCAGTCAGTGGTGCTGTGTGCAAACATTTATTTAAAATTACCAGTTCAGCTGTTGTGTCTGTAGCTTCAGCCTGTAAGAGTTCTGCTTAAAATTAATGGGTTTGCTTCACAGAGAATCAAGGATGACTGTGTGAATAGCTCTTTCATGCAAGGCCAGTCTGTTTATGTCTGGGCATGGAAGGGTTGAAGGAGAATGGCACAATTGTCTGTGATGTGTTTTCACTGTGTTCATCTTAGGTACACTCACAGTTAGGGAACAAACTCAATCTTAACATCATAGATGCATCATCATGAAAATTTCATGATGAGAGAATTTTACCCCTTTTTTTATAGATTTAAAAATCTTGGTTAGAATCTCAAGTTTTTAAAGAACACATAAAAAGTTTTGATAATTTCATAAATAAACCTCTGGTAAATTGGCAGTTTGACTACAGGAGTCAGTATCTGAACTGCCTTTTGTAACTGCATCGACTCGTCCACACTGTTGTCACTTTTCATGTCTTTTGGGGCATCTAATTGAAGTTCTACCTCCTATTGTACGTTTGCTCTTTTTTGTGTGTTTTTAAAATACTGCAGAACCAGTGATAGAGGGGCTTCTTACACATGCATTTGTGTGCAAACACACACTCGGGTCTTGTTTGCAAGCGGAATGTGTGAAGTATGTTTTGTATGGTTTGATTAACTGAAGGAAGTTGGCTACTATCTCCTTACAATGCTGGCAAGTGATGAGCAGTACTTCAGTCTCCAAGAATTACTGGGGTTTTCATTTATCCATTTATATATTTCAAGACACAGATACCTTCTTGAGGTGTAGCAGACATGTTTATCTGAGCACTCCGGTTCTGTTGTGCACTCAAAAAATCGGTTTAGGAAACTGAACGAAGCAAACGAAGGAGTTCTTTGATTAGATGTCATCCCCCCCTCCTCAGTTTTCTTTATCAGGGCTGCACAGTCTTAGTTCTTTGGCTGCAGAATGGAAAAAAACCACCCAAACTTGACATCTTTGCTTCCCACAGTGCTTTCCAAAGTCTCCTAATTTGTCACAAGAACTTGCCAGCCTCTGCATCTTGAAGCTAATTCTTGTCCTTTGTAGCAGAAAGAGCACTAACCTGCATCCTCTGATTTTACCTGCATTGAAACATGAATTTTGTGTCAGAACACCTGGTGTGAATTAAGTTGATGTCTGCAGTTCATTATATTCAGGATCAATGCAACTTTATGTTGAAAATAGTTTAAGAACTCTCTCAACTCTGCTTTTTATTGTTATTTTCTGTGTTCTGGGAGATCTGTATCAGCGGAGCTGCAGACGGTAATTCTTGCTTTGGACCTAGATGCTGGAGACTTGAGATATCTTGGAATTAATCTTGCCCTGTCGGTTGTCTGTCTGGAGTTTTTGTTACAGACCATTAGCCAGCGAAGGTTTTATGTTTACTCTCTTCACTGTGGGGAGTTCAAACTCACACAGGACTAAGGAGAGATGGTGTCTTGTAGTTAAGAAGCTTGTCCCGTAGTGTTCTCATTGGAATTTCACATTCCATTATTGTTGCACTAAGATACTGAGGAGCCAAGTGTTTAGTAATTTGTTGTTGGGATTTGATAAATTCAGAAACCATATATAACTTCTAGACAGCAGTAGAATTGAGAGTGCAAGGTCAGTTATGGAATTAAAATAACAATTTAATAGCACCATTTCCATATTTTTGGAGAGTTCAATAATTCATGCATGTATGGGATGGAACTTAATCTATAAAACTTCTCAAACTGACCAAGATTTGAACTGTGTTCATTTGTTCTCCCAAGTTCCCTTTTTCTTAAGTTGCTGGTTTCTGATGAAATACCGTTTATAATAGTCCAGTGATTGAAACGAGACCCTAGCAAGTCGCAGCTGATAACTTGTTTCTGAGAAATAGATGCAAAATGTGTGGCTTGCATCTTTTGAATTCTGCTGGTGGTGTTTAAAATGTGCCCACGGGGCTTAAAGCACTAGAAGTAATGCTTTAGAAAGAGAGGATTTTGACTTCTTAAATGTAATGTTAGCTAAGATTTTCAGAAATATATGTTGCAAATAGGTAATAAACTTCCTTCAGGTTTGGGCAAAGGCTTCAATCCTGCAGATGTGTTACAAGGCAGATATGTTGCTTCTTGCCAGGCAGTACCCTACATTTTCCTGATTGTTACTCAGCCCATGAGAAATGTGAAGTCCTTTAAATTAGGAGGCTTAAAGCAGTGAAAGTAGCTTGTGCTTGCTCTGAACCACACGTGGATAAACAGTTTATTTATTCCCACTTAGCTAATACACAGGAACTTTGTTCTGCATCGGAGACCTTAGTGGATCCCTTTATTTTCATTTTGTAAAGAAAAACCTTATGTGAAAGTTATGGCACCGAAACCAGAAACGCAGTTGTGTGAAGTCCCTTGTGGTGCAGTTTAGTTCTATTCACAATAGAAAGCTAAGAAAGGAGAGAACTGAACGTGCACAGAATCTGCCCCTTGTGCCAAGACGGTTCAGAAATCGACATCCTTTAATTGTGAGGGAATCTGAGAATGAAAGAAGCGTACATGAGGATCACAACGGCTTTGAGTTTTATACCCAGATTAAGGGGACATTTGCTGGTGTAATTAGTGTCTAAGAACGCCTAAACCCAATTACAGTAGTATTAAAATATGGGTTAACCTACCTCCTCACCAAATCCCATGAGGTCATATTATAATTCTGGGGAAAGCAGAACATTTACTTGAACCTTGCGGTCCCCTGAGCAGGGCCAGCTATTGCATTCAAGACATAAATGCGATGGATGCGTGTCCTGGAATTCAGTTCACGACAAACGCCTCCGTCTGGCTCAGGCTTTTCCTTTTGCCTAAGCAAACAATTGAAAAGAACTATGGTGTTTAGTGAAAGTGTGCAGCTTTTACCTCATGAATGTTGTAAACTGGATGAAGATGGTTATTGGGATTATATTGTAGTGAAACTCTAAACGTCTGAATGCGTTTGAAGCGGCGCAGCAGATTGTGGAAGCTGCATTACATCCTGTGTATTTGAACAAGTAATTTATCAAGCATATAATAAACAGAAGGGGGCAGACAAGTCCTACATATTCATTTGGGTTCCAGTTTGGGAGTTGGAATATTTTTAATGTTAACGGCGTCTGGAGATGCTCAGGAGTTTTAAAATGCACAGCAGTAAGAGCACTCCCTGGAAACTTCTCCTGTAAGTCTGAGGCATTTAATTCTGCCAGTACAACCAAACGAATGAATGGCGAGGAGAGCAGCTAATCCATTTGTGATTAAAGGGAGCAAGTTTTCATCTTCCTTTGGGAGTGACAGAAATTCAAGTTGTGTTTCAAATCAATTCATCCGCATACCAGTTTACACTAGATTAAAGTACCAGTAATATTATTGTTAGAAGTTGCAAAACCAGCTGCTCTTGCTACTTACAGAAAGTAATACGTGGTAGTATAGTTCTAAAAGAAGGACTCTAGTGATAGGCCAAGGGGGAATGGGTTCAAGCTGAAAGATGGCAGATTTAGATTGGATCTCAGGAAGACAATACAATCCTCACTATGAGGGTGCTGAGGCACTGGAATAGGTTGCTTAGGGAAGCTGTAGATGCTCTATCCCTGGAAGTGTTCAAGGCCAGGTTGGATGGGACACTGAGCAGCATGGAGAGAGATGTCTCTCCCCATGGCAGGGGGATTGGAACTAGGTGATCTCTGAGGTTTCTTCGTACCTAAGACATTCTATGAAATAGTCTGCAGTGGTTTGGGATAGTCATAGTTTTACTTTAAGCAAGATGGAAAAGAGCTGCAAATGGGTTCAGAACTTCAAAAGGATGAAACAGCCTAACATCTATCAAGGTCTCGGCAAGGTTGGTAAGCTGGCGAGGAGCCGGTCTTCCATCTGCTTCGTCTGGCAGCAAATGCAATTTAACCGATGCACTTCCAAATGTAAAAAATGCACACCTGTTTAAAGTCCAAGTGGCTTTCCAAACAGAATTCTTCCTTTTTGTGGAACTCTACAGTTTTGCATATCTTTAGCTCAGTGTCTTTGTTCCACACTGAAGGGTGGAGTATGAGACAGGAAATCTCCTCCTAATAACTTCAAAAATTGTTTTCTTTGTCAAAGCAGGGTGGTGCTGCTTTGACATCCCTTCAGGGTATATGGAAATAAGAGATTTAGTACCAGCTCCCAGAGTAGCTGCATCCTTGGCCCTTCCAGAAAAAATGTGTGTGGTGGCAAGTGAACACAATTGGTTGGGTAATTATGAAAAGCAAGAAGAGCAGAGATACATGATGGAAATTATTCACGAGCCAGCTCTCTAAGAGCTGTGCGTTAGGGTTCTGTTTGCAGAAACCTAATGTGCTATTTATTTGCAGTCTGTTATCTGGTGACCATCAAATCTTCAGTTACTGTAAGTAGTATCTCAAAAGCCAGTTTATAATACTGCTACCTTCAACCCCAAAGCTTCTAGTGCCTTGTAAGTCAGACTTGTGCTGCTGTTAGAATATAGAATATGTAAGAAAAGTTGGAAAATAAATCTAGAAGTAGCTATTTGTGTAAAAAAGGCTTCAAAGTTTTATTTCATACAGTGCTTTCTAAACACACAAGTTCTATTTTAGTCTTAAGGCTGCAGCAGACGATTTATTTTGTATTAACTGTGTTGAAGATCAGTTGATCCTGCATATTTTATTATGGGAAATGACTGTCCTTCCTTTATAGATTAGCCTTTCTCATTTCACATTTACTACAGGCTGCAGTAGGTTGCAGTGCCGCTGCTTGTCTAGTTCAGGATGTCAGGGCTCTGAAGGGTAACAGCTGTGCATGTCTTTTTGTACTGTCTGAAGGAGGAGATATCTTTGCACGTTGCATTTTTCTCAGTACATTTATCTTTAAAAAGACTTGAATTAACTGGTTAATTAAAAGTCGTGACCCGACCTTTTCTTGTCCATAATCAAAAGTAGATGGTGAATAATTAATGCTGGTTCTGTTAATGTGCTTTTCTATCCTGGTTATGTCACTTGCACAAGGCCTGGCTGTACTGCGTTTTGCTGCTTTTGTGTATCTGCTTTGGCCAAAAAAGCTCTTTGGAGGCTGTGGTCCTCTCTGCATTTAATTCTTATGGAGTTTCCATTGTGCCTGAAGGAACAGAAATTGTTTTTTTTAATTAAAACCCCAGGGTTTGCAGTTGCTTGTGTATCCATACAGGTCTTTTAAAATCCCTGAGGTAACAAGCTCTATTCCGAGTGGTCAGTTCTTTGGGTCACTTGTCGTGTTGGTGACCTGGCTGTTGGCTAACTGGTGAACTAGTTGTGCTTATGAATGGTTACACTGGGTTGTACAGGTGTGTTTGGCTTTTCTCAGAGTAGAACAATCCACAGTAGCTTTAACAACTCTCAAAACTGGTCGATAGAGCTAGTCCTAAAGCAAATAGTTTGTGCCTTTCTGATTGTCGGCCAGTTCAGAGGCTTGCTCTGTAGGTAAGGCTGACTACAATAGACTCCATGGCTGAGTACAGTAAACTCCATGGAGATGTGTTCTCCAGCTTGGAGAATGGCTGGATCTTACTCACTTGATGCTAAATGTTCTTAAGCTGTTACCAGTATATTTTGATAAATGCTGCATTTCCTTTACCATAAATTGATTACAGCTTTCTCAGTTCTCAAATCCATGAATCTCTCCAGCGATGGCTGGTGTACTTGTCTTTTTACGGGCCCTAATCACTAGTGCTGTCTTTATAACGTCTGCTCTTATGTGATGTTCCAGATGCAAAGAATCCAAAGATAATTTTGATGACTGAACTCACTGAAAATGATGGATAGCACTGCTGCTTTTCTGGCAATCGGCTGTGACTAGGCGAATGCATGGCTTTAGGGACATTTAAACTTGTACTGCTCAAGTGCCCCTACAGCAGTTATCCCACTGGTCTTCATCACCGTGAATGGTTTAGTTGTTGGCAAGTTTCCTCTCTCGTGGGAGATGAGGAGCTGCTTTAATTTGTTTTGGCTTAAATCCAGTGTGTAATTTTGTGTTATGTTTTACTGGTTTGTGGTTTTGTTCATGTATACCATAGTGTAAGTTCGTGAGTCGGTTTTCTCATTGCTATTTGGGTAGAGAATCTTAACTGTATCTGCAGAATGCAAAGGAAGCAGGTGGTCATCAAGAGGAAGAAGCATTTTAACACTATCTTCTTAAGTAACAGTAAAAAGATCCAAAGAGTGGCTGTTCCTGTAGTGTTAGTGAAAGATAAAGTAAGGAAAACACCACACGTCTGAAATGGCGTTTTTCTATGTCATTTGAGCAACATTTAGATTTTCTTCATTGTAGGACTGATTGTAATGTAAACAAATACTCAATATCTAAGTCTTCATGCTCAGCCTCAGCTGTAAACTGGAAAATACCAGAATTCAAGATCTCTTTTGTAGACCTGCTTTCTTTAAGACAGTGTTTAGCTGGAGACTCTTGCCTTCCTGATCTCTCCTTCTGCATCTCCTTGCAATCTGTATGTGAGGGAAGGATGAGGATGATGATATCCTTAGCAGCCCTGCCTTCCAGAGAAGCAACACACGCAGTGTGGATATTATAGTGACCACAAAGTATTATATAGATGGGGAAACAGGAGTTTGAGGGGATGTGACTACCTGAATGGCTCTGAGTTCTGCCTCCTAGCCCTTATTTATTCACTTGCGGATGTTCACATGTGCAAAGGAGGCTCAGAAATGGTCTAAGTGGAAGACTCTTCTTTCTTTTTTCACTAGTTGAGCACTGCTATAAATATTCCAGTAGCTGGTCCATAGTAATGTGTCTAGGAAAACAAGAATAACTTCTTGTCTGAAAATTTCAGTCTGAGGTTTTCCACAGGTCATTTTCATCCATTTGGAGAAATGTTTGATCTTGTACCTTGTGGAAGATAGAAATGTCAGCGAGTTCCTTTCGCTTTATTTTACTCTCTAAATGAAAACCTCATCTGGGAAGAGGAGAATGATGGTTCTGGTATTGCCAAAAGTTCTTTTGTGTCATTGGCCAGTTTCCCTGTGATTGACATGTTATTGGCAATGACAAACCACCAGTTAAGGCTAATGATCATATCTATGACTCACACGTTTTCCATACGGAAAATTACCTTTGGCAACGATTTCCTTATGCAAAATATAGACTGTCCTTTTATGCTAATAACCCCCAAACAAATGGCAGAGGCTAAATACACACACATTTAAATGATTTCTAAAAATATAAACACACTAGAGAATATTTTCACCTGTAATTTAACACATTAGTCAGTAAACTGCATTTAAAAAACCCATCCGAAGTGCAATATGATCTGTAGGTTGCATTGGAAGTTTTTTTACAGAATGTGTCCAAGAATAGGCAAATTGCAGAACCAGCCTCTCCAAATTCTAGTGCTTATGGGGAAAGGACTATGTGAACACAGATGGAAAGAACTGAAGACTGTGTAAGGACACTGGTTTGTGAGGAACTCCCCCTGACCCCCCCTAATGTGTTCTTTCCAGCTTCTTCATGAGTGTAGTACTGGCAGCACTCATAGGAAGAATTGCTTCATTTGGAGTCTGAGTGAATATCAGAAGCTTTCCTTATTCTTCATTATTTCAGTGCTTAAGTAATGATTGAGGTTGATTGATCTTAAATGTGAGAGGTACAGACTGAAAAAAGAAATTAGAATAGTCCGGTAATAGGCTGTGCTAGGCTGTAATGAGTTGTAATGATTTCACTCTGGTGGAGTCACAGAATATTTTTGGTTGGAAGAAACCTTTAAGATCATCAGGTTCAACCTTTGACTGAGCACTGCTGCATCACCACTAAACCCCGTCCCTAGGTGAGTTTTACTGGAGTCTTTGTGTTAGCAGATACAGAACTGTATCCACTAACTGTAAATAATTACTGTCTATAAATACATGAAGGTCAGGTGTCAAGAAGAAAGAGATGATGTCTTTTCACTTGCACCTTATGATAGGACAAGGGGCAGCAGATGTAAGTTGGAGCAAAAGAAGTTCCGTGTCAGTAGGAGTGACTGAGTAGTAGAATGGGCTGCCCAGGGAGGTTGTTGAGTCTCCCTCTCTGGAGATGTTTAAGACCCATCTGGATGCATTTCTGTGTAACTTGTCTTAGGTTTTATGATCCTGCTGGAGCAGGAGGATTGGACTTATTGATCCCTGGAGGTCCCTTCCAACACCTAATGATCTGTGTGTCTGTGATCACAGAAATAATTTTATCCAAGAGTAACAATTCCTGGTAACAGACAAGAAGCTTCATTCAGTTATTTTCAAACAAGCTACAGAGTTCCTACTCAGGCAGGTTCATCACACAGAAGAAATAATTGATGGTTGTAAATCTGTGCTCTGTTGGAGGTTTCCCAATGTTTTAGCTTGTTTTCACTGTGCTTTCTGTTGAGTCCTTGCAGCTCGGTAACAGCTCACTTCCAAAGGCACGACAATTGATGGACACTGTGATGGTAGTTGTGGCTTCTTCCAGAGGTTTTCCTTGTGTATGTGGTGTCTGTTTTGGCCCTTGTGCTGTGCAGCCAGGAAAACACATGTCATTACAATGGCATGTTTTGTTAGTGGCTCCTCCCCAAACAAAAGTGAAGGTGAATTTTCCCAGTCAATAATCCACTCTACTAAGTTAATTCTTACAGAGCAGCCAGGTTTTTTGTGGGCGTTTGGTTAGGGATGAATTTAAAAAGAAATTTTTTATGCATTGAAGGAACAAGCTGGAATTTACATTGATGCATTGAAGAGGGGATAAACTTGTGCTGGTGGGTTGTAGGGAAGTGTTTTATTCTAAATCTGCCTAAATCAGCTGCATCCTGCTCACTCTCTAGATTGCCTTCCTTAAAAATGAATATTCTTTAAAAGAGAAAAGGGCAACCCCCCAGCTTCATCCTTATTTTATGCCAATTTCTACAGTTTCTAGTGCTAAGACTCTTTTTCAAATGTGAGCTTAGGATGAGCAAAATCCTAAGGACTTTATAAATATAATTTTATTGCATTTATCTCTACAGCTGAAATTAATTATTCAGAGTGTTCATTAAAAATAAGCTTTGGTAAGTGACATTTGAAACAGGCATTCAGAAGTGATTGCGAGAAAGATGGTGATAAAGAACAGTGTCTAA
This sequence comes from Rhinopomastus cyanomelas, assembly GCA_013400115.1. Lineage (NCBI taxonomy): Eukaryota > Metazoa > Chordata > Aves > Bucerotiformes > Rhinopomastidae > Rhinopomastus > Rhinopomastus cyanomelas. Next base: position 1,287,445 of record VXBP01003849.1, read on the forward strand.
AAGGAAGTGTAAAATTCTTGAACGCTTTAAACTGGCCTGTAAAAACTTCAGACGTGGCTGTTTGGGCAGTGTGGGAAATGTAATGAGAACCCGTTTGCTGCTGGACTGAGGGCACGGCCATCATTGCCACAGAGGGGTATTTTATCAACTATGTGGTGTGGGCTTTTTGTAAATATTCCATTGAGAAGATACACAGAAATAAAAAAGAATGTGGGGGGCTTTTTCCTCTGTAAGAATGGAGAAAATTTTGAAATGCATCATTAAGCCCTATAGACAGCAGCTAAGAACCCAACAGACCCCCCCCATTTATTGCTTAATACAATTCAAACTTCACATACACATGGACAGCTATAGTACAGTCTGTACTTGTCCATGATTAGACAAACGTCTTCCAGAGCTTCTCGAGGTTTGCAATCCAACAGATCATTGGCAGCCCACAAGGAATCCAGTTTGTTGCTAGCAACAGATGCTGCTTTCTAAGAGGGAGGCAAAGTATTAGGCCCTGGGGCTTTTAGTGTCCAGAAAACCTGCGGTGAACTACTTTATCTGCGCCAAAGTTCAGAACCATTTATTGTTAGCTCTTTTGACAGTTTCTTATCTCATCCTTAAGTCTTAACGATGGATATAGTAATGTTTAAAGTCATCTGAAGACACGTGAGTGTTCAGGCACTTTGTTACAGCTGAAATAAACAAAGAGCTGCTGTCATCAGACTTGTTGAATTTGTTTTTCAGCAATTAGCCAAGGAATACAGTTAGGAATAATAAATGACCATCAGTCATGTTTGAGATGTTGGACCAATAAAAACAATAGCAGACTATTTACTGTGAGAAGCAGAAAGGAAAAAAACCTTCTCTGTCGCTGCAACACAAATTTTCTTCCAAGTTCTCTCCTGAAGTTTACCATGAGAACAGCAGAAATAATATCAAATAAATATCAAACCCATGCCTTCAGGTATTGAGTAGTGATTGGGAATAATGTTCATCGTCTCTGACACCAAGTCACACAATAATCTGCATGCTGGAGACATTTATTTACTTCTGTACGATAGCATAGACATTGTGTGTTTGTCTATGCAACACTTCTCTAGTCGTTCCTTCTCCATTGGCTTTCTGGTTTCTCATGCCCTAAATGCTCTTCTGTAGTTTGGTTTAGATTTTTCTTGGGTATGTGAGATGCATATAAGAAATTGTTCACTCTGGTTGTCATTTAAAGTTAGTCTGTTCTTATTCTGATCTGTACCACTGTCATCTCTCTTCCTTCCATGAACCCCCAGTCCTGAAGATGACAAATGCTTCCTCATTTTTCCTAGGAATTATCCTATTAAAACTGGTGCACTGGATCTTAAGTTGGTCCTAGTGTCTCTGGAAATATGCCCTCAGACTTTTCAAAACAAGAACTTGGTGGCTCTTTGGAGCTGTGATTTACAGGCTTCCTGCTGTGTATCTTCAAATGATGAATTCTTTATCGCTTTGCCAGGGGTCATGGACTTTTATATAATTCCCTTGAAACCATCCATCCTCAGGAGAAAAGTATTTGAATTGGTACAGATGTCAAACTCGATGGATTACCAGCTTTAGCGTTTGATATGGAACTGCGATGCTGGGAGAAGGAGCAAGGCTTAGCGGCAGTCTCTGGTTTTAAATAGACTGTTTAAACAGAAAGACTGTATTAAAGTAATATTTATTAGACTGACTCTTTTCTATTCCATTTTCTTCCCTGATTTTTGTCTTGTAGCGTTGTCCCTCAGACCACAGTAATACTGAACAACGACCGGCAGAATTCAATTGTAGCCAAGATGGTTGGGCAGGAAGAACCACTGAGCAGAGCAGCAGATTCTCTGGAAAACATCCTTAGCAAGTCAGTAGCAGTTGGAATCCTCCCCTTCATTCCCTCCTCTGGCAGATCAGTATCCATCTCTGCAGCAATTTGAAGTGCAAAATGAGGAATGTTCTGGGTAACGGTGGGTGGGGGGAACACTGGACTGGCACAGGAGCATTTTATCAGGCTGACAGTTCTGTCTGCAGGAACTTTCTTATCAGCAGTCCAGGTATGGAGCAGTGCGTCACTCTTGGTGGGGCAGCACGTCTTGGTGAATCTGGGATTAGTTTGGTGTTAGCTGGCAGCTGACAGCTGAAGGAGAGAGTGCCCATAGCCACATAATTTTTACACAGCTGCATGTTCACTTGGGAACATGCCAAGACCCTGTATTTAACCAGCTGAAGAAGGAATATGCAGCAGCCCAGGAAGGCTTGTTAGAATTTGTGCTGTCTAAAACAAATTTTAAATTCAGAGGAACTAGAGATTCTGGGTAGAAAATACCCTGAAAGAATATCTTTCTGTAAGTTAATGAATTAATTTTTTGTTGTTTTGCCACCAGGCCTAGATTTTTCCACTGATGCAATTTTAGCAAGTGCTCATCTAAAATGAATTATTTCTACTGCTGTTTTCCCCCCATCAGAGCGTTGAGCTGTGAACAGGAGCTGGCTTGTTTAAAGGAGTGTGCTTTTATCATACATGTAGTTTTGCTGAGTAGTGTTTATAATTCTCTTCTAACACTACTACAGTTTTACCAAAGTGACACATCTTTTTTTTTTTCCACAGTGCTGTTCCTGGACGTAGGCAGAACACCATAGTGGTGAAAGTTCCAGGACATGATGACAGTCACAATGAGGATGGAGAGAGCGGCTCCGAGGCCAGTGACTCAGTTTCCAACAGTGGACAACTAGGAAGCCAAAGTATTGGGAACAATGTCACGCTGATTACGCTGAACTCTGAAGGTATGTTGATCTAACTGTAAGGCTGCTTGAGCAAAGTAAACGTGCTGGTGGAACAAACTAACATTCAACTGGAAGCTTCAGAAATTGTATCGTGGGTCCAACCTTGAATTGTTAGGCAGTACAGCAAGAATCAAGTAGGAGCGAAGAAGTCAGAATGACTTGGTTGGGTTTGTTCCACTTCTGTTATACAGACAGAACAGCCAATTAAAATTACTTCTCAAATTAAACAACTGTGCTCTGCTACAGCAGTGTAGCTTTCTATTTAAAACCCTTTGAATTAACCCATGCAACCTGCAGGATTTCCTATCCCCACGGTGAAATATTGGTTCAGGAAAGTGAACACCTTCTCTGGGAAATGAAATGTTCTATTCCATTTCCTCCTGGTAACATATTATGACAGCCCACTTCTATAATTCTTATAAATGTGAAACTCTAATTTTAGCAACTGTAAAGGATTTTTGTAAGAACATGAATGTTAAAAACTGTGCCAACAGAATGGTGTGTAATGTCAGCTTTTTCTGCAAATTCTTAGGGACACAGGATTCTTCTGCAAATTCTTTTTTGGATGTAGAAATCAAAGGTAGTGAAATCTGAGAAGTTTATATTAGTCTCATGAAGATAATTTTGTTTTATGTGGTGGGGAATAATGAAATTAATGTTAGTTGTTATATTAAATCACAAGACGATATAAGGGACACTGAGTTTTAGGTGAAAACAACCCACGATAAATTGTGCTTTATGATTAGCTTGAAGAATGAATTTTTTTAAAGCACAGTTGTAATTTGAATTCTAGACTTGAATGAAATAATTTTCCTAATTACTGGGAAAAAAAATTACTCATTGAGTATTTACTAAGGTGTTATTCTGGATGTGGTGATTCATACTTACATTCATGTTCCAGAGAGGAATTAAGTTACTTAAGGACAATATTGCAGCACAATGCAACTTAGGAGATGAACTTTGTACTGACGAAGTAAATATGTTGTGAGGTTGATCTCTAATGCTGAAACAGAATTTAAGAGAGAGTCAGGAGTTACTCAGATTTTTCTGCATGATTTGTTGGGTGTGAACAGGTTAGGGTTCAATTCGTGCTAAGGATTAAGTCAATATAGCCCCAATAGAATATGACTTGGTCTGGGTGATCCTGCTCTGGCAGAGGGGTTGGACTAGATGATCTTTTGAGGTCCCTTCCAATCCCTAATGCTCTGTGATTTAAGAGCTCATTCAGAGACTTCAGAAGTAACAATTGAACGAGATGCTTTAAAACTTTGATACTTACAAAACCTCAGAGGTCAGTTACTGAAAGTCTCATGCACCAAAGACTGTTTCTGAAAATGATATTCGGAGGCATCTCAACCAAGGATTGTCCAACTTCTATGCATACTCATACAACATACGTGTATTATGAATAGCTTTCAGATTCTATCCCGTTTGTATGTTGTGAGACAGTGTTACTACTGAAGGGTCTTTCATTTTGGGTCAGTGGGAAATTAAAGGAGACTGAGAATGTCTGAGGAGTTCCTATCAAAAAACTGATCAAATAGCAGATAGTGCTGGTATTTGAGGTAAAAAATACCGATAAAATGCCCTCTTTGTGGACTCTGCTCTTCACAGAGCTCTGTCAGCTGTGCCAAGAACAAAGCTGCTAACGTTAGGGGAGAGTATTTGTTCTATAATGTCCTTTTCGACTTGGTGTCTTGGCCCAGATTTGCACAGAGAAGCGTGATGTTGCGTATGTAAATTCTGAAGAAGCAGCTAATCCATTAGTGTCTTCAGATCTGACTTTCTTCAGACCTTTAGACCACTCATCCATTAAAAATCTCACCGAGATTGATGAATGCTTTGAGAATCAGATTAGTAATCCCTCACACCTCTGTCATTTTGCCCCCATGAAGATGAGAGACGAGGGCCTGTGCAGAAGGAATGCTGAGTGAACTAGTCTGCAGGATGTCACAGAAATTACGTCGTTAACAAAGGAACTGATGGAGAATAATAGGTCTGTTGTGCAGACTCACTTTCTTCAGCAGCAAAAGGCAAAAGTTTCAACATCCACTAGTTTGCTTTCATCATCGGTGAAAGATTTCTGAGTGACTTGGAGTTGCTCAGGGGAATCTCGTTTGTAAAGCACGAGGGGCTGAGAATAGCAAAACTTGGGCCTTAGGGACTGAGACTAAACAACTGGGTTTCACTGTGACTCCCATCTGTCTTCCTGTGTCTGGACAGCAAAGCTGAACCGTGTTTATAGCTGGGCTGTAGCTGATTTTGAATGTGACACTGACCTGTGGATATTTTCAGAATGTAGTTAATAGGTTTATATAAAGGCATTGTTTGCTCTCTGCTGGCTATTTTCAAAGAGCATTTAATCACATCATTTAGTTAAAAAAAAATACTAGTTTTACTGCCTTTCTCTTCCTGAAAAATAATTCTAAAGAAGCATGGAACCCAGTTCCCAATTGCAGTAATGGTCTGGAGTAAGGTTTGAGTGTTTTCCCCAGATAAACACTGTAACTTCAGTTGTACCTTACTCTTTCTGCATCTGCAGTAAGGCATGTTCTGTCTTTTCTCGGAGCAGCAGTTACTTGATTCTTCTTTTTGCTTCTCAGAAGGCTGAAAACGCTCAGATGCAGCTAATGGTCTGCAAAGTGTTGATTTTATATGCTTGTATTTATGATCTAAAAGCACCTAGAGATACCCCATCTCTAATTTTTGTGAAATTTTATGATTTTTTTCTACATTTCACTTTGGAATAATTAATGTCCTTTCATGTGGGGGTGATAATAGAAACATCAACACTTGATGTTTTCATTGGACCGCAGTTCTGAAAGTGGTGCTCGTGAACTGTGCAGGCTTTCACGACTGAAGTTAATCCCCAGCGAGAATACGAGTGCTCAGTATCAACTTACAAGTGTAAAAGAAAATTAAAATAGGCTAGAAGACTTACTAGGAAGTGACATTTTTATTAATGTCATATTTTTGGCATAGAAAGTATCAAGTGTGTCCTTATTCAGCCAACTAAGACAAAGTATTTTTTTCATTTAACTTGTAATTTTACCCCATAGATATTAATGACTGTCAAAAGTGATCAGTCTGTTGTTTTGAATACATATGTTGGAGTGTGTCTTTTCTACTCCGTTGCAGTCCAAGTGGGGGGAAATCAGAGAAGAGCAGTTAGTTTGCTTGTGTAAATAGTAGTGTAAGTTTACTTTAGATGTAAAATTATTTTTCTACTAATGGGAGGATAATTTAATCAAAGATCAAAGCTCAAAACTCTGTTTCACCGGAGTTAACTGTTAAGCAGATATCTTCTTCCAGAAACACTGAAAGAATTGAGTGCTGCTCATCCCCTTGCAGTTTCAGTGGTTCAGAAACATCAGCTTTAACTGATCAACTTTGAATCTTCATTTTCTGGAGATCTCAGTTGGAGCCTTAATTTAAATCCTAAGTAAAAAACATAAACCTTTGTTGCTGGGCTGAAAGAAGGAACTGAATGAAGAAGCCCAGGTGTGACCCTCTACTTGTACTCATATTTGAGTGAAGTGATAAAGCAGAAAGCTCTTAAACCAGTAAAACTGTATCCAAACTGCTTTATTCTGGTAGTTTAAACTATTCAAACAGTGCTCAACAGTTAATAGTAAGCTGTGTTGGTAACCTCTAACTGACTTAATCATCATCCATCTCTTTATTTTTCTGATTTAGGAGAAATTCCTTCCTTGTATTTCTAACACTTTGTTAATGATGTTTATAAAGGTCCTCACCTTAACCAAAGGTCTTTCTGTTGTATAGTGATCTTAGTCATAATCTTAGCTAATAAGAAATTCTGATTTGGAAAAGCTTTTGGAGACTTCCTCTGACAGTTTGAGACTGTCCTTACCCACAGAGCACTTAACTAACCAAGCCTGGTTGCCTTTTAATTTTCTTTATGCTCTGCCTCTCAGAAAGTCAAAGCTGCATAGGTAACTCATCCCATGTTTGTTTAAGTCTTTTGTGTAGCAGTTTTTTTCTGAATACATGAACAATGGGTGTGTTTTAGCAGGAATCTTTTCTAGGTGAAAGGATCTGCCAAACATGAGTTAGACCCTGACCTGTCACATCTATAAACAGACCTTTTTACTGTCTGTCTGAGATTTTGAATAGAGCCTGGTTTTCTGAAAAGGTTTGGTAGATGAAAATGGTGTAAATACAGTTCAAACCCCAGGTTTCACTGTGCTCTCCTGAGGCACCAGATTCTTTAATTTGCAGAAAACCTGTGTTTAATTTTTCTTGATAAACTTGGAAACTTTTATTGTCCTCTCTTATTTTTTTTTCCCTTTGGTTCCCCCAGCATGGGTTCTGGATCTTTCTCATTTATTGAAACAAGACACAAACGTTTACATCTCAGTAGTGTTTAAAGTAAATGTCAGCAATTAATAGATGTGGTTTCTTTTCTTTTTTACAAGTCCGGGTGGTTTTGACATGGATGTGTTCTTGCTGAAAGATCTAGGGTACAGCGCAGTGTCAGCTCTCCAGCCACTCTTCCCCAAGCCTGTAGCTGCAGGGAGTTGTTGTAATTGAAGTGTATGACCTGACGCATGGCTTTGGCAAACCTCAGCCCATTGCTCCAGCCTGTCCAAATCCCTCTGCAATACCTGCCTACCCTCAAACAAATTGACACTTTCACTTAATTTCGTGTCGTCTGCAAATTGTCTGAGGGTGCATTTGATCTCCTCATTCAGGTCATTAGTAAAGATGTTAAACCTGACTGGTCTCAAACCGAGTCCTGAGGGACACTGCTTGTGCCTGCTTGCCAACTGGATTTAACCCCATTCACCACAACTCCTTGGGCTCAGCCCAGAAGTTATGTGGTAATTAAGGCCATGTCTATAGTCTGTTTCATCCTAACATTGTTGTGTCCTTTTGGCTTTTGCCTTCCCTTGCACAAAAACATTCTGTGAAGAACATTAGATCCACACTAGTGTTAGATTACAGAGCTGTGATACTGAGCACCTGCACTGTTTTCTGACTTGAATGGATGTTCTCGACTGGTACGTGGCTGTAATCCTGTCAAGGGTTGGTTTTCTGTTGACTAAGCTATAAGCTGGCAACCGTGTGCATGTTCATGCTCTCCACAAAGCTGTTGAAGCAATATTCTGGCATCTCAAATATATTTGTCTAAACTTTTTAACTGAAGAGATTTAGCATCATAAGAAGAAAAGTGAGTTGTGGTTAAGTATTAACAAATAGGATTTAGTAAGAATAGGTGAGTAGGTTTTCAAATGACCAACACTTAAAAGGAGCCTTTTGTGCTCTTAATCGTTAACATCTGATATGAAAATAATTCTCTTTTGTCTGGGTCCCAGTTACCTCCCATCTTACTTCCTGTAAGGACTCCTCTCTGGCCATATATTCACAAAGCTGTTACAAATACTCATAATTTTAACCCTGTCATGGTACCCTCATGATGAAGGAAGACCTTGTCCCTTGCCATCTCCCAGTCAATGTTTAGAGTTACTCTGATTTCCTCAGCTATGGATGACAAGGTTCCTTGCTTGTAAAGTCTTCACAGAGACTTTCACACTTTCTTCTACTTCCTTGGGAGGAGAGTCTCATCACTACATACACATCGATGTACTTGCTCCTAAATGCTCTGTTACATAAAATTTAGCCAAAGCTAAGTGACTTTTCTTTCAAGATACTTTGTTATAGGTACTCTGTGTTTTGGTGATGGCTTCCATTTCCACGTGTGATGTCACCTTCTGCCTGTTCTCTCCTGCGTTATTCCAGGATTGTAGAATTGCTGAATAAGGTCATTGCATTTCTTCTGTTGTGATCAGGCAGGTATGTGTTGAGTTTTACTATGAAAAGCTTGACAAGAACTTGCTCTTCAAAATTTCCCATTAGAACACTGGCAAAAGCAGAATTCATGCTTCTAATTCAGTTTATACGCAGACAAATATTAACCTAGGCAGCTGCTTCAGGTTAGCTCAGCAAAGCTGAAACGTTGAGTACTTACTGTCCAGGGAAAGAATAAGTTAACTAAAGGTACTGCCATTATTTGATACTTTCTCATCTCTCTAGGGAATCCGCTCAGGGCCTATTTAGCTTAATAGTAGATATTGTTTCTAAGGTACAAGGGGCTTCGAGATGCAAGCAATATTACAATGATACTGTCCATCCACATAGACAGTCTGTGGTAACTTATAAAAATATTGAATCTGTGACTTGCTGCACAAACAAGAGGAGCATCTGTTTCTAAAGCATTAAGGCACGTTATGTTATCCTTCTAAATCTGTCACAATAGAGTTACTGTCTGATTTTTAATATGGAAAGGGGAAAAAAAAAGTAGGAGCTCTCATCCTTGCGGTATAAGAATGTCCCATTCAGCATTGCTCTGCTGCTTTAAAAGCTGATGTTTAAAAAGATGTCTATGTCAAAGCCAAGACTTTGAAATTACTAAGAAAGAAACACATTGTCCTCAGTGTCTCCCCAGTACGTGAAAGGTGCCTGAACAGAGATCCGTGAAAGCTGTTCTTCAGTGGTTGAAATCAAGTGGCAAAATCTATTGATTTGGACTTTGGTTCCAAGGACTTTAGACTTGATCATGGGATATTTGTTACCGTATGGGAGAGTTTTGTATCCTGTCTACTTTCTGTGCATTCCTCTAACTGCATTTTGAGACTGTCCAAAATACAGTTAGAAACATAGAGGAGTATTTTTTGAGAAGATAAGGGAAAATTGATCTACGTATTGTATTAATTAAAGGATGAATAGAGTTTTCCAAAGGCAGTTAAGTCACATACTGCCTCTTCACATTTGCAATTGCCTTTTCACAGTAGCAGTTCTCACAACTTGTGTTCCAAACGTGAATCCAAGCGACTGTTTGTATGTGTCACAGACTTACCTGTCTGCAGGACTTTCCTGTTCACTCTAAGATCAAATCTTGAATGTTGTATGATCATTGGCAGCACTTTGCTTTTCCTGCCAAGGTGCTTATGACCAGATACAGAGAGTGAAGATGAATTTTTAATAGCAACCTTTTTGTACCTCAAAAGCAATAATCTGTGTTGCTGATGTGAAGGTACTGATGAGACTTCAAGAGCCTCAGTAATTTGTTAAAGCCAGAGAAGGCTACAATCACTGAATTGTTTTGGTTTGCCCATGTGTGTTCTTCTGTTCTGTCTGTTGTCTGTCAGACCACTTGAGGAAAGCAGGAGCGCAGAAAGTTTTCAGGTACATTTTCAGACAATCTCCTTTGGCATCCCAGTCCTGTAACCATAGGAGCTTAGAAATTAACTAGCATCTTCTCTCCATTAGCCAAATCCTTTGTGCAGTACAGAAGATTGTACCTGAAGCATGATGTTCTTCTGGCTTTCTGGAAACTAAACCTTTTTATTCCTCACAGGGATAGTCAGATGAAAAACCTCCAGCTCTGGTCTAGGGTTTCTAATGTGTGTTTCGTGGACGTGTGTGTTTGTCACATTGTTCCTTTTGCCAGAACTAACAGCTTTTTGTGGCGAGAGAAGCTTTTGGTGAAAGCTAGTTCTTTTGACTTTCTGTTAGCACAAGCTTTAAATCATGGTGCTGGATTTGTAGGCTAACATATAGCCCGCTTGTCACTCTGTTTTTTAATGATTTTTAGTTAATAAAGCCAGCGCTCTGTAGTCTCTTGCCAGTTAATCACCACCCTGTGAACTCTTGCGAGGGCAAAGAACTCAGGCTAACTGACAGAAGTTTATTTAAAAAGCTGATACAGAATCTTCTACACATCAGCCAAAGTACGACTTCATTTATGTGGAAATATAAGCTTGTTTTCATAGGTTATCATTTGGGACTTTGGGTTTGGGTTTTACAGGTTAATCTTTCTGCCTTTGTACTGCAGCTTCCAGTCATTTCTTTCTGTGGCAAATGCCAGATTCACACCCAGCCCTGTCAGTTAAATAAACACAACTACTTGCAATAATGGAAGGTGTTAATTAAGAGTTCATGTGGGCAGGTGTTTCCTTCTGGCTTGCTGGCTTTAAAGGAGTGACTGATGGCATCTAGGGAGAGTGGAGCTTACCTTTGCTTCTAGTCCTACTGCTAGTGCTCAGAAGTCAAACTCGTGGCGAGTATCCCGGTGCAAAGATGGGAGTACCAGTTAAGTGTCTGTCATCTGCCTGGGTGGGAAAACACATGCACATGTCAGGGGGATTCTGAAAGCCACAGCAACTCTTACCTGGTTTTTGTTCTCCTGACATAGGTTTTCTTGATACTGACCTTAAAGCTCGCTTGCTGAGCTCCAAGGCAGTGCTTGTTTCTCAGAGCAGCCTCCCTCAGTTCCCTCACATCTTCACGCACGTCCCTGCTGAAACAGAGGAATGGTCAGCTGTGCTGAGAGATAAAAGAAATGGACTTAATACAGTAAAAAGATTTGAAAACAGCATTGAAAAGCAAACGAGTTCAGCATTCAGTAGAAGGGAGATAAAGGCAAATTTTCTGATCTTAAAAAAACATCGAAGAGCTGCTAGAAATTAGTCTGTCTGTCATTGAAATGAGCTTCTGGAGTAGAGGGAGGTAATCAGATGAAAATGTCAGGACTTTTAACAGTGGAAGTAGAAATGATCAAGAGCCACTTCTCTGATGATAGACTATTTGGCTTAAAGAAGCACAAGAAAGTACCTTTCCACGAAGCACTCAAAGTGCAGCAAAGCCATTGGGGAAATTAATGAAAGAAAAATACTTCAAGGCAAATCAAGAAAGGTGGGTGACTCACTCTGAGTTACAGAAGTGTGTGCGTTTGGGCTTCATTGTTTTTAAGAGAAGAGTGGGTTTTGACCATATTCTTCGTCTGCAGGAGATGTTATCTCTCTTTTGGTAGCCTTTAAGGACTACAAGCAGCTGTGTCTGGTTGTACAGTACTGAGTGGAGTCCCCAGTCAATGTACCTTGCTAATGCAGTGTAGGCACTAAATAATCTGTCTCATCTAGATTCTGTACAGATACTACTTCTAATGCCTGATAGTACATATAATAAACCATTTTGGTAAACATAAAAGGATATTTTTGTTCTAGGAGCTTCAAATGATGCAGCTTTAATCTATACCTTTTAAGGACTTGATTATTCGGGGAGAAGTTCCATCAAACTCTAAGGTGTTTTGTCTCTTTCCTTACTTAGTTTGTCTTGTCCCATACCACGCCTTGTGTTCTGCCTCCCTCATTTTGTGCTTCTTCTTCTCACTATTTTCTTTGTGTGCCAGTCTCATTATATTTGCTCTGTGTAAAGTGCCAGATGTGTTGGCAGGCCAGTGGGAAATATTTTTATATGTGATAAGGAATATTTTAGCTTTTGTGCCCTTGAGCAGCTGCAGTGAGACAGCAGAGTCATGGGTAACTTTAGTCACTCAAGTTCCACTTAATGCAAAATTATAAAGCAAAATTCCCGTTCTGGTGAAGCTTTTAAAGCAGGAGGAAAATGCAAGAGATAATTTAATGTGGGGCTTGTGTTCAAAGGTCAGAATAACAAGATAGTGTCTTTCTTCCAAGCTGCTAGCAATAAAAGAGCTGTTGCATGTGGTAAAAACGGTATGTTCTGGACCCTGTGCCAGCTTAAAAAAATAGGAAAGATATTAGTTTGCAAATCGAAGAAAAAAGAAGCTTTTGGTTCATGTCGGTAGGTAGCGTTTGTTAAACAAGAAACTGCAGGTGGAAGGTGTCCTACAAGTAGTAGTAACTTTCACAGTAATTCTGTGAATTGGTAAGGCAGTAAGATTTCGATAGGATGTAGAACCATTTAGTCAGGCTTCCTAGAATTTCTTTGAAAAACCTACACATTATCCAGAGATGTTTTTGCTCTGCCTGAGTTTTTATAATACAGTCAATTTATCTTCAGAAACAGACTGTTGTTTTCCCTGATAATGGCAACCAGACTTGTGGTGAGGCCAGACACAGTGGCATTCAAAACAAGTGCTAATTAATTTGAGCTGCCTTATGTTTCAGATGTCACCTAGTGCTGTGGGGAGGAAACTGCTATTGTACCCTGTGGCATAGTTCAGGATGAAAAGTAAAGTTCAAATTAAAAATATATATTAAAAAAGCAGAGGGTGTGTAAGGATATATTCAGAGCAGAGCATTAAATTCTGATTTCAACAGAAGAATGTTTGAGGGAGTAGCTGCTACGCACACCAGCAATAAATATGCTTCCTTACAAATGATGGCAGTTGATAATGTGATGTTTGTAATGATATGGCAGGATTGCATAACCTAACGTTTGCTTCATACGGTCATTATTCACTGCAATAAACTTGCATCTGACATGTGCTATGACTCAACCCAAAGGTCAGCTTGGAAAAGTGTTTTTTAGTGCTGGAGCTACTTTTATGTTAGATTTTACTGCATGCATTTGGCTTGTAGCGTAGTGAAGCGCTGGCTGCTTAACCTGTGCCAGTCCTTGGAAATGAAAATGCTGCTTGCTCAGGGGTCCTGTTCAATGTGAAAAAGATCTGCTCATCTGTCTGAACACTGTCACCCTGTTTTGTGACTGCAAGGGTTATGGCAACCAGGTTCTTTGTAGATACCACAAAGCTCTACTTTAAAGGCGTTTCATTAAGGATAAATCATGTAATTGAATGACTTGTTCATTCATTGGCCTTTCCCCTTTACCCCATAAACATTCCGCTGTGCTGTGACTAACATTGACTTCTAGGCAGACAAGGCACTGCTTAACATACAAAGTTCCACCATGTTTCCGTGACAGCAGCTGTGTTGTGATTTCCCTGGTGCACAATAGCTTCCAGCTCCTCCTGTTTATTACCCATGCTTTGGCATTTATGCACTTGAGTCGAGGTATGGCTATTGTGTGTGTATCCCCAAGGCTTGTCCCTAGCAGCCCTGTATTGGTCCCCTTCCCCTTTCCATTCTACTGTAAAGCCCTCTAAGTGAGGGCCGCTAACTCCTGTGAGTAGATCCTTTTCCCGTGCTGAGATGGATGTACGCCATCTCTTGCCAGCAGGCTCTGTGTTGAGTAGACTGATCCATGGTCAAAGAAGGTGGCACTAGTCCTGGAGCCAGATGCTATTTTGTGAAATTCTCCAGTTTCTTCCTTTGTTATTTTCCTCTGCCTGGCAGGATGGAAGAGAAGATTATTTTGGCTCCTGAGTCCTGCAGTAGTCTCCCCAGCGTTTGATGCCGCAAATGGATTTAGGCACTTGGCTCGCGAGAGAGAATTAACAATAGATTTATTTGACACAAATCAGTGCTTTCACAAAGTTTGACCAGTAAACACTGAATCCAGCAATTTTTGTCACTGTGTGCTGAGATTAATTTACAGTGATGGGTTAGTATTCCCCTAAAAATTAATAGTTTTTGTCTCTCACCAAACAGAGAGGCTGAGATGGAAATATAAAAGCTTCTCTATGTATGCCGTGGGCGAGTGTGTGCTCAAGAGCCGGTAAGCTCAGTTCTGTGCTAACGACCTCCTACTTGAACAGAAGAGAAGATGCGCCTGGCAGAGGTTCAGTGATTGATTTGTTATCTTAGTGCTGGGCTTGTCCTTTGGTTGACTCTGTGTTTAGGAAATAATGTAGATTCCTAGCCAGGGAATTTGGGGAAAGACCAAAATTTTGGTAGCGGTTTCTGCCTTCATTTTGAATGATTGTCGTTGCTTGAAATACTCGAAATGATTACATAAATTACTGCTCACCATTTATCATCATTTCTGAGATGAAAATAAGTCTAAGCAAGATTGTAAATCTGATGCTTTTGGGAAAAATATGTGGTTCAGGGCTTCTGGAAATTAGCTGGTCTTGAAGAATATGATGGGGTCGCAGTAGTCTTCATTTTTCGAGGATGACTAACTTGATGAATGTGACCACCGCAAATATAGTGTGTGCTTTCAGCTGTTGGCTTTTAGCGTGAGACACTTACAAAAGGCATCTGAGAGTGAGTTAGCCAGCTGGGCTGAGTGCGCCACTTCCTTGTGTAGGCCAGAACATGGCTGGCAATAACTTTGGTCACCACTGGCGTGGATTTGAGAGTAATGTTTTATCTGTAGCAAATGCCATGAGCCTGTTAGACATGCTACATTTTAAGTGTATGGAGACTGCGAAGAAAAGTGGAAGAGCTCATGATGACTTAAGAAATGTGAACTGTAACTTGAGCCCGAATGTTTCATTTGCTGCTGCAATTAGAAATTCTCCAATCTCTTGTTTTCAGAGGATTATCCCAATGGGACGTGGCTCGGAGATGAAAATAATCCTGAGATGCGGGTCCGTTGCCCCATCACCCCTGCTGACATGCTGCGTATCAGCACGAACTGCCGCACGGCCGAGAAGATGGCCCTGACCTTGCTTGATTATCTCTTCCATCGGGAAATTCAGGCCATCTCCAACCTTTCGGGCCAGGGCAAGCACGGGAAGAAGCAACTCGATCCTCTCATGATTTACGGGATTCGCTGTGAGTACAGTACTGAAACTTCTGAATTTATAGATAAGGCAGAAACTCTCTGCTACTGGCAGCTTATCTGTGTTTTATAAGAGCGGGGTATGTATTGTTGTTGCCAGACAGATGTTTCATTAGCTTTATCTCATGAAGGAATCCTAATGGGCTGGTTTGGGTTAGTTTGTGGGTGTTCACCAGAAATTTCTCAATCTGGAATTCTGAATTCAGATTTCTTTACAACAGCAGCATGTCTGTGAGTGTGCCAAGTGTAGTAAATATCAGAGAAATACTGCTTTCGCAGACAGTGGAACAAGTAGTAAAGTAAATTACACAAATTTAAACAGTGTTCAGTTGTTCAAAGCAGTGCAGTCTTGAATCTTAGTTTTCCACTTCCCATTTATTGTTTCAAAAGACTTGCTGACACTGAGGTGGAAGAAATTTGCCATCTCTACTACAGGAGAGATTAAGTGTCATAAAGCCTGTGGATTCCTAAGAGGAGTTGCCTGTGGTGCTAATGTACTGCCCCAGTGTGTGAGGCTCTTGGTTAGTACAGCTCTTTCACAGTAATGAATTCCTTGCGTTCAAGAGGCAGTTTTTGTTGGTTTACAAGGAATCAAATGTGGTTTCCCTACAGAATACAGACAACTATCTAACATAAGTGTTACAGCTCTTGTATGATACCTTTGTTATGATTGCAAAGAGGAGACTAACCTGAATGTTAGTGCATAATTAAGAGAGCCTAGAAGTGAGCAGCTTTCCTGGTGGAACTAGATTTCAATATAGCACTAGATCTCACCGTGAAAAGGTTCTTCATAGTCATGTCTTATGTAGGTCACCTGTGGATTAGCAGAGTGGGAATAATTTATTGTACTAGAGCATTTTGTATGCAGTTGCTGATTCAAAATGCCAGTGAAGGCTTTAGGACACGGCCAGAGAGAGCTGGTTGTTAATGGTGTTGGGAGAATGTGAGGTTTTGTTTCAATGCTTCTGTTGGGGCAATGTGTTTGATAGTTACATGGAAGAAACGTGAAGGCTATTTGATGATGAGACTGCTGTGCTTTCTTTACACCAAACTGAGTTGAAGAAATGTAATTCTGTTGACCTACTTTTTTGCCTAGCGATGTGCTCGCTGTCTCAGTGAACTTGATAGGCAGAACTAACCCGTTCAGTTTGCTGGGTCAGGCAAGGGTTTGTCTTGTTACATACCTGAAGCAGAAGACTTCAGGCTTCATTGCAATTACATTAAATATGTCTTTTTAAGGGAATTTGTGATTCAAAGTATTTTTGACTCTGAACTCTTTTAATCTATTGATCTCATCAGTGTAAATGACCTTGTTCTATTGAGTTTTTAGAACTTAGACAGATTTTTGTTGACAACAGCTTTTGGAAACATGAAGAAACAAATCTTGCTCCAGTGTCATGAGCAGTGCTTTTCCTCATTGCTTACATCTTCGACTGCAAATCAAACAAGTGATTTTGCAGTTATGTATGTAGGAAGCTTTCTGAAAATGTGAGCACGGGGAAGGAATGTGCTCATGTGCTGAATGTTCAAGCCTAGGGATTATGTCATTTGTGTGAGGCATTCTGACTGTGAAGAGATTGGATTATAGCAGTGATCCCTGCAGTTGAAAAAGTTCTGCAGTGGCAGAAGGTACCAGCAGTGGATCAGAAGCAGGAGCATAGTGAACGATGGGCGCAGAGACCTCTGTCTGTGTCTGTGATACCATAGGCACAGTTTGAAAGGTTTGCAGCCCAGGTATTTGCAATGTACCTTTATTTCTTCTTCGTGTTAACTAGCGTGGTGCTTTGTTTTGGGAACCAGTCCATAACAAACTAGGGATCGAGTTTGCCTTCTGGAAAAACATTCGCCATGAGAATCAGACTAGAATTTACTTTTTTTTGAGGTTTCTGAATGTTCATTGTTATTGACATCTACTGTCTGCAGCGGCAAGGAATCCTGTGGCAACAAGTAGCAAAAATGCATGTTAACGTGTTGGAGCAGCAAATTTAAGAGTAACAACACTGGTCCAGAAGTGATGGTTTCATGTATTCCTCTGATGTCATGACTGCAGATAATGAAGTTGAAGTGAAATTTCATTTTGGTAGCCTGTGTATGAGTTTGCTGTGATGTGAGCGAGCACATGGGTGACTCCAAACTTTGAAGGACGACATTCTGGTCGCGTTCTGTTCAGTGGCAGAACTCCTGTTGAATTCAGCTGTGCCATGATTTCATCCCTAATATTTGTCAGAGAGGTACTTGTGGAGAGCTTTGCCTGCCATTCCACTTTGCTTTACCAGTCCACAGGCCATCTGGTTTTTATTGGTGAAGTGTTGTTCCATAAAATCTACCAAAACCTGAGTGCAGCGCTAGCGTGGGAACTCAATTAGGTTGTTGTCCAAACAGTGTGGTTTGCTTCTGCCTTGAGCAGCAATACTGGGATGCATTATTTGAAACTTAAAGGAAAAATCTAATGTCATCAGCCTTGGTTTGCCAGTCGTAGCTGGAAAAGCTCAAGCCAATGTAAAGGATTTGATTTTGCTTTTGTTTCAATGTTCTTAAACTTTGTCAGTGGAAAGATATTCCTTCCCTTCTCTCTCTAGAAGAAAAAGAAAACACCAACCAAATCTGTATTTAATAGAGAGAATATTTTGTATAAGACACAGAAACTATAGAAAATGAAGAAATACGTGTTTATTAAAAATTCTTGATGTACTGCATGAGGTTTACCGCAAGGGAGATGAAAGTTTATCTTTTTGGAAGTATAAATTTTCACTTGTGGAATACATTTGCTTGTGGAGTGGCAGTGGTATTGCAGTGGTATTGAAGAGAGTTTTGGGGCAAGAAACCAAAATGACTTAAACACATTGGATGTCATTAAGTAGCTCATTACTTCAGGCCTAATAAAAATGTGGACATTTTCTGGTGAAATGCGATATAAGAACATCCGCGGCTGTAATTTTCTTTGCGTGACAGAAAATACGGGTTTAGCTCTTGTGAGATTGTATTGCCTTCTCCACAAGTGAGTTTGAAAAACAGACTTCCACATTCAGGGCTTTGCATTTATGAGAAACTTTGTACCACAGAAGCTGATTGTACATGTCCTCTGGGAAAAAACTGAGAGGGGAATTCTGAAGTTCAAAAAGGAAAAGCTAGTGAAAGTTCTTATTATTTAAAATAACGTAAGTAATTAAATGAAAACAACGCAACATTGGCAATTTCCCACATGTAGCTTTGTTAGTGGGTCGTTTCTGTGAAAGCTTCTCAATCCTGCAGATGTGGGGGTTTTTTTGCAGGCTCTCACCCATCAATTTTTAACATTTGTCAGTTTTGGCTAATTGTGACAAGAGGACGAAAGGTCGGTGCCTACAAACTAAACACAGAGCAAGTGGCTGAATGGACGAAGGAGACACAAATTCAGTAATTGCATTAAGGGGAACCTGTGCCCTTAGTTCAGTTGTAATATTGAACATGAGAAATCCTCTTTCAGCTTCATGCAGTCATGTGCTGCTCAGGGAACTGTTTATACATGGTTAAATAACTCTCACATTAGGGAACATGATTGTTCCCTAATGGCATCCCTTGGTACTCCAGGGAGCGCACCGTGGCGAAAGCTGTACGAGTGCTGTTACAGCCCAGCCAGCTTAGTACTGTCCTGCTGAATTTTTCATCTGTTAGAGGCTGCTTCATAGGCTGAAAATTCACTGATTTCGGTTTGTCGGTTACTGTCTGTTTCCCTGCCATTTAAGCAACATAGGAAAAAAGGGTTATCTGAAAATACCTTATGATAATGTCTGGCTTCTAACTATATGGTAAGTGGTGTCTCCAGTGGCACATTGCCTTTTAAGATGCCATATAGAATAGAAAGAAACTGGTAGTCAAAACTTGGTCATAATATTGTTTCCAGTTAAGATGGAACCACTTGTCTGCTGTTAATACACTTAGGAGGAAGAGTGACACGTAGCTGTGGCCTCCTCAGAGGGCTGCTCAACCAGAATTAAGCCCTATGCAGCTTTGCAGGATTCACTGACACAGTGCTGCTGCAGAAGCAGACCACCCGCGTTTGGATAATAGGAAACAGGTTTGGCTCCTGCTTGAGTGTGTAACGTGTGTCAGTCAGGGCCACGTGTGTGTGTATTCGTACGTACACGTGCACACAGACCAACCACAAAGCAGGTTGGGCCAGTTTAAGCAACTTGTGTCAGTAAGTCACTGCTATTTCAGCTTCTCGTTTGCTTATAATGAAGATTTTGATCTTTATAGCAGTGTAGGATAAACAAGGAGTTCACCACACACTCTTCTGTTCCATCTTTCTTGAGCATTACCATGTTTCTAAATGCTGGGGTGCGGGTAGTAAATGGCTTCTCGTAGACCTACTGTTAGCTCTGATGTTTCTCACCACTGGATCTGTTCTGTGTGATACTGCAGTTTGGTGCTATATATAGAATCTTTTATATAAACATAACCATCACTGAAGATGTGCACTATAAATACAGAATGGATTTAGTATATTCGATGTTTTTCACTCTAAAAAAGCCTTTTTAATTGCTGTATTTTTAGAAACAATACCTGCTTTTTCTTTTATATCCTTTTTTCCTTTCTATACTTCTTTCCCTATCGCTTTGTTTCATTTCCAGTTGATAATTCTGGGCTTCATGTGTCTCACTTCTGAACATCCACCAGCCATTGGACTGCGTAGTGTATATGTTAAAGCAGTATTATAACTAGATGCAACAGAGATTGCTACAGGTCATGGTTATCAGCATTTGTAGCTGATAATGATTCTAGACCCTGGATTCCATGAAGAAATTGTGGGAAAACTTAGAGAAAAATACAGTTTCTTTTGAAGTGGCATTTTGTCCTATTTTTAGTATTTCATCAGCACTAGAAAAAGGATGAATTTCAGTAATTTGGACTGTTGTGACTACGTTGCTAGTTGTCATTTCACTCAACTCGTGATCAGTCATGCTTTGGATAATGTGGAGGTTTGGGGTAGGAAGGGGAATGGGCTACTGGCACTGCTCAAGGTAGTAATTTGCTGGGGATCTCTGATGTTTTCTGTTTAACCCGTGCTCCTGTTTCTTCATTATATAGGAGATTAACGAACGTTCCAAGCTATAGTAGTCTGAAAAGAGGTTATGTGGTTTGTACTTGTATGGATGAGCTAATCTTGTGGTCCCTGGAAATAGTTTTTGCCAAAATTTTCTGCTCCTACTAATAAATACCATGGACTGTTGCTTTTTGGAAATAAAAATTCAGTTCAGCGTGTTCCTTTGAGGACTGTGGTGTTACCAGCTGCTGCAGCTCGTTTCTCCTCAGCTGCCAGGTTGTGGTTTAGAGGTAGGACAAACTTCGTTTGACAGCCTGAAGGCTGAGTATAAGCAGATAAAAACTTGTCCACTTGTGCTGCATCATGCCTGTGGCACTGGAGTAGTTGAAGCAGGTTCTCCTCAGAACCTCTGCACTGAATCTTGCCAAGGAGACCTCCTCCATGGACAGTTGCAGAAAAGCTACCTTGTGGTTCATTCCAAAGTCTGTAAGAGTGGTCACTGTTGTTTGGAGCAGAAGTTAGAAGTGAGAGCTTACAGAGCTGTTGAACTACCTTGTACCCAAAAAGAGAGTGAAAAGCAGAGTCTGAGAGTTCAGCACATCTTTCAGTGCAAAGAACTGAAAAAGCAATTCTGCAGAGCTTTTCTTGTATCCGGAAAGCATTAGTTGTGGGGGTTTTATGTACAACACCCTTGGGAAAGGCCTTGTGCTGCAGCACTGCTGCTTTTGTCAAACGTGTTGTCTTCCTCAGAGCTGCACAAGTCTGGCTTCGGTTCCAAATAGCTGCTTCTTTGTGAATCAATTCAAGTCTGCTGCATGGAGGGCAGTGATAACCTCTTTGGAGGCAAGGAGATGAGAACCCACTGGGTTTATCTCAGCACCGCAGTTTGCATAAACGGCATCAGTGCTGGCACTTGCCTACCGACTTGACGCAAAAGCTCCAATGCCGAGCGCTGGTTCCTTCTTTCCTGGGCACTAAGGATTATTTCAATTACTCTCCTGGCCAGTTACGCTTTAACAAATGGAAACAGAGGCAGCAGTTTGGGGAAATAAATTGTTGGTCGGGTGTTTTCTTCTCACACTTTTTGCTGATGTGCGTTAGGCAAGTGATGAATTTAATTTTGCATGTTTGAGTGTAAGCAGCAGCTGAGCCTGGCAGTCGCAACTGGGACTGCATGTAGCTTGGTTCTGCCTGGTGTGTGGTCAAGCATTTGTTCGTAGGCTCTACAGAAAGAAGAAAACTATTGCATTAGGTCACTTGGACCATCTTGTCCTAGCCAAGCACAGTTGTTCCATCGTGTCGATACTTTTCCACTTAGGCCAGGCTTATTTAAAATGCATGTGGAGTGTGCTGCTCCTCACTTCTTGAGAGACAGCTAAAAGTGCTCAGATGAAGTCTGTGAGCATAAGAGCAGTTTGCTCAGTGACTTTAAATGTGGCTTCAGGAGAGCATAATGAAAAAAGCATCGAGTAATGTAGTTTGTAAGAAACACGCTCACTGAGAACGTTGTAGGGTAACTTACTGAACGAGGGCTGGCTTTTTCTAGTGAACACCAAGGGAGGCTTGGGTGGATTTCATTGCATATTCTTGTATTAAGAAGCCTCAAATCCTGATGTCAGCAAGAAGCACAGAACAGTTTAGTTTGAAAAAGATGGTTGAAGATCAGTGTTAACTCAGCACTGCCAAGAAGTATTGGACCATTTGTAATCAATGAGTTGGGTGTCACATCCAAGGATCTTTGTCAGCACCTAACATCTATCTGAAGGATGACGTTAGAAGTGGAACAGACGACTCTGTGATAATCAGTTTTCTTGAGGCTGGTTCCTCCATATATGGAAGTTGTCCAGGGTTAGGACTGCCTGCATGGTGCCCCTTCAGGGTCTAATCCAGAAGGGTGCAGTGTCCCACCGTCTTTAGAGCAGGCTCACAGTTACCCAGTATCACTCAAGGTTAAGTCCCTGTGTAAATCCTGATGAACTTCCAACAGGCTCCAGACAATAAATATTTTCTTTACTATCGAAAGCCTATAAATGACAAAATTGAATTGTTACAGTGTGGCTTTAGAAGACATTAAGACTCTAAGAAAGTATTTTTATCCCTGACATTTTGAGAGGAAAAGCAGCTGAGCCACCAAACACAGACTGATCAGCGCAAAATAATGTACATTTGTCTGGAAAAGGCATTGCTGCATGCGAGGAGAGCTGTGATTTCACACAGCGGCGTAAATGGAATTCCAGAGAGTCTCATAGCTTTTCCTTTCCTGGCCTTGAACTTTCTTCTTTCCATTTCACAAGGGTTAAAACATGAAGCAAGGAGATGCCTCAAGCTGACTGCAAGTAAAATGTAAATAAATTCCCGCAACGTTCAGGTTTCTGTCATGCCAGCCCTTTCCAAACCCACAAGCTCCTTCGGAAGGGGAGAAATTTTCGTTGTTGATTCATAAGTGAGTTTTTCTTGGCGGCACGTGTGGCAGTGTTTGCCATCCAGATGGGCTCTCGAGGCACCGCTGTGAGGGCTTATGTAACGCGATGGCTTGGGAAGGAGGTGATTAAAGCAACAACCCTCCTTTCTCCATCAGTTCCGCTGCCGATTCTGTTAGATCACGTCGTGCTGCTGTATGAAAGACAAACGGCTGCTTAATCTGCCTCTCTGTAAAATGATGGGTATCAAATATTACCTGATGGGTGGTTATTGGCGGTGGTTGTGTAAAATCAGAAACATCTATTTCAGTCAAGCATTATTGCTTCAGTTGAGACTATTCCATTTGTTTTGAGCATCAGACTTTGATTTCAAAGAGTAAGCTGATCCTTTACGCGTAAACACATCATATGCTCAGGTAGGTTCTGTTCCAAAAGAGAAAGACATCGATAAATCTTGTAGAATTGTTTCTCCCAGTGAGTAAATGAAATAGCAAGATCTTTGCTTGCTGACTGTGATCATAAATGAGTGCTCTGACATTCTGAATGTGCAAAGCAAAGGGGTAAATTTAACTGGAGACTTCAAAGGCTGATGCCCTGTCTGGTCATTACTCTTGACAACGGAGGTGGTGGCTAGCAGGAGCACATTAGGTGTTTTGTTTGGAATGAAGCTGCTGTTGGCTGGGTAAATCAAACAAGCGTTGCAGTCTTTAGGTCCTAATCTTCATGAAAAGCCATTTCAGATGAAAATGCTTGTGCAGTCTGTATGTGCTGCCACTGCACGTTTTAGCTGTACCCCTACAGCCACATGAAGTACACGATTTTGCTCTCATACCCTGACCCAAAATGTTGCCTGAATATCTATATTTAGGGTTTCTTTGGAAGAAAATGAAACAGAGAATTTCTTTTTTCAAGGTATCTTTTTAATTTGCTCTTTATATTTTTGCAAGACTTTTTTAGAGCAAGTTGTGGAAAAATAGAAGCAAATGTATGTCGTGTGTTGAGTGCCATCATAGTGACCTGTATAAACTCTCTGATTTGCTCTTGAATTATTTTCTTGTGGGACTGATTGTCTCATTCAATGAATTGGACTCTTCATGCTTTGAAAATTACAGTCTGGTTATTAAGCAGTTACATTAAGGCTGCTGTTGATGATCTGTCACTGTCAGAGAAATGAGAGCATAAGATTCCTCTAGATCCGTGGATCTCACTTCAAGTGTGCAACCAGGAACATCAACCACACTCCGTTTCTGTAGTGATTAATTTGCAGGCTTCCATTTCTCAGCCTAATTCTGGTTCTGCACTTCTGCTAAGCTCTTGTAGCAGTTGGCACGTGCGGCAGGGGGTTGGGGATTGAGCAGACATCCATCTGTACAGGTAAAAACACTGGTGTTGCTGGCCAGGATAGGAACCTGGATGCTCCACTGGATGGCATTATTTGCATGCTTATAGCTGCCTCTTGATGAGTCAAAGTAAATTGGGTTCTGCTCTTGGTAAAATAGATAGCAATGGACTGGCTGCTTTTCCAGAACAGTGTAAGGTGTGGCAAAGTGTTGGAGCTCTCCTGTTGTAGAATTGGTGGAATTTGGATATTGTAGGTGCTAATTATTTTATTTTTGTTTCTGAAACCTTTTCATTTGTCCTTTTAATTTGCAGAGTATTTAAAGTAATTTTTAACTTCCTTCTTCCTCTGATTCTGTGATTAGTTAAAAATGAAGTAGTCTAAGGAAATACTAGTAAGTCGTCTAAATAAATATAAATAAATATTAATTAAATGTCCAGACAAATGAACTTATAATAAAATGAAAAGTTGAATATTCTTGTCGTTAGAAGCTAGTGTCTGTTTCTTTTGAGGAACGATGCATTGCCAGAACAAAATCTGAATCAGATCTATCCGTAAACACTGAGAAGGTGCTTAATTTTCTCAGGTCACATTTGACTTCAGAATGTTATAAATCTTTTAAAATATAAGACATTTGGTCTGTGTTTTACAGAGAAAGTGAAACTTCCTGGCATTTGGGTTGTACCGATTTCTTGTAACTACTTTTGTTAAAAAAAACCCAAACCAAAACCCACCCAAACAGAAAACTGTCTGGATGTTGGAGACCACCACATATTTTACCTGAAGCAGAAAATCTTCTAGCAGTCAGGTGATGGGCTGTGGCAGCAGGACTTTGAGCTGGCGTGCTTGGGAGAAGTGTGGAAAAGGAATGTGCTTACATTTGCCTGCATTCACCAAGCGATCAGGTCTGCAGCTTCAGTCTGACAGGGCAGGTGGTAATGACTGAAGCTGTGAATAATTCACTTTAATCTGCTGCTTGAGACATGAGCCTGGATGTGCCAACACTTCCAATGCTGGGTGGTAGGTATTTGAAACAAGTTCATTTCTGAAGTGTTTCCTCAACAGTGTGACATTACTGAGTAAAACTTTCCTTCCTGTTCATCCACATGAAAGGTTCAATGTTCTGTTTGCATCGGTCTGTTGGTTTTCAACGAGTAGCTAACACGTGCTGCTTTGTTATTTGTTAGGAAGGAGATTTGAATTCCAAAAGGGAGCAGTGAGTGATGTTACCGTCACCCATCCTGTTCTGGAACCTGCAGTTCATAATCACCGTAGTTTTGGTCAGTTGGTATCTTGGTGTGTTACTGGGGTGTTGGGAATGGGACACTGATTGACAACGTGATACCAGTTCAGTCAGCAGAAGTTTTTGCCTGCAGTGTCACTTCTGTTCCAATTACTGTATGAGTTTGGTTCCTTAATGCGCTGCTACGTGTAGGTGTAGAGCCCCCACACCACGATGACATCTAAAAGCCAGGGGAATGATCCAATATGAACAGTAGACTTCTGGAAAAACATGTTTTGGTGTCGCTCAGGTTAGTCCTTATTCCCTAGGTTATCTAATCACATGCTGATGCTTAACACCGACTTCAACGATATTGTTCCCATCTGGAGGGTTTCCCCGAACATGCCTGACGTTATCGTGTTCTTAGTAGTATTTCTGAGTTTCCTTACTCTTGTTAGGATATATTTCATTTTCTTACTGTAGGTGAATGATTTCTAGGTATTTGTTCTAAAGCCATTGCTGTAAAATCAGCAGTTATGTGTTTTGCCATACAGTTACGTAAGATTAGACTCATTGTGATCTCTGCTATAGGAAGGGATTTGATTACCATGGGATTCTGAGGTTTCTATATAACGGTAACTTCATGGAAGAGCAAAATAATCTGTTTTCTAGGGAATCTGATTTGCAGAAATCTGTCTCTTTAGTAGGAAAACAGGGCACTTCTTTTCTTCAAAAGCCAACAGGTGAAAATTTGCTGGAAGGTTTGGATTTGGTGAACACTTTCTAGTGTGTGGGGTTTTTTTGTATACATTGCTATTGTTTAAAATAGTCTGATCCCTGACATAGGTTTAGCAAATCCTTAGGTATGAGTAGTCAAACAGGATTTCAGTTGTATTTGAGCCTGTTTCTGAGTATCCTCTGAAGTCTGTGCTATGCACAGGCACACACCCAACTCTCTATAGTCTATAAATTCATAGCTGTTCGAAAGGCATGAATGTCACAGTTACACAAAGTAACTTAGAAATAAAATGGAAAACAGAGTAGTTGCTTGGTAGCTGACTTTTCCTTCCCTCCTCCCTCCCAGCTTTTCACAGCTCCCCTTATCTCTTTTTGGATGTTACTTAGTCTGTGGATGAGCACAACTTTATGGAAAGTGGTTATCTGGTGACATGACTGACGCTTCTAGGCATGTGATGCTGGAGAAGCTGCCAAGCTTCTGCCATCCCACCAGCTGTAACGGGATGATTTGTCCTTCAGTGAAGACCATGCTGCCCTCCCCTTGCACATCCCTTTGCCCAACCCTAAACACTCCTGAGTTTTGGAGGGGGAACGGCCTCCCAGCTGTGGGGATCAGACACCCCTCTCCAGCTGCCAGATGAGTAAACAATTACTTTAAAAAATTGTTTCAATATGGTCAATGCACAACCATAATTATGTTTGAAGAATTGAAGCCTGAAGGCGCAAGAAGTAACTTCAGAGGTGCTTAATTTTTTCCTCCGCTGTTCCAATATTTAGTGCAGCAGATTTTGTTGTCATATGCTATTCGTTTAATGAAAGGATCTCCAAATGCATGACCCTTCTGTGAAAAAATGTGTTTAGTTAGCCAAACCCCCAAATAATCACCCCTCTTCCCGATTTTGAACAGGCAGGATCTGAAGCCCTTGTTTTTAATAATAACCATCATATCCTTGTCAATTAAGAAAAGATTTTGTTCGTCAGTTGGATCATTTGAGTCTTGACTGTGACATCCGCTTCCTTTTGCTCCAGATTTAAAAGTTCTGTAGAATTTGAGAGGGAAGAGTGAACCAAATCTGTTTGGATGACACATTTCATGTGTATGTGCCTGTATTTTATACACATGGCTGCTAGATTTACTTCCCCTAACCTTTCCAAACGTAACCATAACAGAGGGAAGATTTGGGCCATCCCGCTATAAAGGGCAGCAGAGGGATCTCTGCAAAGTTCATACAAAGAACAAGTATGTTAATTTTCTGAGGAAATCTGGTGCTTGTGGGGAACGGGAAGCAGCACAACCCAACAATACTCAAATGTAAGGTATTAACATGGAAGTTTTTAGGAGGTTGATTTTGCCTGTGGTATCGACAATATCGCGTGCCTGGTCTTGGTGTTACAAGTGTCTTCCTCCTCAATTTGCTCTTAATTAGCTTTCTTTACACTTAATGTTTTATATGGATAGTCTCTTCTGCTGATTGACTTCAGACCTTTCAGAAACAGAGGATTACTGTCTCAGTAGCATAATTTTCATGGGGTTTTCTTTTTCCTTTTATTTGACTCTGTTTTGAAGAACATTCAAACCTTTCTCCTCTTCTTTTATATGTTAGATGCTCCAAATGTTTGAGAGCATATAGATATTTCAGACACCATTGCTGACAATCCTTGTGTTTGTACCAGATCATCTTCATGCAGTCCTAAGCTTTTTTTCCTTTGAAAGACAGGAGGATTCATTCTGTGGTGCACAAGGAGCATTCTAGAACTTACTGTATTAGTTGTCTTTAGTTTTATAGGACCTTCAGCAAATATCTTCTGTGTTTTTCATCTAGGATGTGGAAAGCAGGACTCAATAGAAGGCAGAACTTAATGTGAGGAACCTGTTGGTTTTTAAAGCTGACTTCTTCGATTTTCCTTCCTTTGTGCTAAGATTTGAACATTGGTTCTTGCTTGCAAACCAAAGTGATTTCCTCTTTCTTCATTTCAGAACAGCTCATGTCTCTGTGAATTCTTTGTGCAGACCTTTTTGTCTCCCAAGCTGCTGCTGGTGTGTATCTGCTCTATAGAAATCACCGGAGCTCTTGCAATTTATGAAACAACTATTTTAAGTGTCTGGTGTGTTTTCATAGAAAGCTTTGTTTAGGAAGTGAGGTTCCCAAAGAAAGCAAACTTTGTCCCTCAATGTTTAAAAACAAGCACATCCTTTATTTTGAACTTTATGGCCAACCTCTGTTGTCCTAAGTAAAAAGATCACTAGAAACACAATCAGCCATCCTTACGTGATCTAACTCCTTTACTCTGCTCTTCTGGGTATAAGCACATCTGTCTTCCAAAACACTGTTGTCTTTTTGCCAAAGTGCTGACTTATGCTGCTGAATGTGATTTTTTTACGTGGTTTTAGCAGGGTTGTTACGTGGCTCACAGATTCTGAGCTGCTCACGCATGACAGTGCTTCATGCCGCTTTCAACTAGCAAATGTTCTGAAAAATCCCTCCACGCTCAAGTCTTTCTGTCTCCTCTAATAAGGACTTCCCCAGATTAAGTGTCTCATTTGCAGTGTCTTTAGTGCTGTCTTTCTAACCTTTTTTTGGTGTTTGACATACTTGGAATGAGACAGCTGAGAGCCCTCCTGCCTGTGATCGTTCACGGACAGAGAACAGAAAGTGGGCTCGCTTCAGTTTTCTCTATTGTTTGCACATGCTTTTGGGATGTCCCTCTTTACTACAGGTAAATCATATCTATAATACTGTGGAGAACTTTTCATCTACTTGAAAACACTCCCCTGTCATTAGCATTAGATTTTTCTTCAGCCGTCAGCAGACTGTTATGAAATGCGGTTACTAAAGACCTGCTCATAGAATAACACTTTGGATTGTAACACCGACTGGATGGGTTTATACATCTGAAATTCATTTACCCTTTCTATCAACTGTTTTTGTACTTCAGGGCTAATTTTTCATGCCTAATTTGCACATGCAGTTACTGTGACTGAGTAAGTGGTTACGGTAAAAATCTGTGCAAACAGCAGGCGTTTTGTCTCTCCACTTTTTACACCTTGGACCACCGTAACAGCTATGGAGAGATGTCAGGAGCAGGGAGAAGAAATGGGCATGCCTGGCTTTGAAAATCTGTGCCTGATGTCATTAGGTCTCTCTAGCCTGACATCATCTTCTGTAGAGAGCAGGTGCTTAGCAGCTTATCTATTTTCCATGCTTTCCTCTGTTGCCATGTTCTCCCCTTGAAGGTAGCAGTGGCACTACCCACAATTTCATGGCCGCTCCTTATCACATTGATGCAGTGATAGCTTTCATGATCAGTAAGCCACAGAAGGTTTTGTCTCAGTCTTCCTTCAATGGAGAAATTTCTGGGACATTTTATGTCACGGCTCTGGCACTTGCAGTCATTCTCAACTGCTTGTCCCACACCTCATGGGACTGCTAGTATGAGCAGCTCACTGCACCTGGGATTGTCTCACCCCAAGTAATTTATCTAGCTCTCGTTTCCTCCTCAAGTAACATCCTGGAACATCCCATGGATGACACTGTAATAGTTAAAATTCCTAGCTAGGCTGTGTTTCTGTGAGTTTTCTCTGAGTTACCGTTGATTCAGCTCCGTCTCTAGCAGAGCAGCATGGAATGTGTAAGTCATTAAAATGTACTTATGAATGAAACACGGACACTCTTTCAGCATAACCACAGAGCATATGACTGTGTTTTATGTGGGACTACACGAGTACTTTTGTACATACTGACGGCCAGAGGCCTGTAAAGGGTTAAAGCACAGCTATTTTTATTGGCTATTACTGCAATCGTTTATAAACCCATTTTCCTGCATATTAGTAATAGATTACTTGGAGAAATGTGGTCTCCGCGTGTACAATACAGAATGTGCTTTCCTTTTGCTGACACCTATGGAAAGGAAGCCTTTCACAGCAGCAGATGATCATTTCAGTCAGTTTCCCTTCTTTCCTACTCCTACCCCCTTTTTGGAGACATAACACAGGGGGTGTAAAGCAATTGCTAAGTAATGTATTTGATGTTGCTTGCCAGCGAGAGATCTCGGGGCCTTTCAAGTGCCATTGAATTAGCTTTTAGATGCCAGTCTTTTTCTCCTCTATGTTCTCTACTTTATTTCATGTTGCTTTTTGAACAGATACACAAAAAAATTATGTAGGGCATCAGAAAATAAATGTGTTTAAGAAATGTTGATGGCCGAGGAGATGCAGTACTGCACTTGTCTGTGCTAGACCAGTCCCCTGCACGTTTCAGTGTGAGGACTCTGCTCACTTATAATCCAGAGGAAAGCACAAAGCTCTTAAGCTTGCACAAACCTGGCGTCTTGCAGTTGCAGGATTCAAATAGTTTCTCTTACGGGAGCAGATGATGTCCTGTTCGTAGGAGTCTGCAACAGCTTAAGGAAGGATGTCACAGGATAAGGATCCTATTTGAGAGTAAAATTGAAAATGCAGACGTTTGAAAAGATGCTTTGACTTTCCAGGGTATGGGAAGCCACTAAAACCAAATGTAAGATATTAGAGATCCTTCAAGCGTTGGGGAAGACGTTGAGTAAAAACATAGATTGCAGTGTCTGATTGTTTTTTAACCATATTATTGCATGTTGAAATCTGGAGAGTTTAGAAGTACAGAAGTTTGAAAGAACAGTACATGTTCCAACAGTTCTGTTTTATCTCATGAATTTTGCTTCTGTGGGTTACTTCTTCAAGCAGTTTTTTTGCAGCTATGATGATTATGAATTTCTCTTAACCTACAGTCAGGTGCTCTCAACAGTAGCTGCTTTAAGCAAAATACAAACCTTGTGAAGCTGACACTGAAATGCTGGAAGTTTGTGGTGGGCCTTGGAAACAGCTGACAATGCACAACCTGTTTCCTTCCAGTTTCAAAACCATTTGCAAGGATATTGAATCAAGTGTTTCTTGTCATACCTGAAATAGTCGTCTTGCCCCTTCCGTTTCTTTGGTGTCTCAGTCTCACCCTTCGGGTGAGAAGTTCCACGTGACAATAAACCTGGTTTTAATTGGCAGCAGGATTCATTCTGTAGGAGCTTCACAGAGTCACAGAATGTTACAGGTTGGAAGGGACCTGGAAAGAATCTGAATCCAGCTCCCTGCTGCTGGAGCAGGGTAAGCCTACAGCACCCGGTGTACCCAGAATGTCTCCCATCCAAGTACAAACCAGGCCCAACCCTGCTTAGCTAATGCAGCATTCCATCACTGTGTCTCTTTGATGGACAAGGCTCTCCTCAAGTTTCAGAATATTCAGTTCATCTCACAAGTCAATGTTCTGTTTGTGTTTAGCAATTTAGCACCAAATGCTGGAAAGTGCACAATGAGATTCTTTAAGGGACTTAATACTAGTAGTAACATTTTCAAAAGATTGTAATTGTCTGTTGCATTTTCACTGGTTTCTGATGGATTTTGAAGTGAACTTTAAAAGTGCTCGTTTTCCATTTCACGTGGAGCTTTCTAAGGCTTCCTACTTACCAGACATAGATAACTGTGGGGCCCCATCACGAGAAACAAAAGAGCTTTATCCAGTTTTGGTTTCACAGAGCTGGATCCTTCTGTCAGTTAGCGCTGCACGGCTTGAGCATGACCATGTAGTTTCCACGGACAGAGGTGTAGATTACAGAATTTCATAGACTGCTGGCAGTTTAAATACCTAACTGTGCACATCATACAAGTGTTTTGGTTGGAGAGGATCTTTAAGATCATTAAGTCCAACTAAGGCCATGCAGCACCGCCAAGTCACCATTAAACCGTGTCCCTCTGCACCACATCTAATGGGTTTGATTACTTAATTTGTGAGTAGTTGTTGAAATCACAGTGCTGTGGAGCCTTGGTGTCATTGTATTCCTTTAGGCAGTGCCAAGCATGAGGACAGCTCTAAAAGTTACAGTTCCTTTGTTCTCCTTGTGCGTGTGGCTGTGTGTGTCAGCTATGAGACGGAGAACACGGCTTCGTGCTCATTTTCACCCCTTTGTGTTTCTCTCTCATTACAGGTCACCTGTTTTACAAATTTGGAATCACAGAATCTGACTGGTATCGAATCAAGCAGAGCATAGACTCGAAATGCCGAACAGCCTGGAGGCGGAAACAGCGAGGACAGAGTCTTGCTGTAAAAAGCTTTTCAAGGCGAACACCTTCATCATCATCCTACAGTGGCTCAGGTAAGAAACCAACCAAATAAATCCTCTAAAGTTCCCCAAAACCAAGCAAACCCCCGCAGCAATGGAAGCTGACGGTTTTGTTTTCCAAACTTGCTATATGTTTTCCAAAAATTATTTTGATCTTAAGTGACATTTACAACAGGTGCATGTAGTACCTACAGATGCAAATAGTTCTGTTTAACAAAGATAAATGGAGAAACTCACATTTCTCACAATTTTAATATTTCTAGTGGATTTGAAATTACTGCGTGGTTTTTTTGAAGTACTATTTATCACTGGCATAAAGGCCTCTTTATTGCAGCATATGGTGTCTGCAGTGCTCCTCAAGGAGTTGTATCCATGTGCTAAGTGAAGCCAACCATTTACAGTTAAATCAACACAGGCCTTCGGTGCAAGCCAACCACCTCCCAGTACGCTTGGCGTCTTTCTCAGACTTACAGAGCTTGTACCCGAGTAGATCCTTGGTAGGATGAGCATTTAGTCCTGTTCCATCTCCAAATTGCGCTCATACTCCTGGCTGCAGTGCACTAATGATCCTGAGAGAAAAGCGAGTTGTGTGTGTTTGCTCACAAAGAGAAAAGAGAGAAGGGAGTTTGTCTCTTAAACAGTAGTAAAATGCAGTCAAATTGCCAGAAGTGGAAGTACATTATCTTGTGTGTGAGAGGGACTGGCTGTGTCGCTCCGTACGTTATCCGATTGCCTGGCTTCACTGAGGTGCTTGAGAACATCCACCCACATGTGTCAACTGAAAAAATTCAGCGCATGCAGCTTCGTGCTATCATATGGTTTTATTTACCCAGTTCAATTTTTGGAGTAGAAGGTCAAAATGTTTCTGAAACTGATGTTTCTAAGAGAAGTCGAGTGCATAAATCTTTCTTAGTGTTCACACCGTTTAGTAGAACATGCTAAATGTTGTTGCTGAAGACATTAAGTATGTTGTAGGTGATTCTGTATTTCCATATAGGTATGCAGGCGTGAATAATAATAACAAATGAAACATACTGACCTAAGGAGTCTTCTCACAGGACGTTTCTGGCTCATTCTTTTAATATAAAGCAGTGTTGTGGGACATTTGTACATTGTATATTAAAAACAGTGTTTTGGAAGTGAGCCCAAAGAAAAGGAAGTAAGTTTATTTGCCTGCGTAAAGTTTTTGGTTGCATGTTAACACTAACCACTGTATCTCATGCAAAGAATGCCAAAACCTGCTTTCAATGGAAAATTTTATGTGCTAGAACTGGGAATCATATCCAAAATTCTCAAATTAAAACAGCTAATCAACCTAATGATATCCATAAGCCATATATGTTGATGGGATTTTTATTTTCAGTCTCTAAGCAATCAGGATTTTAGAATGAGAAGGCAGTAGTAAGTGGATATTATGGGCCTGAGGTCATTAGACCGTACTCCCTGACTGTTCTTGAGAATTATTATTAAAAAGTATTAATCTTCAGTCTCGTGGTTTGGAGATTTGGGGAGACCAGTGAAGAGATGTAAAACACAGACTCAGGCTCAGTGAATTCTTGTCTTAAGAAGACCATAAGCTCTGGTGTTTTGATTTGGGTTTTTTTTGTGGTTAAGCTAAAAACTCAGGTTTTTTTTCCCTCCAATTCCACTAACCTGAATAGTGAGCAAGTTGTTCCACAGGTACTAAGACCCCTGAGTTACCTTGTGGGATTTCAGCAGGATGCTGTCTGAGCAGGTGGGAGTAGTGCAGCACAAACACTCAGGAGCTGGTTCTACAAGAGCTCCTTGGTGCTCTGTTTACGTGTCCGAGCTGTAGCTTGTGTGGCTGCCTTCGGTACATCAGTCTCCAGGATTTCCCTGGGACTTTTTATATCACCTCAGTCTCCACTGCGCAGGCTGTTTCATCTCCCAGGTCCCCTGGATAGCAAAAAGGTGACTGCATCTCCTTATAAAGATGTCTTCGGTCCTGACAATAGTGAAATCAGGTGAGACATGTTGGCATGTCATCGGCCGGGGTTTATAGACTGTGCCGCCAGAAGTAGGGAGAACTGGCAGTAGCATTGACTGCTGACGTTGGTAACGGTATGTGAGAGTGTTCCCATGGATTCCGAGCCTTTTGTTAACTTTCCTTACTGCTTTTGCTCTGTCATTGGCATCATTTGCTGGGAGGCTGTAAAGATGTTAAATGAATTCACCACTACATTTGCACCCACTGTGAAAAAGCTCTTAAAAAATGAGATCACTTTTCAGAATCGGGTGGTCCTTTGAAAAACTAATCTTCATCCCCAAATCCTTTGGGAGTGCTGTCTCACCTGAGGAAAGGAGAGGAGATATGAGGAGCAACAGGAGAGTGTGCTGAGGGCTGAAGTAGTAGTATATAGGGAAGAGAAGGAGAAGAAAAGACGCAAGGAACAAACGTTTTAAGAAAGGTAACCTTAGCCTGACAGGGCTGTAATTCCACTGCTCTGTTCAGGTAACTCCATGAACTGCTCAGACTTCGCCTTTGTGGTTTGACAACCCTGGAACCCCTCAATGGAATTACAGCATCATAATTCACAGACATCTGTTCCTTGTTATGCACTGTATAGTGGCTATAGACGAATTCCTGCTGCCAGCTCGCAGGAAAGAGAAGTAATATTTCACAGCTCTGAAGTAAAGGAGGTCTGTATTTCACAGTTGTGACAACATAGCTGTCAAATATGGCTTTTTAAAGTGTTACATATGAACCCAGACAGTTTTTATGGTAGCATTTGTTTCAGGGGGCAATTTAAGGTGAGCCTTGAATGATCTGAAATTCAGCTACCTGAGAAACTGCCTTTTTTCCACTATTGTTAGCTATAGCTATTAAGGTCAGTTTCTAGGTGCTTTGTGTCTGCTCTCTATCCAGCTGTGATTGCTGCTGTCTGCAGAAGACCTGTGTTAACACACTCAATTCATGCTTGTAACAGGCATTCAGGTTGTGTTAACCTGTTGGGTGGAACATAAAGGCTGCTTCTCACAAAAGATAGAACGAAAAAAGGCTCCTAAAAGATTGTGAGTGGCTGCTTGGTCACTGTGAAGGAAGTAGTTTCTGGTATGACCTTCCTCTGAGCTGTTCTGAGAAGCTCTGTCTGGTTAGGTCACCCAGCACTGTAGGGTGAGTCTGTCAGGTTCCCGCACGGTTTAGGTACAGCAGTGGTTCCTCGAGAACAAACGTTTCAGATTTTACTGCATGGGAGGGAAAATTTGCACACACATTCATCCCTTTTACCAGGTTAAATGTGAGAAACTGGAGCTATTTGCGGAAGTACTTAAACCCACTGGTTCTTAGCTAAATGATGGTGATTTCCTAGGGAGGTTTCAGGGCTTACCCTAGAAATATTCCCCTAGTCTAATATTTTCTTAAGATGTGCCATTGCCATCAACAGAGCCTCGAGTAGTTGCAGTGTATCCCAGCTGCTGTGCAGCTGAGCTCTTCTGAAAACATCATTAAGAGGTTTAAATGTGATTTCAATGTCCTGAGCGTGAATGAATGAATGAACACCACGTTCCCTGTATGAACTTTTTCCAGAGTTTGGTAAGGTTTTTCCAGTTCTCAGCTTGTGATTGTAGTATTTCATCTGAAAATCATGACCAAGAGGTGCAACAACAGGAAAGGAAAGGCTGCAGTCCAAGCCTGCTGTGATCGATTGGCTTGAAGTAATACTTTCATCAGCAATCCCTAGGGGCCGAGAACAGCAAGACAGTCTCCTGTAATGTGGTAGTGAACAGTGCACATTTCAATCAGCAGAAGTCTGTGGGTGTTTTCTTCAAGTGCTGCAAAGGAGCACCATTCTCCTACATGTGACAGAATATTTTGATAAGTGCTCGTGTGCTAAAAGTCTAGAATGACTTAGTGTTTTCTCTTTGGTGTGAAAACTGTTAGTCTTGACATAGTCACAGACAAGCAGTCATTGCTGGACATTCTCCCCTATGAATAAGGGGAATTTTCCAGAGCTGCTTTTTAGCAGCAATTAATTTGCTTCGTTATTAAAAATAAATTAAACAGTATTTCTATATAGAGTGGTCTGAAACTTACCAGCCTCTGACCTGATTTCTCTGGCTCTGAAGAATCTTTTGAGGATGGTTGAACACAGTAGTAGGTTGACCAGAGAAACCACAGAGACACCATCCCTGGTCAAAATCCACCTGGACTCAGTCTGAAGCAGCTAGTTCAGGTCAATGCAGCTTTGAGGAAGGGCATTGGATTAGATGATCTCCTGAGGTCATGACCTCTATTCTATGGTTTTGTGACATTTGACTTCCTGCAAACACAGTAAATAATCCTGAATCACTTACAGAATAAACAGGTTTGCTGTTCTTGAGCTTCATTCTTACAGACTTGTGCGACACGTCAAGCAAAACCTTTCAGCTGTTTTCTGCCTGTGGTACTTAAAAGTTTATGTAGCACGTGGCTTTGATTTGAGCCGTGCAGTTAAACATGATAACATTTCCTTTCAATTTATCATACAGAAAAATTAGCTGAGCAAATAACATTGAAAAGCAGGAGGCTGAGCCCTTCCTCCTTACGTAGGCTGACATGTTTCTGGCTTTGTCATTCTGTGATAGTGTTTGAGTGTTAAGAGCTTGAGAGGAGCTGATTTGCCGACAAAACATCTCTAAGGAAGCTGATAGGAAAATACAACCGTCTCTTCTCCATCCCTCAGCCCACAGATACTAATTGAGATTGTTTTAGAATTAATTGACTGTGCAGCTTTACGGTAGCCACAAGATTTAGGGGTTGCGTAGAGTTGTTGTGGCAGTGTTATATTTAGGCAGAAGTTGGTTTTCCCTTTTTTATCTGGCTCTCCTGTTTGAAGCGCTTGCCTTTTGTTGGAATTGAAGTATTAATTGCAGTGGTTTGCCCTGCTCTTCTCAGAGCCACTTTGGTCCTTAATGTGTGTTTTTTGCTTGGAATTTTTCTCCTGATGGGTTGTGCACATGGCTGCCAGGATAATTCTGCTAGATGCTCTTTTTAGAAACGTTAGCAGTCTAGGGAGGGGAGGCAGTCGGAAATGAGGTTTTGGGGAGGAGGATTAATTGAAGAGTGCCTTCTCCCTTTCTTTTAATTTCTCTTAAGATTGTTAAAGCTGTTATCACAGTTTTCCATGTTGGAATTTTTAATTAGTTCTATGACTTTGGGATTTATGTGTCGATTTAGGCTGAAGTGCTCAGCGTGTGCTGAGATGTCACACATAAAAATGGATGTGCAGCCAAATCTTCAAAGCTGTTCTGCAAAATTGGAGGTATTTAGCACTGGATGAGTCAGGTTGAGATAATGCTTTAGACAGTGTACAGTTTTATTCCTATTACTTGTTCAGTAATACTGTTTTTCTTGCTTTTTGTTTTTGAGAGCTGCTTTGCTACATCTGGCCACTAACCGTTCCTTGCTATCAAGGAAGCAAGAAAATACGTCCTAATTTGTTAGCTAAAGTGTGGAGCTGGGAGGCCCGTACAGTTGGAAAACAGTTTTGAATAACATCACATAGGAGACCAAGCATGAGTCCCCTCTGCTGCAGAACCTGCATTTCCCTTGAAAATGAGAAGGCAGCTGCTCAACTTACAAATGTGAAGTAGATGAGGAAGGAAAGCGCCAAAGGTTTCGCCTTTGTAGCGAGGAATTTAAAAAAGTTCAGAATTAGTCACACATATTCTTGAAACAGTTAGAAATTACCTTTGTCTGACAAATCTAATTTTGCTCAGCAATATCTAAGGAAGATTGGCTTTGAGAAGCATGACAGAAGGAACTGCTTCAGTGGAGGTGATTTTTGCCCACTTGAATATCCATCTGAGGAAACGGACTTGCTTGGGCTACATTTCCCTAGACTGGTGCAGTAAGCAAACAGAAACTGTAAAATCTCAACTTGGGTATGGACAGTACAGCATCTCTCGTTCTGTGAGAGGTCTGAGGCCATTCCATCCTGTGGAAGGTGCTTTGAGGGTGCCCAGGACACTGAGCACAGTAGTAGCACTGCCAGAGAACTCCCTTTGTAGCCAGCGCAACGGAAAATTTCAAAGCAGAAGTTCAGCTGTAGAGCTGCTTGGTGCCAGGGATTCTCTAATATATCAAAGTTGTAAATGTGAGGCTAGATAGTTTACACGATAGTGATTTATATCTGTTGACATAGCCACTATTCAAGCTGTGTGCTATTCATGTTTGTGTTTGCTTTTAATGGGGAATGTTTAAAAATGGATAAATATGACTTTTGTCTGGTCAGAGATTTGGAGGGGAAAAACAGTACTTATAAAGGATGTTTTGTTTTAGACACTGTTGAATCCTCTCTTCTTTCTTACTAAGAAGAAAACCCACCAAAACACAACAAAAAATTATAAGAAAGAAAGAAAACCCAAATGTGGTTGTGGCACTGAAGCCAAAGTGAAATCCTTTATGTGTGACCACGCAAGATGTACAGTTGTGCAGTAGGATTGTGTTTGCTCTGTGTCTCCTGTTCCCACCTCTGAATTCAAAGTGTAGTATTTTTCTGGCATCTGTGAAGCAAAAGATGGTTTACAGATAAGGGCTTCTGGATGTCACAGTTAAAAATGTATTTCACTATGTTCAAGTTCATAAATACATATTTTTATATATATATAAGGTTTTTATATGCCACAGATCTTATTTCCATTATAGTATTTTGCTGCATAACTTAATAAAAAAATAAGTGCTCATGGTAACTGCATCTGCACGTTGTCTCAGCAGCACAGCCCTGCAGTTTGTGTAGGGGTAAGCGTGAGGCATAGGAAAAGTACTGCTGGAAAGGTATTAGATCTGTTAAGTGAAACATGTTTTACCTCTCTTGGGTCCTGAGTCCACTTTTGCTCTTTGTGCAGGTGTATTTATCTGTGTTTGAACACATGAAGTTAGTTACAGAAGTGTGCATCCGTGTGCGTAACACACACAATGAAGTGATGGTTTATCTTTCTGGACGCTGTGGAAGTTGAGCTGTAGCCCATCTGAGCTATAGAATTACACAGTAGGGGACTTAGAAACATGATGGAAAGACAAAAATCACTGCAATGGACTAATGGTTGCCTGTAGGTGAAGAACAGAGGCCTTTCTTAACTGCTTAGCATCCTAAGAAACATTATTTGCAAAATGAAAGTGACAGAAAATTAAGAGCATAAGAATATTAATGTGTAAATGATCTGTATCTACTTACCAACTGCTTTTGTCTTCCAGTTTCTCAGTTTGCCGTGAGAGACAGACACTTACTAAAGCTGGATTTTTTTCTCTTTTTCAGAGGGCTCACAGAGTTCAGTTTCAGCTTCTAATGAGATCCAGCAGAACCAGCCGCAGGCACTACACTATGCACTAGCCAATGCTCAGCAGGTTCAGATCCACCAAATAGGAGAAGATGGACAAGTCCAAGTAGTATGTATTCAACTTTTTCTAAATGATTCCATTGAAGCAATATAGATGATTGGAAACTGTGCTTTGGCTTGAAATGGAATATTTTTATTTAAAAAAGTGACTTATTGTCCCTTCTTAACCATGGCTTTCAGAGCGTAAACATGGGAGGCTTGTGGAAAAAAATCTTAGTTATCTGCTGGATATCTTCACGCTGGATTTGCTCACACAGTTGCTGCAAATACATGCCTGTTGGTTGCTATATATAGAATTGACTAGTCTCCACCTGGCCATTTGCTTGCACCTGCCCTAGTAAGAATGGCAGAACTACTACGTGGATCGTTTACCATTCACAAGTAGCTCCAGTTATGACCTTCAAAACAAGGACACATTTATTTATTTATTTCCGTTTAAAACCTCTGTGTTCTGGAGCATTTCGGAACATCTGTTAGCTGAATACTCTCCATGTGTATTCATTTAGATCCATGTATATAAGTAAAAGTTATAAATATTGACATTTTTTAAGCCTGAGTCTCCTCCCAGAACTCAGGCCATGATTATTTTTTGTATATATTTTTTTACGGCATCTGAACAAAACCTCACCTTGGCTTTAATTCCTTTGTGCCACAGTTTGACTACAAAGATTGTTTGAAATCAAAATTTTGAAGAAAATAATGAAATAATGGATTGTGCAGCATTTCTGACATGCAGCGTTCACCAACAGGGAGTTATATGGTTGAGACCTGAGAATTTAATCTGTGAAATCTGGCTGCCATTAGTTTCCAGAATCTTCAGGCTTTGCAGTTTATGTGCAGTCATACAACATCGAAACCTTTTCAGTGATGGTGCTAGCGTTTTGAAGGTACCCAAGAGTCTGAGCATGGGCCAGCTGTCAGCTGTGCCAGGCAACACAGGGGATGCTCCAGTTTGGCTGTGTAGAGTGGCAGCTCGTCAGTGTGGAAACGGTGAAGTTGCTCAGAAATGTAACAAAGAGCAAAGGGCTGTGAAGGACAGAGGCTTTTGGAGTGTTGTCGAAAAGCACATGCCTGTAAGACCTGCTGGAGCCTTACTGGAGTAGCAGGAGAAGAATCAGAAGGATAAAACTGTCCTGAAAATCAGGAAATACCAAGATGTTCTGAAGGCAGCTGCCAGAGCTGTGAGCTTGGCTTCGAAGGAGGACTTCAGTATTGGCCAGAGCATTTCTTCAAGGGATGCGTGGAAGCAGAAAGGGTTTAGGGTGGGAATGATGGAGAGGAACGCCCAGACAACAAGACTTGTGGAAGGAGATGGCAGTACAGCATGCGTTTTACCAAAGCAAAGAAAGTTGCTTGCAGAGCAAGAGCCCTGGGTGTAAGGGATGCTCAGACCTATTAGCTGTGAGATTCAGATAGGGTTAGAAAGTCTCAAAAGCCTTCCCTTGTCTGTGTCATGCCTGGTTACCATATATCTTGCTTGGAAGTTAAGGAGATAATCCTGGGCAGTGATTGCTTCATAGAACTAGACCCAAAATGCTTTGAGTTTACTATTCTTAAACTTGGAATATTACTACAGAGAAGCTCCAGGAACGAGCTTGCAGACTTTACCCGCCGCTTGTCAGCCGAAAACATCCTCACTGAAATAATGTTCTTGCTGCAGGAACTGGGTGCAAAGGTTCTGTTTCCACATCATTTTTGCTGTAACTTTACAGCATTATGATGTGATTTTCTACGTCCCTTTGTTTCTTGTAGTATTTTAAAGGGCACATCTCTTTAAATCCTTTATGGGTTGTTTTAAGAGTTTTAATTGATGACTGAAAAGTTGTTATCAAGGCTTGAAAGACCAAGTAGAAGAGAAAATGATATTAAATACATGGATACACTGGCAAAATGGTTATGTTTAAGAGATGTGAGTGATGAAGGTCATTAAAAGATCTGGATCTGTCAATAATCATTTAACCTGATTGTGGAATCCAGGAGAAGTACATTATAACCCATAACAAGTTGTGCAACCATGTAGTAGAGGGTCCCTAGATGAAAACTGATGAAAATGGTATTGCTTTTTCATTTCTAGGGAATGAGACATAGATCAGGCTAAGAGTCATTGGTAAGGCAGCAGTTATTGATACTATATATGCACAAACTGAAAGGACTGCCCTGAAGGGTCAGCTGTAGATCCACAAATGATGAGTGAGCAGTTCTGCTTTGGAATGCTGCAAAGGTGAATAAAGTCACCTTCTCCCCCCTCCCTTTAGGCAGAAAGGATGGGTTATATTTGAAAACACTATAAATGGATCTTTTAAATGTTCAGTGCCTTTTCCTGGGAGCCCTGAGAGCTGGATGTTAAGGAGGGAAAGTGATACTAATCTCAACATGGACTGGACTGTGGTATAATTTTATATACAGTCCCTATTGTCAGAGTGATACTTTCAGTATGTTTTTTCTCCCTATAAATAGACAGTTTCCTTCCAGAGGAAATGAAACTGTTTGAAATAGAGGGATCTGTGTTTCTTTGAAAATCACATGCAATTGTTCTTGTGTTATAAAATAAGAAGAGCCTTTGACAGAATTCCAAATGATTATCTTTAATCTCTGTCTCATGCAGGCATATTAAAATGAACACAAAGCCTTATAAACTCTGAAGTAGGTTATTTAGAATCCAATCTCCCTTCAGGTAAATCACAGTAGCAAAGACTTCGCTGGGCTAGTCAGGATGCAGAAGGAATTCCGTTTGCTTTTATCCATGTTTTGATCAAATGGTGGGCTTGATACCATTCTGAAGTGGTGGGTATGGTCAGCAATGCAAAGGATTAACATTATTAAAACTCTTAAGGCAGATTCTCCACTAATACAAGCCAGTAACTGCATTCAGATTCATGACTTCATGCCAATTTATAACAGCTTGACAGACAGTGTTTGGCATGGTAATTCACCCTAACCGTGCAACTGTACAAAGGGACGCAGGTACTTACCTTGTCAAACCTTACTGAGTCTTGCACTGTCCCCCTTAAGGACTGAGTTTCCAAGGCCTTTCAGTAGGATTATTGTTTGAGGCGCAACGCTAACCTACCAAAGCAAGTTGGCCTCATGCTCTGTGTGTCTGTCAAAAATGTAGATACTCTGTTTACACAGAAACACCCTATGAAAATATTATTTATCTTTATGCCTATTTTCTTTCCTTTTATATGAAAATGAGCCATTCTTTCTTCAAAGTCATTCTGCTTATACTTTGTACAAAAAGATGAGGAAATATGGATGCACTGTGTGTCTTTTTAGAGCTCTCCTTAATGGTTTTACTGAGTGTTTTGCTTCCATATGTTAACCTGCATTGAATCCAAGGTAATAGCTTCTTCCTCTAGTTGCAATTTTCTTCTGATGCTCCTTGGTGTTTTCTTTTGTTGCGGATCCCACAGGGCCATCTCCACATAGCCCAGGTCCCTCAAGGCGAGCAAGTCCAAATCACACAGGACAGCGAGGTGAGCCAAAAGTTTGGGTGCCTGTGGAGCGGATGTTGGCCAGAACGTAGGGCCCCGATTCTAAAACCTCAGTGGAGAGACCCGCAGGGTCAGAAGTGAGAGCGTGTGGTGGAGCCAGGATGAAATGTGCTTTATGTCAGTAGCTGCTATGTGCTATTTCTGTCACTGTTTGTAGGGGTTTTCTTTTTGTTTTCTCTTTTTCCTTGACCAGCCAAGACCACTCTGTGTGTTTTACACTGATGATTGTTGTATGTGGCTGATGGTCTTCCTTACAGTACTTACAGACCGCTATAGGAAACCAGCTAAGGAGCTTGCACTGGCAGTGAGAAACAAAATCGTTTTGTTAAGTTTATGAACTATATGGGTCCAGAATACTGAGTGTCTTTAATCATGGGAAGTGTTGAACCAGGGGTAGGAGAAACCTTCAGATGCCATCTAGGAAAGATATATTGCAGAATGAAGTGAACTTGCCTTCGTTACTGATAAAGTAATCCAGCACTGCAGTATTTGCAATTCATATGCGAATGGATAAATCCAGTACTGAATTTTGACTTCCCTCCTGGCAAAACAGCTACTAAACTCAGCTGAGTTCACCTGAGAGTACTATTGTAGGTTATTTAGGAATGTACAGAGTCCCCTAGCTGCTAAGACAGCTGTTACATCTCTTGAGCACTCTGTTCACATGAAGAAGTGGTAGCAAAGTAAGGTTAAACATAATAAATACTAAACATAAATTCAGAATACAGTTTTGATCTGTGTGATTTTCCCAGAAGTTTTTTAGCTGAGCATTAAGCATATCTGCCTGTGGGTTGGTTTAATTCATTTCCAAAGTACCCTAAATCATAAAAGCACTTTTGCTGTTAACACAGGGAGCTATAATAGAATAAATACTACTGCAAATATGATATAAATATTATAGTAAAAGACATTTTCCTTTGAAGAGCTTGTCAGAGCCAGCAACAAATAATAAAGGATCAAAGTGTTCTGAGTTCCAGTGGAATGCACAGTGAGCTACAATGAAACTGGAGCAGTTGTTGGGGAAAGAGCCACTGAACAAATTCTGATTCAGCAGAGAGCAGTTGTAGCTGATCCCGAGGTTCAGGCACAACCCGGTGTCAGTTGGCTTCAGCTGAAGTTCCCATATGTAAGTCTGCTAAGGGCTACAGTTGTCCGTGACAGCTGAAAACATCTGGTATAAAATTTATTGCAATGTACACAGCTTCAAATAAGAGGAAGCGCTGCCAGCAAGAGAAAATGCAGAAGACATGCAAATCAAAGAATTGGTGTTTTTTCCTCAAAGAATTGTGCTATTTCACTGCGAGTCTTTGTGTTTTGGACTCCTGTTTGTTCTTAATCTGACTGTTCTTTTGAAAAGACATCTCTGAGCAAGTGAAATAAACCTCCATTTTGTTCAAGTCCTGCTTTCCCTTTTATACTTTGCAGCTACTGCTTTCCTTAAAATACTTTCTTGAGAATTTTCTGTAATGAGTGTAATTCCTGTAATAAAGCTGTGTTGGTCTTTACTATAGATAACAAAATTCTAGTATCTAATATTAATTCCAGTAATTAATAATAAGAAGAACTTCATAGAAACAAACAGTAACTATGACCCCATGGAAAGCTGCTGTGTTGTTAATTATTGTTAATTCTAGTTTAGTGAGAGTTTGACTTAAATTTGCAGTTTTATATAAATAAGGACAACAAAACAACTCTTACCTCCAAAGCCAGCCAAGCAAACTTTGCGTTAAAGTGCTGTACGTTGTACAGTGAAACATGCTGGTGCTGAAAAACCTCCTTGCTTTTTAAGTCTGTTTATCCTCTGTGGTTAAAGTGTTGACCGTTGAATTGTAGCTGGATTGCCAAAATAACCCTCA
The DNA here is from genome assembly GCA_013400115.1 of Rhinopomastus cyanomelas. NCBI lineage: Eukaryota > Metazoa > Chordata > Aves > Bucerotiformes > Rhinopomastidae > Rhinopomastus > Rhinopomastus cyanomelas. The sequence goes on from VXBP01003849.1 coordinate 1,332,214, forward strand.
GCAGAATTTCCTAAATTAATGGATTTCCTTAAGACTGAAGTAGTTTAATAACAAGATGAGAAACAGACCTTTTTCAGAGCAGTTTCCAGTAAATTTGTGTTTATTGTCAATACTCTTCTTTTACAGGGAAACCTACAGATACATCAGGTTCACGTGGGTCAGGATGGGCAGGTAGGAACAGAACTGGATTTTTAGCAGTACGTTACTTCAGTCTTTAAAGCGAATGTTGCAGTTGGAATGCTCTCAGGTTATTAGTGGCCATTGTCAAACGCAAATTCTATTCCGGTGTTTCTGTTTAAATAAACAACTTGCAAAATGATGAAACGGTAAGCTTAAGTATTTTCTCTGCACACTCAAAGTGTCTGACCAAGCTTACTTCATTCCTCCTGCAAGACACTTGAGCGCTGTGTTTTGTACCTTCTTGTGTCTGGCCTCTTCACTCTTACAGAGCTGTGTACGGTATGTTCTTTTGTCTGTTATCGACTGTCACCATAACCAGATGTGGTCTGCAGTCCCTGCAAACCAAGAACTTTTATTGCTGAGGTTTAAGCAGCTATTTTTTCATTATATGGCTGTCTTGGGAGGAACAGATCTTTCACATCTGCTTTTGTTCTTTTTGATAAGATGCCTTTATTAGGTGCTTATGCACACATGAGGTAAGAAAAAGAACCTTTTACTTTGAGTGATGAGTCAATAAGTGATTTGATTAGCAGGATTTCTATGTCAGGTGTCAGCATTTGGTCTCAGACACACTTTACTACCTGTTGAGCTAGAATGAATATATATATCCGCAGCATAAAAGGGAAGCTTTCTAGCCAGGCCGCTTGAATCAGTGTGTTATGAATTTTTGTGTTCTTGTTGAATATTAATAAGTTGTGAAACATATGGCTGGAGCTTGAATGCTGCCCTCAGTTGAACAGGCTCAATCAGGAAAGTTTTTGAACTCAAAGGCCTTGAGAAGCTACCAGTACTCTGAGCTTCTGAACACCTACAGCACTTGTGTGGGGAAAAGCAGTCCAACTTGTGCATAAAAACCCACAAACAATTTTATAATAAGAAAAAATAATAGAAAAGCTCCCACTTTAACTGCCCTTTGCTGAGACTCTAATCAGAAGTACTTTTGCAGAAGTGAGACTAGGAAATGTGTTTTCTGGGGACAAGTCAGAAGCTTTTAGTACTTACTGTGGTTTTTTTTTACTCCTTTGTGAAGTACTGCCATCCAAACCTTAGAAGACTGGTACTGGGTCTTTGAGAGTGACCTGGAGATGAAATGAATTTTTTCTAATTTAATTGTAGCCTAGTACTACTGTTCATAACAACTATTCCACAAATTGCATCTCTCTTTCTTAAATAAAACCAAAGATTGTAGTTGAAAATGTTATTGCAAGGCCCTGCTCTTTCTACAGGGAATTTTTGGATGACAGTATTTTCCCTGAAACACTTTATGTTAGGCAGGGGCAGGTGAGTCATTTCATACAGCAGTAGCATTCAGCCATGTCTTGTGCTAAAATAAGCAGGGAGTAAAAAGCTGTAACTCTAGAGTAATAAAAACCTACCAGACACTAAATGCTGTTAAGTAAAAATGACTTAGTTTACCTTAAAAAAAGAAGAGCTGATCATCTGAGCAGTTGCATCAGTATGTGCAGAATAAGGCTGTACAGGGAGAAGCTGAGTGTCTGCACATGTCTGTGAACATCTGAGGTACATGCTCAAGTGTGTGAGTGCACACACAACTCAGGGAAGAAAAGCATTGAGATTTAATTGATTGTTGTTGAAATCAATATTGGCTAACGGCCCTGAAGGCATCAGTACTCACACACAGAGTATTGTATTTAGGACAAACTTGGTTCTGCCCACGTGGTTGTGGCTGTAACGTGTGTATGTAGGAAATCAGTTTAACACCCAGTTTTTATTCTTGTAAGTAATTCCATTCTAGGACCCGCTTTCAAATTTGCCTTCAAAACAACCAGTGCAGTGCCAGGGACTGTTTCCTTCACACACTGACCTTCAGTTTGTTGCAAAAGACAAACTGCTGTCTCTTGAGCATCAACAACTGTTGTCACCCCAGCTCCCAAGTGTGCATGTTCACTAGAACCCTCCAGCTCCTCCAAAAGTATTTGCAGCTTAACTGTTTTCCAGTGGACTAAAAAATAGAAGCAGCAAATATTCAGGGGATTTTTATCTCCATTCTGTGTTAGACATTGAAGCCTTCATCAGCAGTTTGGGCCATGTGGGCCTGTTTTGAAGTGGATGAGTAGCACTCACATGATTCCTTGCAGCAGCTCCATGTGTGTTACACAAGGGCAGGGAAGGAAGGTCTGTGGCTCAACTGGCTCCTGCTTATCAGCTGATCTGTGTTAAGTGACCATTTTTTTTGGCCATTAGCTCATAAAAATTGAGAAGGAAAGTGAGTGAAACCAAGTTGTGTTTGTGGTTTAAAAATGGAAGTCGAAACGAGTCGTTTTCTTTGGCACTGGTAGTGGGATAAGAACGCAGAACGCTGTCATATGAGACGGTTCAGTGGTGGTGTAAGTCATAACAATCCAGTAGCTTGCAATTGTCTGAACGTGACTTGTGATCAGAGAGGCTTCCCAGGTTTGCTTACCTGTCCATTGCTTCTCAGCAGAGTTGCTTTTTCCTCGGTGTTTGAACTCTAATGCACGCTGCCAAGGGAGGCTGAAGAGTATTGATAGTGAGGGAAGTGAGCAGTGTGCCTCTTCAGTTACTGAATCTTTTAAGCTAACTGGTATAATCTTACTAATGGTACTAGAGCCTAGCTCAGCCACTGAGGGATGCATTTCCCTTTGACAATGCATCTCACGCTGCTGTTTTCCACATGTCACTGCACACTCACCAGTTTTAGGTCTTCTTGCTGCTCAGGTAAGGTTTGGTTCTCCTGTCTGATGCTGGCTGTCACTCTGAATCACAGCTAAAAGGTTCACGAGAAGCTGGGACTGCAAAGCATAAAGTTGTTACCTTCATATGAACTGAAGCATAAAATTGCATAAATCTACTGTGAAACTTTATCAGTAGAAAGTCCAAGGTGATAGATATGTTTTAAGGTTTGCCATGTTGATGATGACTCTGACTTCTCTACAGAACGCTGCCAGCTGTTGATTTTTAACTTCCCTGACTTCCCCCCCCTCCTTGAATTGTCTGTCCTGGTAGTCGCATGAATTTCAATTTTTGTTTTTCTGGCATCATCGTTCATGGAACTAATGAACTAATGCCAAAAAGAAAGCTGTCTACCTACACATGTGTCCTATTAGCTGGAAGTTTCATATTTCAGTGCAAGTTTAATAAAAATATCGAACTGTAAGAATAATTAGACTTCGTACTAACTAATACTTGAAGCCTTAGATGAGTGGGGATATTGTGGGACTATGCTTTTTGTACCTGGGAATTACCAGAAGTTTTCTCATCTCTCTGTCATCGATTACCTGCCTTCCTTTCTCCTGAACTCCATCCTTTTATTCCATTGATCATCCAGGAGGTGTTCAGTGTGTCCTGTGCAAGGTGATGTATTAGCCTAATGTTCTCAAATACACGTGGAGCGTAGAGTTAGAACAGGACCAGTTCTGCAGTTGACTTTCTGCGTTCCGAATGTTCCATTTTTGTATGTCCCCACAGCCAGTGTTTCTCCAATTTAGAAATTAATTAAAATGACACCAGGCAAATGGTCTTCAACTAATAGCCTTAGTTCTTAAATTAAAAAGTTAATGCACTTCAAAATCTAAAATATGATCGTACGTATTCCTGGAGAGCCGACAATTTGTTCTGCTTAATGAATGAAAAATTAATAAGAGCAACAGCATTTAGTTCAATTAATGTCTGTAGGTAAGTTAGAAAAGCAGGAGACTCCAGAACAAACATCATGGATGATAGACTTCATGGAAAAAAAGCAAAGGAGTGTACATTGCTCTTCTAGCATCCGTCTTCTCATTGCGAGAATACAACACAAACGTGCTTCTGCTACGTCACATTTTTCAAACAGAAACTTGGCATCTTGCAGAGGTGTAGAGACAGGCTCTTCCAGATAAGTTTGTAATCAGGGATGCACTGAGACCCCTCCATAACTGTTGAGTTAGAGATGCTTAGAGAGCGAGCAAGCGGGGGGCTCGCATTAATAGCACATTTTTCTACTGCTTAATGAGGTGTTTGTGTGGAGCAGTGATTGCATTATCGTTTTCTGAACTTCTCCTCTGACCTTGATGCTGTGAGCTTGATGGCAGCTCTGAGGTCTGGGAGAGTTCAGATACGGGGCTGTGGAGGGAGCCCACCAAGCAAGCTGTAGAAAAGCATCCTTATACGTGTCATGATCACAGGAGACCATATGAATCCGTGTTCAGAAAAGATGTTCTTGGAAAACTCCTGTGTGATGGAGAAGATACAGCGGAGTTCAGTGTTGTGAAATAGCAGGTAGCTGCTGTTGGGCTTGAAAGGTTTGAATTGTCGACATGGATGAGAACCAGATCAGTGAGAGTTGGTCTTTCATGTGCTCAGGAGGAGCGTGACTCGGATGGCTCGTGCAGATCTGTTTTCAATACACACAGCACACCCTGTAATGCAGCTCAGGAGGAGATGTGACCTCATCTCCAAGGTCTGAAACATCTGTCGTGGTTCAGTACCCTGCTCTAGTCTGAAGTAAGAGCAAACTGTGAAATCTTAGAGCAATGGGAAGAGGGAAGAAATGCTTCCAAGTATTCAGGGGGATCCTGAATTCCCTAGTCTTAGGGAATCTTATTTCTGCCTGGATCAAACTAAAATGACAATAGGGTTGTGGAGGAAATGTGATACAAATGTAGGGGATAGTCTAACCCTGCTCCTCTAACATTCAGTTTTTGTGTATCTGTTGTCTTCCCTGATCACTGGAATAGAAATTCACTCCTTGCTTTGCAGTGAGGACACCACAGGACAGCGTGACGCTCAGTTATGCAAACAGAAATGTGTTGACATATTAACTCAGTTCCTGCTCAACTTTTATGCCTTTTGCAAATGTCATCTTATTGGGAAAGAAACTGTTTAATGTGTTTTACGAATACGCATTTTAATTGCCTTTACTAAGCCTTTGGCATAGATACTGCAGCTTCTATCAATATTAACAGTTTCAGGATAATGTATTATCCAAAACAGGGGAAAGACTCATCTTCCACAGTTCTTAATTTTCATGTAATGCATCTAATTAAAAAGTTCTAGATTCCAAAATACAAAAATTCTTCATTCAAGCTCCTCGGTCACGACTTAATGCAACGTAGGAGGTTTGTTCCCTGTCCCTGATCTTTAAGCAGTAGAGGGCAGTAGTATTAAGATGATTGTCAGCTGCTTTCTCAGGGAGAGCTTGAAGAAGTGAGGAGGAAATTTGAAGTGCAAGAAATGTGCTGCTCCGACATCACCCTTGTAAACTGCCGTACCGTGGGGACAGAGGCACATTCACAGCGTGAGTCTTTCTGCATGTGTTGCTGACATGGGGCTGTGTGTGCACGTGTGTGTGCTTGGGTGAAAGGAGAGAAAGGAAGACGACCGTAACTTCTGTGCCTGCCGCTGTCGGAGATTGAAAAGGCTTTTTCTTGTTGCAGCATATCTGCTTTGAGTAGTATGCACGGAGAAACAAACAGGAGTGCTAGAAGGAAAACAACAAAGTTAAACCCTGGAGTAGTTCAGCCCAAGACTGATGCTTAAAAACTGCTTGTATGGTTTTGGAAAAACCCTACATTACCCTTTCTACCGGACACTTCTTCAGTAATAGGCTGTACTGAGGTCTTGCAGGTCTACTCTGTTTTTAGGAGAAATAGTACTTTTGAAACAAAATCTGCTTTATGAATTCACGTAGCCACACGGTGTGGTGGTGGATAAAGGGAGATTACTTAACTGAAATGCCTGCGCCTCAGCACTTTACAGGATCTTTCTTGTGGTTGAAGCTGATCCTGTGTGCGCCTAGATCTTTAATTTGGCAGTTCACACAACTGTTGCACAAAACCATCATCAAAAACACTCACCAGACTTTAGTTCTAAAAACATAGTTTGATAGAGAAAATAATGTCTCTGCAAATTGAACCTGAGAAATTTAATTAGAAAGGAGCTAGCTGCTAAACCTTACAAACAAATCCGTGCGGATTAAAAGACCTTGTGATTACCCCCCGCTACTTCAGTGATCAGTAAGATAAGAAACGTGTCTAGAAGATTAATATTGCAAGAAAAAAGTAATGTATTTGTTTTATTAAGCATGGACAAGTGAAACAGGAGCTGTAAAAGGTGTAGCTTCACTGCAAAGTGTGTTTGCAGCAGGTTTGTGCCTCGTAATTGTACAGCAGGGTAAGACGCTGTCCAGTAGGGTACAACCGATCTCCAGCCGTCTTTGTCATCGTCGTTTGCATGAGGTTCCAAAACCAAATCTGTGCAAATTCTTTGCTGCAGGTTATTATATTTGATGACAGAACAACAAAATTCTTCTATCCTGGTATAAGGAGATGGTACTTGGGGTAAACACAGTCCTTCAGTGTCAGTGAACAAAACACAAAAAACCAGGGGCAAAAGCCACAGAGAGGGAACTGCTACTGAAGAGAGATTGGTGGGAAGACACGTCGTCTGTAGTTACAGAATGCAAAACGAATTCTGAAATTTAATTGAAAATGCCTCATGTTTTTTGCAACGTAACGTAATTTACCCAGTTCAGGGGAGAGTGATGAACAGTTTAGAAGCTGCTGACTGAAAGCCAGCAGGTCTTGCCACATAGAAGCATAGAATCATAGACTCATGAATGAGTTAACATTGTAGAAAAACACTTGTGGCAAATTCAAGGATTCTGATGTCTGTTTCGTTCAGACTTCAGCTCTAGTGCAGCTCTAGAGGACCGTTTCTTTCCATGTCTGTGCCGCTGAGTTGGTGGATCCTTCTGCCTTTCAGCTGTCTTGGAGAGCCTGAAAGCAAAGGCAGTTCTTTATAACCCTGTGTCGTGGTTCTTTGTGTCCAATTTTGCTTCTGTCCCTGTTAATTATGTAAAATTGCAGAAACGAGCTCTTGGAAGGCTAAGTTCACTAATGAGTACAGAGAGCTGTGGCAGATACAAAAAGCCACTAGGATTAGAAAGCAGCTTCAATAGTTCAAAATGCGCAGAGTATTTTTTATTTATTTTAAAGAATGGAAAACCTGAAAATTTTGCTAGCACTTTCTACAATCTGCTGTCACTTAACAAGTGCTTAGTAGTTTTAGTTCTTTAATGTGTTTTAGATTAGGAGTCTTTCAGACATTTGTGCTTTGGTGAGAGTTCGCTGCATTAACCTGACCGCATCCAATAATTTTTGGCCGCCTCTAATGCTTAAAGATGTATTGTGACCCGTCTGGAGGGACAAGCTTGGTGAGGGCTGGGCGGCGCAGAAAATAAATAAATTAGAGGTTGCATAGGTGGTGTTATTCATACAAATCTCCTTCACCTTATTGAGACTGAGGTTGTGTTTCTTTCCATTGCACTCTCTCCATCAGTTACAGTGCAGTAAGAAAAGTTCTGTACCAGAGTCAGCAGTATGTGATCCCTGCAGACGTTCTTGGGTCGTACATGTCATTTACAAACCGCCTGCATTTGGTTTTCTTTCTGCACTTCTTTGTGCCAGAAGGTACTGATTTATTTTATGGAGAAACCCAGCTGTGTCCATGTCCAATTCATCACCACCAACAGCATCCTGCAATGGGTCAAGAGGAAAACCCTTTTTTTCCAGCAGCATGGCCCATTCTCAACTGCAGTTACTTGTTTCACTTGACTGCCATCAGTGCTTCAACATTTTCCACTCTTGTTTATTGCCACATTTTCTCTTCCAAGATGTGGCAGGTATACCTTGGCACTCCCTCCGAGCAGTTCTTGAAGTTGAACTTTCTTTCATTCATCGCGATGGATAAATATCTCAGCGTGCTTAGTCGGGACTTGCAGAGCCGCTGCCTCTTTTCCAGCCATTATTTAAGTGCGTTTGAAATTGGTGGAAGAACAGACGAGGCAAAACAAGTTCCTTGACCTGATGTTTGTAGAAAACGTGGAACTCTGCTTGTCAGGGGGGTAGCAGTGGCACCATTTCCCAGCTTTCTCAAGACTTAACTAAAATTAGCTACCTGAATGCTGTGCAGCTAAGAAAAAGTCACAGCTTGGATGGGCTGACTTTCTGTATGGGATCTCCAGCTATTGAAAACAATCTTCCACTGGCCTCTTGCTGATCCTGAATGCCGTTTTAATGTCTTGTAATCAGCCTTGAGTAGGGACTGATTAAAAGACTCTTTTGCAAATTAGCAAACATTTTTACATTTTCTCCTCTCAACTTCAAAGCAGCCTTTATATAATGGCATGAAAATCTCATTGTAATAGAGGGTGGAAAGAGTATTTTATGGTGCTTTGCAGGTAAATGTATCCCAATAGATTTTACATGTGGGAAAGGAAGGACACAGGGAAGGAAAAGGCCAGATTCATTTATCTAGAGTGGAAGAAAGGAATTGCTGTTTTGGAGATGAAGCAAATAGTAAGTTGTTTCAGCCCACTTAAGATTTGGTGTGCAGATGTTTGTGCTGTCGTCTCTCAAAGGTCATTAATTGTTAATCTGCATCTGATGTTAGTTTAGGAAATCGGGGACAAATCTGCTCTCTGTCTCCGCTGAAGTTCTCTGTGAATGACCCTTTAATTTTATTGTGATAATCTTTGCCTCATCCAGGCTCTTGGTGTAGGACCTAGGAGGTAACTTGCAAAGAATTTTGCAGTTGTCTTTCAAGTCAACTTGTCTAGAAGGTTTTTCCCCATCCACTAATTATTCCTTACGCGAATCAACAGTCACACGGTGCTTTGTCTTTTTTGTTTGGATTTTCAGGGTGGTTGTTTTTTTGGTCTTAGTTTGGGAACCAGACTATCTTTATTTGCCAGAAACCAATAAACTCAGCTGAAGGCAAAGTAAACACAGTGTCCGACAGCAAAACCTTGTATTTCTGGCATTTTTTGGATCACTTTGGCTTCTGGCAACGTGTGACAATAAAGAAATGCGTTCCCACTAATGACGGAGCGTTCAGTTTTGACCCTGCTTTTGAGCTTCACTGCAGTGACGCAGGTAAAGATTTGTTTTGGGAGCAAACAGTAAATTCCAGCAGACGCTTGGCTGTGAGCGCGTACGATAACGTCTGTGTTTGAAGCATGAGAGTTTTTCCCTGGCGCTTCCCAAGATGTAGACGTTACGTCACACAACTATTTCCGTCTCCTGTTCAGAAGTCCCAGTTCCCAATACAGTGCGTCTCGTCATGACCTGCGGAGCCTTGCGCTGTTACCTTTCTCACGTCACAGACTTGGTTGTTTTCCTTTGGCTCGCTGATGAAAAGCAGGAACGCGTACGGAGAGACGGTAAAACCAGCCAATACTTCAGTGCTGATAGGCATTAGGGTTTTTATTTTCAATTTAGTTGTTTCCAGTTGTGAAAACGTTCTGACTGGTGGGAAGAATTAATAAAGGTGACTTGTTAATCTCTTCTAGGTACTTTGAGACGTTCCCTGAGTGACAGAGTCCACAGAGTGATCTGTGGAGATCGTAAAGCAAGACTGTGTAATGAAGGCTTTGGAAAGGGATAATATTTTCTGTCATCTTTTTTCTATTTTTCTCCTAAGAGGGTGGGTTGTTCCATTAAAATTCCATTCAAGCAGACAGGAGCATTTATAATGCTCCAAAGAATATGTTCTCTATTTTGGAGTATATTATGTTCTTTATTCACCCAAATCTTGTTTTAATATTGCTGTAAACTTAATAAGAAGAGATGAGATATGAAGTGATAATCTTTTAAATATAAGGAAAAATAATTTTCTCCACCTTCACAGAAGGCATAGGTCTAAGCTGTCTCTTATTAGAGATTTTGGTAATAAAAATCTCTGCTTGTAGAATGGCAGTCATCACAAAGCTATCTTGCCCTGCTAATCTGGAGAAATCATTTCTTTTTTGTTTTGTTTATTTTTTTAGTGCTCTTCATTTATGATTTTTCTCATCATGTGATATGAGCCCTGTCTTTATGCTGCAGATTTGCCCTTATCCATCGCTGTTCCACTTTGTATGCTCTAATAGTTCCATCCTCAGTCATTTGAAATGTTAGGGATGCCTCTGGCATCGTGTGTGTGTGTACGCTCAGAAATCCCTGTCCCACACACCAAATTATAACCCAGGAGAGACTCAGGGAAGGGTTGGTACAGTTGGTCTGTCAGTGCCTATGAAGGGTTGACACTAGACATGTTGTAACTCTGATACCCTTAGCTGGTGTCCTGCTTTTGTCCTTTAAGATTAGAAGGATCTCATCTCCCCATGATGGGGATGGATACCCACCATGATGGATACCGGCTACTTGCCGCTGGCAGACCTTGATGATTGTTCAGTTGTTCAGTATGGAGAGATCTCATTTCATCCTGAGAAACCCCAAATCAGTGTGTTGTCAGTTTACCAAATGGCAAGTGTAGAGTTCAGGCCACTGCCGTAATGAAGCTTTCCACCGCGCTGAGCACAGCAGTAAATCTGGGTAACTGAAACCTGTTTCCAGATCTCTGTGATGCCGGCTTAGGTTCAGCCTTCAGTGGGATTTTGCGGTGTTTCACAATCGGGGGTCATGCCTTCGGAAATCTTTAGTGAGCAGTGGAGGTGGGAAGCAACACTCCTTTTTGTCTCCTCTCCATTAAAACACCTGCTTCTTGCCAAGTTTGGTAGCAAAAGCTGTCCCTCTTAAAAACTGAACCGCAGTGGTTCCGTTGTGATTGAAGAATGAGTGTGCCTTCTCTGGAGCAAAACCTGTGTGATTTACAGAGTTTTCAGGGATTTAACTAGTTAAAGCCAGTGAGCTCTGCCCAGTTGACTGACCTTTATATCTTTTGTTAATGTATTTAATTATTTTCATAGTCAAAGGTATTTCTAGTCCAATTTTACAGGATTCTTCAGTATTTCAAACTAACTGAGTGACTGCATAATAAGTTGAAGAGAGGTGATCAAAGAGCCTGATATAGTGATTTATATGCTGGTTGGAGCAAACCATATGGGATGTCTTACAGTTCAGGGTCTTTTTTAGTAGTTAATGTGTGTTTCTATTTCAAGCACACATATTACAAGACCTACCAGATGACCACTCTGTTGCTCATTTTAGACGGTGAAATCCCACATCAGCAGCAGAGTTGCCATTTCTGCTCTCAGAAGCTGTATTAATTAGCTGAGATATATTCACTTTATTCAAAGTACATTTTCGTATTACTCAGACATTACTGTGATTAACGTTTGGAAAGTATGTTTGGAAAACCATCCACTGCAGCTTCCCTTAGCCATTTCTTTGGTGTTCTGTGAACAAAATTCCTCTTTGTGGAAAAAAAGTACTTTAAATTATAAACTTGATTCGTTTTATTTGATCCAGCCTGCTGGGATTAATTGCTGTATACTGGCTCCATCAATTATTCATCTAAAGCTATCAGTTCCTGAGTGCTCTGGAAGCAAACAGCAGTGCTGCTTTACACGCAGATATTCTTTTTCTTTGACAGAAACTCTGGGCTCCAACCCGGCTTGAGCTATGAATGAATCTGTTTTATGAATTGCTTCATTTTTGGATTTTTTTTAATGACTGTTTTTATTCCCGAAATATCTCATTCCATGCTTCTGGAATGTTGCTAAATATTTGTGTTAAGCAGCAGAAGTGTTACAGAGTTCACTAGGAGGAAGTGTTAGAATTAAGTTATTTATCATGATGGCGTGATTTTTCTAGTTAACTGTTTTGTTGTAGGTGGCTTGTGGCGACGCCGAAAATGAGGCATCTCAGCCGCACAGTAAGGAGACAGAAGAAGGTGCTGTCTTTTCCAAGACCCTCTCTGTTTTGCTTCCAAGTTGGTACTACGATGTTGACTCCAAGACCGAGTCAATTCATGGGTTTCACTGGTAAAGACACTGAGGGTTGCATAAGTTGCTGTAATGCATTGAATTCAGACAGAGGCAAAACTATTGACACCACCGACAGTAGATGTAACAGTTGGCAGTGAAAAACACTGATTGACACTTCTGCATTCCAGAACTCTGCTGTGAGATTTTTGGGGTTTGAGCTTTTCCATTAGCAGAAGGCAGGCTTTACAGCGTTTTGCGGTAGGAAGACAGTAGTTAGTGGGTTAAAGATAGGGCATCTTCTGTGCTCTAAGTGTGAACTAAAGAGACATCCATGCAGAGAGAGGAGAGCTCTAACACTGAGCCAGAGCCAGTGCTCTGAGAAATGAGTGACATAGTTTCCACGAAGGCACAGGGACTTTTCTTGTTGCCTTTGATGGGACTGAGTTTTCCTTCATTTGTTTGACAATAGCACATGAGAATACTTTGTCAGAGCACAGAAATGGGTTGTAAGTGTAGAGAAAAGAGAACGTGTCCCACTGCTCTGTGTCTTGTAAAGCAACGACTGTTCTGTCCGTGTATCTGTGCTCTACCAGCGAACAGGGCGCTGGTCTCCAAAGGCATTTGGTAAAGTTTCAAATGATTTTCCTTTTTGTTGTGCACCTGTCGATGGCGATAGGTCAGAGGGACACTGTCGGAAACCTGAAGGAAGGAGCAATCAGTGAATCATCTGTTCCGAGTTAAACAAAACATGACTTAGAGTTGTGTGATGGGAATGGAACTGACAAAAGCATGTGTTGCTGGCCCAGTTCTTTTCCAAGTGATGCTAACAGTGCTGCCATTAGTTGGAGTCCATTTAGTCCGACACTGAACCCTTCACAACAACAGAAAAGCAATCCTGAGCATCGCAAGTGTGTTACATGACCGTTCATGTCGGGATATATTAAAGGGTGAACAAATGCTCCTTCTTCCTTGGAGGTTTTCCAAGTTAAGGTGATTCTCATTTGGGTCCTTGTGCACTATCTGGAGTAGATACGTAGTAGTTGAGGAAATCCAGGATTCTGGATGATTCTGAATTTGTGTTCACGGGGTACTGTCTTCTGTTCTTTGAGAAAATAAAAGAGCATTTACTGGGTACGTCAGTTGCGAGTGTCTTCATTAGAAATGCTCCTTTCCCTTAGGAAAATTTAATTGAGATCACTTGCTTTGAAGAATGCAGGTCCTGGCGTAGCAATATCTAGGGCTTTCTGGAGTTACTCTAGTGAAGATACACAGATGCTTTAGTTTTCCATGCGTTGAATACTGGGGTTTTTGTGATTTTGAGAAGACACTGGAATATATTTGGAGGCTGCTGTCAAACTTGATTTTTAACAAATCTGTCACTGCCCTCTAAGGGAGAATTGTGTCTCACTGGTGATAGCGTAGATTGAGACTGACTTGGTTAATGAAAAAGGAATTGCACGCTTCTCAGCTCAGAAAGTCTGAACCTATTTTTCTGTAGTAGTAGTGCCACACACTGAATAGCTTGCTGGGAGGCACTGTTAAATAGAGCTAAATTTTCACTGCCCCTCTCACCCTACAGTAATTCTATAGCGACTGACTTTCTGGAAAACTCTGGTGAAAACTTGCAGCAAGGCTGACAGAGCCAGAGGAAGAAAAGAATTCCTAGAATGTTGCAAAATAGCCAACCAAGTGGTCAGTGTTACTGCTCTTGATCTCGTTGCCAGCAGCGGCAGCAGCGCTGGTGCATTAGTATCACTCTCTGGCTTCCTTTAGCACTTCTTGATGCGCAATCACACCGTAACGAGCCGCGAGTGACGGTGGAGCTCTGCTAGCTTGGGTCAAGACTAACGACCTGTGTAGCGTTCCAGACTGAGATACCGACATTCCGTGCTTTTAACAGTTTTAATCTTATTTCCTGTTCCATTACATCAGGCAAAGCCAGATTGTTTCGTAAGGATTTGTTGTTTGTCTTACTAATTTTTCCCTGTCTGAAATGTTAAGTAGAGAAGTTTTTCCTCTTAGCCTCTGTTGAAATCTACATAACGTGTATAATTACAACAGCGGAATCCCACTTTATAGACATCATCAATAATCCTAGAATCATTCAGGTTGGAAAAGGGCCTTGGGATCATCGAGTCCAACCATCAACCCTACTCTGCAAGTTCACTCCTAAACCAGATCCCCCAACACCACATCTAAAAGACTTTCAAACTCATCCAGGGATGGTGACTCAACCACCAGCCTGGGCAGCCCATTCCAGTGCCTGACCGCTCTCTCTGTGAAGAATTTTTTCCTGATGTCCAATCTAGCCCTCCCCTGTTGAAACTTGAAGCCCTTCTCTCTGGTGCTGTCACTAATTACCTGTGAGAAAAGACCAGCACCAACATTCTACAATGTCCTTTCAGATAGTTGTAGAGAGCAATGAGGTCTCCTCTTAGCCTTCTCTTCCTCAAACTAAACATCCCCAACTTGCTCAATCTCTCCTCAATAATAACAGAGAGATGTTGACCTTCCTTCTTATTTCCCTCCTTAAGGAATTGACATTTCCAGACAAACCTGTATTTTTTTTTCACTTCAGAATCTCCTGTAATGGAAAAACTCACATCCTTTTAACCAGGCACTGGTGTGTAAATAAAGGGAAGTGTAGTTCATAAAGAAAATCAATGCTGTTGAAATTATCCCCTGGAAGTGAGTAGTATCTCTTTAAATCTGTTTTGCTTAGACCAGGAAAAGACAACTGACAAGCTGGTGATTTTCCTCAGCTCCAGTGCAGTAATGGCACATGGCATCCAGCAGCTCTTCTTCCGCGCATTTGCGAGCACTAATCATCAAGACAAGAATTTACAAAGTCACAGACTATAGCCATTGTGGTTAATTGGTTTGTTTTTTATTACTCAGACCTTGATGTCAGTACAAGAACTGACATTTAGTTTGAATTTTTTCTGAATTCATACAAATGCCATATTAATTCCAAATGTTGAATTTGTTGAGAATTGCATTTTTCACTTCAAGTGAAACATTTTATTAAAATGATAAATGGATTTGTCAGCTGTTCACATTTTTACTCCAATTATCATTAAAGAAGAAGCTGGTGAGAAATGTTTGAGTGAAGTAATCCTTGCTTTTTTCCAGCCCAACTCAGTGAAAAAACCAAGAGCTAAGAAATCCTTAGGCATCTACAAATCCTTTGACTTTCTCTTCCTTGATTTGGATAGTTCTTTCTCCTTTTGCTTCAGTGAGAAAAACGACAAGATATAATGAACAATAAAAGCAGGGGAGTTAAAGGGGAAGCAGGGAAAAACAGCAAGTAAATACACACAGAGTTCTTCTTTTTGCAGTATCCAACCTCAAATATATCAAAACAAAAGTTTTTTGTGAGGGGGGGAAAAATAAAAGTAAAAATTACTTTCACTGTTAAAAAAAACCCACCAGAAATCCAATCTACTTTGAAATCATGTTTGTAGAAGTGTGTGGAGCAGCACAGCAATAGTAACGGTAGCCACCTCCTGTGTGGCTCTGATGTGTTTAGTTTCATGGTCCATTAAGGTTTATGGTCCATAGGATACTATCTGCTTTGTTCTTGATAGCATCTCACTGGGAGGATGGATTTGTGCCGCGGTCTATAAAGGATTTGTGCCGGGCTCTGTCAGCAGCAAGAGCTTGTGTTTGAAAAGAGTTGTCTGTAAAATTTTGCTGGTGCGTATGGTAGTTGTTCTGGTGAAGTGAAGAATAGATGCACGTGCAGGATTTCTCGAGCGCGAGACCTCTGGAGCTCTGTGGCAGGTGCTGTGGCAGTGGAATTTAAAAACCCCAGAAGCTAGGAGTAGTGTCTGCTAGCTTGTGGCCGTGCTCGGCGTGATGCTGTGCTGTCGAGTCTGCGGTGTGTTCTCAGGGAAAATGACTTTAAAATGAGGGGCTTTGTTTCCTATCTCCTAACTGTGGGCAGTGCAAAATATTGGGTCTGTGGCTAAAAGGAGAATTGTTTTGAGAACAGCTGCTTTAAAAGGAGAAAACAGGAGGAACAGTTTCCAGTTTTGAGTCTCCTTCACTGGAGACGTTTAAGACCCACCTGGATGTGTTCCTGTGTGACTTGGTCTAGGTGATCCTGCTGTGGCAGGGGGATTGGACTGGATGATCTTTCGAGGTCCCTTCCAATCCCTAATGATTCTGTGATTCTATGGCTCCCTGAGCAGAGCCTGTTACTGAAACCCTGTGGGGGAATGACGCTGCCACAGCCAGCGCAGTAGTTACAAAACACAGACAAACCTGATGCTATTTCCTCCAGCCCAGTGGATGCTGTGAGAAACTAGAAGAACACTTTCAAGGCAGAATCTGGTAGCTCTGGGCTTTCTCACGACGTTGGTATCTGCTGCAAAGGAGATCTGCTGTTGAACACAAATGTTTTGTTTCAGTGAGCAAAGTTTTGCAATCGAATAATGAAGAGAACTACAGGGTGAGGTTAACACCAGGGGAGGATTGCAGAGTATCCTGAGGCACTTGAATTCCTCAGCAGCACAAATGGTTTGGGAAGGGATAGTTTTGCACGCTCAGAAACCATCTGTGAAACCTTCACCCAAACTGTGTGTGTGTGTTGCGGTTCAGACCAGCTCTTCTTGCTTACTGATGAAAGAAAATTGTGCTCCCTTCATTAGGAAATATCTAGGAAATATGGAACACTTCAGTATGTCTTAGTGTAAAGGAATTTGGGTGTATGAGTTGCAACTACATTGTCTGGATAACGAGTTTTTGCCATGTAGAAATGAGCAGCATCAATGGATTTGTTTTGATTAATTATTTCACAGAATCACAGAACATTAGGGATTGGAAGGGACCTTGAAAGATTATCTAGTCCAATCCCTCTGCCACAGCAGGATCACCTAGACCAAGTTGCACGGGAACACATCGAGGTGGGTTTTAAATATCTCCAGAAAGGGAGACTCCACAGCCCTCCTGGGCAGCCTGTTCCAGTGCTCTGTCACCCTCACTGGGAAGAAGTTCTTTCGGTGGCCACTAGGCAACATTTATTTTAAAAATCTGAGTTTTGAATTATTGCAGAGATGTAAAATGTCTTTTAATCTGTAACATTTCATTGTAACCTCAAAAACAGAAGAACTGAGCAGAGCACTCATTCCAAGCAGGACACTGAGGGGCTGGAGCATGTCCAGAGAAGGGCTCTTCACAGCTCTCTGAAAGGAAGTTGGAGCAAGGTGGGAGTTAGTCTCTTCTCCCAAGTAGCAGGTGACAGGATGAGAGGTTTAGGTTGGATACAAGGAACATGTTTCTTCCCTGAAAGGGTTGTCATTCCCTGGCACAAACTGCCCAGGGCAGTGGTAGAGTCACCATCCCTGGAGGGACTGAGAATTCATGGAGATGTGATGTGATGGACACAGTTTAGTGGTGACCTGGCAGTGCTGGCTCAATGGTTGACTCTATGATCTTAATGGTCTCTACCATCCAAATCAATTCTGTGACTCTGCAACTCAATGAAATAGGGAGCACAGATGCCTTCTATGAGATTCATCCCCTTAAGGAAATCACAAGCTGTATTGTTCTATTTTGGAATCAGTGCTCATAGACAGCAGGGAAACTTTGTGTTTGAGAGGAAGGGTTTGACAGATGCTTTGGGCTCTTTGACTGGCTTCTCTGATACCAGAATATTGTGTTCTGTGAAAGCTGTGAATTCAAAGTTCCTTTAGAATTATTTTTGTTCTGGTTGTTTTCTTGTGTAAAACCAGACTTGGACCTTCTGTGCTCAGAGTTGTACAGCACTAGCCTAAGAATCATCTGGAATATACCCTTCATATTTGACCTGTTCCTTGGCCTTCCTGAGCTGCTCCTTTTAGGTCAAAAAGTAGACTTTCTCTGCTCCCCTACATTTTATTTACAATAGTCATCCATATGTCTAATCAGGGGCTTGTTGCTCCCTCAGGATAGTCTTTGGCATCTTTTTGCTTTAGTTGCTCCAGGAAAAGTTTGATTCCTTAAGAATCTTATTTTGGCTGTGCTTTGGTTCCCCCTGCTCTCTGTTCTCATAGCCCCATCAAAGGCTGGCTCCTGGCTGTCCTGACATTCCTCCTTGGTTGTGCTGTTTTGCTGAAACTCCACAAATACACTGCGCTGGTGCCTTTGAAGTATCATCCTGCCACTTCTGTGTAACTGCTTTCAAAGATTTAACAACTTTCCTTGAATTGAGAGTCATTTGGGCAACTCAGTCTCTCGGGTGCGGTAGTGGCTGCCAGGTAAAACTTCAGCAGCTCGATTGCTGTCAGGCTTCCAGCTCTTTTATCCAAGAGCGGGCAGGAGCACAAAGGTTCTGGCACACCACCATAAATGTGGCCTCAAATTATGACTTCATGTAAAAAATCACAGCTTTTGAGTGTGAGTGATGACTGAGATCAGAAAATACAAGAGAGCACCGCCTTTGTTTTTCTCCTCATTTTCTCCACGGTGGTTTGATATTCCTCTCGTGCTGTCTTTTCAGTTGAGGTACTTGAGACTGCTTTCCTCATCAAAATCATATTTTTCATTATAGATCAGTCCTGTCAGTTCTTTCTCCACAGCAACGTGAAAAAGCTCTGAAATACTGATTTCAGGAAAAAATTTAATAGAGGCAGGTTGCTGTGCTCGCGCTAGCAAGGTGCGGGGTTAAGGACAGCTCCTTTAAAGGCTGAGCTGTTGAAACAAAACAAAAAATGCACGTGGAGGGCTGGGAGGATTATGTTGGTGTTTTGTGGAGCAGGATAGCTAATTGAAAAAATCCCAACACGCAGAGCCCTTCAGAAATCTCACGTGGTGACTGAATCCCATGTGGTATCAGGCATGAAAACAGAAGCTGCCCTCCTGGGGAGAACAGAGGATGCAACACAAGCAGAGTTGACATTTGTTGGGTGCACAGGGAAGCTGAAACAAGGATGGAGGGAGCGCAGCAAAAAGGAAAACCTTTCGACAGCGATAACTGGGTTGGGCGTGCTGGAGATACTGAACTTTCTCTTAACTTTGAAAGGTAGCAGTGAAATTTAATCATGAAGTTGAAATGCTGCTGCATTCCAGAGAGTTCTGAAATACAGGAGAGAGATGTATTTTTACCTTCTGAGACAGAAGATGCTAAAAGTGGTCAAAATAATAGAAAATCCTGTGACTAAACAAAGTCTCAAGAGCCATTTTTGCAATTTTGAAGGATTTTTTTATTGCTTCTTTGATGAGAGATCAGATTGTGGCAGCAATGTGATGGAAGAGCCTCACAAGTAAACTGCTCTCAAAAGCAGTAGAATTTGACAGTCAGAGCAGCCATGATTCCTGGCAAAACCTGTTGATGCGGCTCTGCTCATGTGAGCACGAGGAAAAGACAAAATACTGCAGGAGAAGAGACCTGCAGCCAAAACCGTGTGGTTTGTAGGTTCTGCTCACCTTTTAAAGTGTGACAATGGAGCTGGAGCCCAGCAGAAATACATGTGTTCAGTATTTTATTTTGCATAATCCAGCAACTCTGCCTCCTCATGAGGACTGGGGGGTTATAACAACAGCCCATAAAAATCATAATTAGATTTTTATTTGCATTTTAATCTTTTTGCAAGAGACAGTTTTCTGGGATGCAGTTCAGTTCAACACCAGAGATGCTCTGTTTAAAATTACTGCATGGTTTTGATAGCGCAGAGCAGGGATGGCCAGTGGACAGCCCAGGGGGACAGTTTGGCCTGCCAGAAGTATTTATGAGCTGCATGCATGGTCAGTGCAGCAGTCTCATCTCTATTCATACGCTAGAAATACCTCTTCTGAGTGTCAGCAGCGCTGCCACTACGTTGGGATCTGTACTCTGCTGGGAAAGGCAATAAATAAGTAAAAAAGATGCTGGAGTTAGTCTGACAGAGGGTCCACAGATCCTGTGTGCTGGGAAGGGCCCTGTGGAGAAGGCAGAGGGTGGTGTGTGGTTTGAAGCCAGAAAGTCCATGCTGTGGGGCAGTTTATACACTGATGGAGAACTGGGACTGGAAGAGGAGAGGTAAATGTCTGGAGGTAGGGTGTCCTCACTCTACTCATGTAGAGTGTCCGATCCATGAAATGTCAGTCACACACTTGGAGAAGAGTGAGGGAGTGTGCGGAAGGGTCACACTAGAAGTGTAGCTGTTACGACTGAGATGTCTGAGGTAGACTAGGAGGAGATGCAGAAGAGATTTCTGGGTGAGGAATTGTCTGAATCAGCAGCCTAAGAATACTGATTGCTAAAGATAACTTCTAGACTTGATGGTAAATCCAGAAATTCCACACCCTGCTCCCCCTCAACCCCAGAACAATCAAAACATCACAAGCCCCGGGGTTGCCAGAGTACCAAGATGCCTTGAGCTTTCTGACTTTGTAGCCTTCTTACACCTCTGTGTAATCAGAACCAAAGTTCAGGAACTCGTATTTGCAAAAAAAAAGAAGAAATTAAGTCAAAATCACTGTTACTGTCAGAAAGAAGAGGAGGTTTTGGCTTCAATACAGCTATGTGAAAAGTTTTTATGATTCGCCTCTGCGAGGCCAGTTGACCATCAGCCACGAACTGGTATTGCCAAATAGAGCAAATGGGTGACATCCCAGTAGAATATAAAGATTGCTCTTCTTGACTGCAGATATACGATTAGCCAATGGAGGACGAAGCTATTAGGCATTTTATATTTGCAGACATTGTTTCTAGGAGCTTTTGCCAAAAGCACAGTGGAACAAAGACCAGAGTTAAATTTAGTACATGTCAACCCGATCAAACCCAACTATACACAAACAAAGCCGGTCCAGATTCAGACACAATGTGGCCTGCAGTTGCCAGAGCTACCACAGAGGATGGGATCTTGCAGAAAATACTTCAGCCTGTTACAGCAGGAGGCTCGAGGCAGCATATCTCCAGTGTCAGTGTGTGAGTGCACTAGGCCTGGTCTTGACTAGAGGAGGTTTTACTTAAGGCAGCAGCAGAGTTTTCATTATTTAGTTCAAAACGTGTTTAAGAAGATACACTCTGACTGTTCAGTCTTTACTGATTTAATCCAAAAGTTTATGGTAGCCTCAGGACCATTAAAACCCCCACAAACCAGTCTGTACTGGGTACTATTAGTTGCAGAACAGCAGCAGTGAAGCATTTTGACATTTTGTCCAACAGAAGAATGAGAACCCTGCATTAGAGTGATGTCTGAAAGACTGGGACTGAAAGGTCTCCTGAGACTAACTTCACCAGTAATGGTTTTGATTTTGCCTTGTAAAAAAGTGATACCGAGTGGGTCTGCAGTGGGAGAGAACAGTTACTGAGAGCAAGGATGGCTCGTGAGCTGACGCGCAAATTCGAGGAGGAACGGAGGTTTTGCCAGGAAGCATTTTCAGACAGGCAGGGGCTGTAGGGTGAGACCACGAATGCCAAGGTGAGCAAGCCCCACTGCTCTCACAGTACCAGCACTTCCAGCGAGCCCAGAAGCTTCAGGCAGCGGCGCAGAGCGTTCTTGTGACTGAACAATAGCTAACTTAACCGCAAGGTTGACTGAGTTTAATTTCATATTATGTTAATGTTGGTCTTTAAATCTTTTAATGTATTTCTAGGTTCTGACTTGGAAGGGGACGTGATTTTTGGGGACTTTTAACAGCTGGAGTCTGGGCAAGGTGTTGTGAAACACTCTCTGCCTGTGTGCAGCCAGTTGGAAAGAAAAGCCCAGCAAAGCCATGCTCCAGCAAGTGTTTCAGCTCTGAGTGAGCACAAACCACTGCTCAAGGCCAGATTGTTCCAACTCCTTAAATTTTCCTCTTGAGCTGATCTTGTAATTTAGGAGAAATAAACGCTTCCAGCTGTGCAGGCCCACCTGTGTTATCTTGTCACCTTTCCCTTTGGGTGCTCCCTGTCCATATCTCATCAGTGGGAGAAAATGATGGTTATTGAGTCTTTGCAGTGCTCATTTCTTCCTTCTGAGGAGATAAATCTGTTGATAAATGTGTTCGCTTGTTCTGTGTCAATTAATTCTATGAGCTTGTTCTTAGAGGAACTTCAGCCATCCTTTATCTTTTGTATCTTTAGGGTAGTGCTTGTGTATCAGTGTTTACAGGGAATTGTCTTCACAACAGTCTTCCTATTATCTCTAAAGCAGATTTTATTCATTAAGTCTTTTTCAGCCACAGAACTGATCAGAATATGAAGTATTTCACAACAGAGTAAACAAAGGCAAGTTTGCGGTCACAAGTATCCGACATGTTCTCCCGGAGAGGCTGGGAAGCATTGGCTTCACGTTCTTGTCATTGCTGTGGCTTTCAATTCCCATTGCTTGCAGGCTCATTGGAGTAGGCAGGGTGAGGATGGAAGATACCATAAATTTCTCAGCGTTTCAACTTGGAGAGTGTGAATCATTTCTTTCTTGGAATAACTTTAATAGAAAACTGGAGTCCAACCTGATGAGAAAAACGTGCAAAACCTTGTCTCCCATTTTTTTTCCCGCTTAAATGGGTTTTTTCCAGGTTATTTTTGTCGTGAGCGCCTGAGCGGTTTGAGAAAGCGAAGCAGCTTGGAGTTGTAGCACTTAAAGAATCAGAGCACTGTGAAGTATTTGGTTAGGAGGTTTTTGTTAAGGAGCAGTAGAGTTCCAGCCAATTAGCAAAGAAAATTATTTGTGTTTGGGATAGTTTGCGTTCGATTTTAAACAATTCCTGCAGCTTATGGAAGGTTAGAAATTGGTTGGATTTCCTCCTGAAGGGATGTTGCATCATTTCTAATGTATTTTACAGTAACATCAGATGTCAGAAGCATAAGAGAGCTTATATCTCGCAGAGGCAGTGCCAAAAGTACAGCGATGTGTTCAGTAATTCCCTGGTTTTACAAGATGAAGTGGATTATAGTCACTTGAGTCTTACTCAATCACTGTGTCATTCTTTGGAAGTTTTATCTTGATGGTTTCAAAATACTGAACAAGCGAGAAACACAACCAGCTCAGTGAAGATCAATGGAGCGACTCCCACTCCTAACAGAAACAGTGACATGCTTTGTTGATTTAGGACTTGATTTTATGGTTCCTGGGGATGTAATCTGTGCCTTAATGTCATGTAATCTATGGAGTGCCGACCAGAAAGCCAGAACTACTACTGCTCCGATCCTGTGCCTGCTGTTACAGAGTGTAACTTCAGAGAAGGTACCTTCCCCGTTGGGATGAAAGAGTACAGTCGCTAACATTGTGACCAACACTGTTACTGCATTACCAGGCTTCTTGATATGGGCCATTTTATTGTTGTAAGTACTGAGCCAGCCCAACACCTTTACAAACCATGACATTGTACAACATGCAGTCTGCCCGAGCACAAAGCGAAGCGGCACATTACCCTGGACCCCTGCAGAGCTGGAGCTCAAAAGTTTCTCCTCCCATTCCCTCGTAGTTGAGTGTGAAAAGGAGATATCAAAGAGGTGCCTTGATTCTGGCTTAATGATTCTGAAACTGTTGTTTCACCAGTTACCACTGTGTGCTTCACAGGGCTTTAATTCATTTTGCTAGGTGGGATTCATTCTGACAAGGTGAAGGAACTGGGCCAAAATCATTTGTTGCTAAAAACTTCTGATCTCTGGGCGTCCTTGCTGCTTGGAACTTCAGTGAATTGACAGACTGGCAGTTCCTAACCAGGACACTGTTGGTCAGAGTGCCACCACTTCTGTTGCAGTGCGCTTCTTATCATCTCTCTGACTGTCCAGCTGCACCGTTAAATTCTGCAGGATTACCCGGTGGCTTGGATGCAGCAGTGAGGTAGCTTGAGGTTACCCAATGCCAGGAAGCACAACTGTGGTTCAGATCATCTGTGCTGTTCACACATACCTCTGTGGTATGTAGCTCTCATCTTTGCTGCAATTTTCTTTGGCATCTTGAGGTGCCCAGTACATAAACCACTGGCAGATGCAACTTGGCAGAAGCAAACCTTCAGCACAGCTCTCCTCCTGACCACTATTTGTGGGGCACCTTTCGCTGATTACCAAAGGTTGGAAAATGCTTTTTGTAGGAATTCATGAGGACCGACGAAAATGGAGCAAAATTTGTGATTGATATACAGATTTACAGAGTTTCCACGTGATCTTTTTCTCCTCAGTGACAGCCACTTGAGACAGAAATCTCATCTTTGCTGATGAGACTTGGATAAGTGTCAGTTGGAAAACTTCTGTATTTATCCATGGAGGAAGTAGCTTTTAAAAACTTTTGTGAAGAATTTATTTTTAGATAAGTCTTTTCTTTAAAGAAAACTGTTACGTTTACAGGGCTGAGCTCTACTTGTTACAAAAGCTTTGACTTCTGTTAGGTGTTCTGCTCCTTATTTAAGGTCCTTTAAAGTCCTCTAGCAATTAGGCAGTACTGATAAAGCTATGTGTTCTTATCTTGTCTCTTCTCATGGCTTAGAGGAAATAATTTGTGCATTATATCAGGGATAAGGGCTAGAGAGTGTGAAATCTGATCCCAGTTCTGCCACTTGGTGACCCATAGGAAATTGGTTCACCTCATCATTTCAGTTTTCTTGTCTGCATGATAGGTACATGCTAGTCTTGTCTGTCTTTCAAGGCATTATGCAGCTCTTTGGGTATTTAAAAACAGTGTCAAACCTTTTAATAAGCTCCTATAGGAATCATTTTTATTGAAGTAAAATAAAAATCAGGTTATCTGGGGCTTACAATAACTGTGAGTTTCAGATTTACGGAGAAATCTTTCTGCTTGAAATCACTGTATCCCATTTGCTTGGAAAGATTTTCTATTCCATTATTCATTACTGGGCCCTTACAATTATATTCCAGTGACAGAGCCTCTATTTATTTTTAGACAATTGGCATCCACTTCTGGCTGACCTAGAATATTTCTTTGATGACAATATCTGTGATCCAGCTGGGTTTGCTGAGTGGTTGAATAAACAAAGGAAGATAGTAAAATGTGGGAAAGAAAAGGCTATTTTTGTTATAACAGAGAATCTCTTCAGCCAACTCCAGACCTGACGCGCAGTGTCAGATCTGCAACAGAACACGTGTCCATGGTATCTCTGGAATGTTATCCCTATTGGATTTCAAGGTTATGAGAAGGTTAAGATCAAAAAGTTGAGAATGAAGGTGATTCACAAAAAACCCCAGGCAACTAGTTTGTAATCCGGCCTCTTCCTTCCTGAAGGATGTAGGTTAAATACACGGTGGTAAGAGGATAAGGCTAAGCGTGTCAGTTGCTCCCTTACCTTTTCATTGTTGCTGGTCATGTCTGTTGCGTTGCAGCAGCTTCAAAGTGAACTTCATTTGTGAATGATGGTGCTGCCTATGGGCAAAGAACTCCAGGTATCAGACAGAAGTCTCTTGTTTTGACTGAAACCAAGAGGATATTTCCTGACACAGCACCACGATCCAAATTTCTCTCCCTTTTTCAAAAAGAAAAGCCTAAAGTTGTTACTGGTTATTACCACGCGAGAAGGTGTCAGACGGCAACATTTGGCCATGGTACAGAATTTGTTGCGTCCAAGGGAAGTTTATCTGCTAAGTGACCCTAAGACCAAGCAGCAGCTAACTTTCTTGCATGTATTTAAAGCTGGTGTCTACACTACAAAGAATAGATAGTGATGAATAGAACATCCTCGTGGAATCATTAGGGATTGGAAGGGACCTCGAAAGATCATCTAGTCCAATCCCCCTCATCTAGTCCAATCTCAGTCACCAGTTAAAGCCCTTGCACTAAATGCAGCTCACGGCAACTAGAGCTGCCGGCAGAGAAGGAGACCCAGCGAGCCCCATCATTCTGCAGGGTGTAGTAGCAGCTTGGGCCAATACAAACCATTACTTCCACTGTAAAAAGCAGTGGCACAGCTCAAGAGTTCCAGCATGAATATAATAAAAATATTTTAACAGCAAAAATAGTTGGTTTCACTGATTTTTTTGGTTTTTTTAGTGGTCATTGCCTGTCTGAACAAGCCGCAGTTTGTAGTGTGTAAAATAACCAGATGTCTTCTAGCTTTTAACGACGGCTGCTGTGCTATCAGCAGAGGGGTTATTTCTACCACATGAAACAATTAAAATACCCGACAATGCTCCGCAGGAGCATTCTACAATCATAATCATCATGTTTGTCTTGGATTAGGAGCTTTAAAGGATTTATTTAGAAGCCTTTCTGTTTATCTGCCTCCAGAATGTAGAAAATGGCCTTTCACATATAATATGCTAAGCTTCAGTGTAATTTTCCATGGTTCATACTTTCTGCAGTTAATAAACAAAATGTAATAAGAATAAATTATAAATATTTATAAGACTATTTTTGTCTTTTATTAGGTTCTTATGATTTAGAATTTAATATCCCAGCCAAAGCTTCAGTCAGAGCTCTCCTCTTTAACATCAAAATGACTGCTTAGAATTTTACAGTCGAAGACTGATCTAGTTGACTGCAAAAACCCCTCACCTGTATCAATGCCAAGGAAAGCATCCGGTGCGATAGACCAAACAAAGTTAGCAAGCCTTAGACATCCAGATTGGGGTTGGGAAGTTCATGTGACCCAAGTACATTCCAGCTTGCATCCTCGTGCCCCGTCTCCCAATTAGTTGCTCTTACGGACTTGGTCGCTCGCCAGGTGTACTAGAGACAGTTATTGAAAATGATCACAAGAAAAACAAAGAATTCTTAAGGTTCTCAAAAAGCTGCTTTTTTAGAAATGAGTAACGTTTGATGCTTAAATTCATATTGCAAGTAGTTCTGATGGTTTACTTAAATATTTAGTGAATGTTTTTCGTACAGAATTCGGACTTAATTTATACAGAAAAGTGTGGCTGATGGCTAGGAAAGAAACAAACACAGCTGGCTTTCAGTTTCTGAAAAATACGTAGTCCCTCTTAATTTGTGCCCAGATGTGGTACTGAAATATCACCTTCATTTGGCTTGTGCTGGTGTACAACAGTGTTGTTTCTCACTTCCCTTGTAAAATACAATGGCATGAGAATCCATCCACAGAGCGTTCCTCGGAGGGCGTTCACGTGCCTCGTACCGCTGAGCTGGAACTTGTATTTTCTATCAGTTCTGTCATTTCATTTGCCTCACGCTGAGGGCTGTCAAAGGGCAACGCCTGGTCCTTTTCACCCCGTGTGTGTGAAGATGCAGCGCAGTGAGATTTTTCTGCGGCTTGTGTCACTGTTGGTACTTCATCACTTTAGGTACTTTTGTACATGAGGGCAACCTGTAAGATTCTTACAAAGGCAGTGAAAAAGTGTTTCTTGAGCCTGCAGTGGCTTCCCTGTTGCCTTATGAATTCAGGTCACTGCGTGGAACATCCACAGCAACAGGTTAAAGGCTTTTAGTACTTTTACTCATCCAGAGGGACCCATGTACCCCCAGCAAGGCCTGTTTCTGCAGATAGTTCACTTGATAAACCCACAGAGACAATGTTGTGGAGCAGCAAATCTCTCTCTTGAACAAACCGATGCTAACTTTGAACACAGATGTCAAAACATCCCAAGAAGACCCTGAGAAACCCAAGAACTCCTAGCCAGTTTGCCTTCATCAGCATTCAGCAAGGAGATAAAGGGCTTAGCATGCTCAAGAGGTAAATTTGCTTTTCATTCCACCCACATAGCCTTCTTCCTCCTACTAAATGTTGGCAGGGCTGCAGTAAGATAACAGCAAAACATTGAGTCAGGAAACTGCAAAACCTGTCTGTTTTCTCCTGTGCTTTTCCCCACCTCTTGCTGTTTTGAGTGCAGCAGTGATGTTCTGCTCTAATGAGTCACCCGTGACCATATAATGATTGCAGGATCAGAGTGAAGCAACAAAGAATCTGAAACAGGCTTATGGAAGGTACTGGTTTATGCTGTGTGAACCTGTTTGGCTGTGCTGGCTGAAAGCCCTGAAATCTGAACAGCCTTGGAAAAGTTTCCCAATCAGTCTTGTTGTGAGACTTATTTACTACAACCTTTGGTTGTAATGTGTTTGCAGTTACCTGCCCCTTTGCTGGTGGATGTCTTCTGATAATGTTTACATCATTGCGTGAGTCCTCTTGTTTCTTCTCAGTTGTTTTCCAAGGCTAAGACAAACTCACTTCAAAGGAGACACTTGGATACCAGCTACATTTGCAGTGTATTCTGCCTTTTGGGATTGTGTTGGCCTTGGATCTTAATAACAGTTGTAGTGATGAATCTGGATAGTAAGCCCAGAGCAATTCAGTGACAGTGTCTGTTCCAAGACTGCTGGCAGCCCTCTGCAGCTTGTGCTTGGTGGTGACTCTTCCAGGACAAGCTCAAGATTCAGAACATGCAGCTGTACTGATATAGAAATATTCAGATAGTTTTACCTTCCTTCTTTTGTTCCTCTCAATGAGTTGGAGGAAGCAGAAGCTGCTCTGCACATCCCCGAGCTGTCAGAGTTCCAAGATGTTCTGCAGGAGTAACGTATGGGTAGACCACATTTATCCTTCTTGACTTTAATTGAAGGAGTCAGCCCTTGCAGCTCTTTTCTTGAACAAGTTGATTACTGTAACTTCAAACCCAGAAGACTGGATTAATTAGGTAATAAGCAGATGGTTCTGCGCCAGCGGTTTAAGGTCAGCGATGGCCAAGCTTTTGTTAAGATACGCAACAGACTTGCAAGCAGCTCGTTTTGCCTATAAGGCAAATTATTCCCGGATGGTGGGGAGGAGCTGTTTTGCTGCTCTCATTAGGTCCATTTGCATGTTGGCCTGTTTGTGTTCACTGTGGCAGTCGCACTGTGGTCAGTCCAGCTTCTTGCATCACCCTTTTTCTGCAAAAAACAGATGCTGTGAACCTCCTAACTGAGGTGTCCAGCTTGAGAGCTGCCCTGTTGTGGTTTGGAACCTAGACGGACTTTAGGTGACTCTTGGCAGAGCTGTTTATGGTCTAGTGAAGTCATTTAGTAACTTCCTGAAGTAATCTCTTAATTAATGATGGGCTTTTCCATCATCTCTGATTGTCTGCAGTCATCCAGCTCAGCGTGTATCCTCAGGAAATTAGAGCTACACTGGGTGTGTTTTTTGAACTCCAAGAACTGAGGTCCGAATGTCACTGCTATTGACAGCACTTGCACCATTGCTGCAGAGGAGCGACTCACCTTGCAGTATTTAGCCTAATCTGGGGTACACTGAGTGTGCATATCCCAAACCTGTGCTCTTCAGAAGCTGGGCTCCCTGGAGATCTGGGGAGTGGTGAGATCCCGCACCGCTTGCTGCTTGCTGCCCCTCCCCAGGGACGTGGCACCCACGGAGCAGTAAACCCTGCGCATAGCTCGTGAGGTTGGCGGTCGATCATGTGGGGATGTTCCTACAGCTTAAGTGGAAACAGGAAACACTTGATAATTAAAACTGAGTTTTGCAAAGCTTTAACACATTCCTGTCAAAGAGAGGAACATGTTGGATGGGTTTTTCTTTTCCTTTTTTAAAGACAAGGTAGAATAACAAATGTTTTCCTGATCCTTTAAGTAATTCATTCCCTGGGCAACATTCTTCATCGATAACACACACTTTTTATTTTGAAGAATGATCCAAAAAACTGGCCAGAAGAGAATGGATTAAAGGAAATACTGCAGAAATACCCGACTGAATCAGTGCTTTCTGTATGTTAGTATTTATTAATATCCTGGAGAAAAATTTTTAAACCCGTATGGGTGGAGGTAGGATTTTCCCGGATTGGTAAAATACACGGGCTTACATAAAAATACTCTCTAATTTACTACCACCGTTTTTACTGCTGTGTCTAGGCCGAAGGATTTTACAAAAGAAATTGTGTTTTCTTGATGTCAAACAGATGTGTTAAAAAGAACACTGGTTTTTATTATTTTCTGCTGATTTTACTGATGGGGAGAACTTTTTTCCACGGCTGGCCTCAGTGATTGTAGCGGGTATCGATGTTTGTAGAACCTGCAGCTTGCGGAGATTTGAACAATATTATTTGGATATCCGTGTAAAAATTCCTAATGGATACGCAGGAAGAGTAAGAGAAGGGTAATTTTAACTGAGGCTGAAAGTTTACTGTATTTCTTACTGATTTTAGAGAGTGATTAGGGAACGACATTGCCTCCTTATACCTGTTTGGCAGAGGGAGCCGATTAAACGATTAGGAACTTAGCACGCCCTAAGTTTGAGCGCATTATGTCTTTGTTTCCTTTGAGCTGCGTTCGCAGCTGCATCTGCTTTATTTCAGTTCACAGTGTTTAGCTCTGTCCCGTGAAGCAGTAAGAAATATGTATCTGGAATGAACATCCTGAAAATTTCAGCTAGCAGATAGTGAATTGCCGCGAAGAGGCTGCTTGTGTTTCAGGAGGAACGCTAAAGATGAGCCGCTTTGCAGGGAGGAATTCTTCCCGGCACTCGGTTTAGATTCTTCGTCACACTCTGAGGTAGCGAACAGCGTGCGATTGGTAAGGACTCCGCATACTTTTCTAATATCTAATAATTGCCTTTTAGCCTCTTTAGTGTTCCCAGTTGCTTTTTGTCGAGGGTGCAGTAAATTTGTCTGGCAGGCTGTGGGAGCTGGGAGCAGTTTTTAATACGGTTTCGGTATTGACCCAAACTAATAAATAAGGTTGTTAGTCACTTTAGCTGTCATCGTACATCCGCTTGCTGGAGACACGCGGTGCTCCGTGGTATCGGTTTCAGGAGTCGTGTCGCATATAAATAAATCTCTGCGTTTCAGCGCTCAGATGTGGTTTGCAATTCTACAATTAAGTCTTTCGTTTGAAAAGAAAAATCGTCCTACTGCTCAAATTCGGGCTGGGATTTTTCTTAATTTGCTACAGTGGCAAAGAAAATAAATTGCCTGCTTTGGAAGCCTTTGCTGTTCGTTTCAAATATGGCTTCATTTAAAGAATGTCCCGCTCTTGTTATCCAAACGACTTTTCCCCCCTTAGCACTGTTGTCCTCTTTATCCTCAGCTCACCCTGCTGTGCTGAGGTGTTACCGCGCAACTGCCAGCGGAGTAGCGTGAGCGCAGGAGCTTTTACAAGACATGCTGAAGTACACCTTGCAGCACTCGGCGGGGCTGAAGTTAATCTTCAGTAACTGGAATTGGTGTTACTGGATACGTAAAACATGTGCTTGCTGGGGCTGGGTTTCACCTGCCGCTCTGCTGCCTTTGTGCGCTGCCAAGTTGATGTGGATTCTCCTGCAGAGGTTTCGGCTATCGGTTATCCTGTTGTCACTCGTTGTCTTCCAGGATGTGTGCCTTGCTCTGTCATCCACCTTTCTGAACGTTAAGGTTAAAAAAGGCCATTCCTGACAATCCAAAAATCCCATAGCCTTTCTTCTAAAATCAGGAAATTGGTGCAGGGGTCTCGGCTTTGCCCTTTCGCAGGTAGGCTGGCAGGCTCCCGCTCTTAACAAAGGTGGTATTTAGACTCTTACTGAAGTGCCTTAAGAAGAAAAACATTCTGTAAGCAGCATATTGTGAATAAATGTACCAGGAACTGCTTTAACGTGCTGTTTTTCACTAGTAAATGTGAGTAGAACTGAAGCGAGGACTGTTCCCGCTTCGAGCTCTTTGCAGATACGCTCAGTTACTGCTAAGTTGTGTGGAAGTCCTACATTTCTGGCATTTCTCCTTTTTTTTTGGAGGGGGGGAAGTCATTCAAAACACTCATGAGGAATTAAATCTGTTTTGTAAAATCACTTGAGGGGAATTAGATACATCTGCTTAGATAGTTCAGTCTTTCTAAATCGTATTGCGTGCGCTCAGACAAGAAACTCTCAACATCCAGCTGCCTCGGGCAGGATGCGGAAGGTAGAGCTGCGTGGTTTTCAGCAAACACCCGAGGTCTCGGTAAATTTGTGTAGTAATGTTTTATGTTGCAGCTTGGTTTACCAACAGCACACGGCAGCTTTGTGCTCAGATCTTCCTTTTATACAAATGTTATCGCAGACTTCAGGCAGACAGTGACGAGCTGGTGAGCAAGCCTGTCGATGGCCAGACCTGCTGTCACAAACTGAGGGTAGATTTTGACCAAAGGAGAGCTCAGTCTGCAAACTCCTCTCTTTTTACACTCACGTACATATGAAAGAAAAAGAAGTCATTGTCTGAAGGAGGAGATGGTTGTTCCTGGTAGTGGTGTGCATTTCCATAGCCCTAGCTGTAAGGTTTTGGAGGAAGGAAGGGAATTGTTTTTGTAATTGTTTTAATCTCTCTGCAGATAGACGGAGGTTATCAACACGCTTTCAATTACGTGTGAGTAGTAACGTGTGCACTTACATACGGATGATGTGCAGGCTAGTAACTGAAGACACAGAATTCAAACCAAGGAGACCGAAGTGCTGCTTGTCTCTGTAATTATTCCTCTAGTCTAACTAGAACAGGAATAAACAAATACAGACACTATTTGCCTAATCTAGTCTGTGTAAAGCACAGAGTTAAAGCAAAATTCAGTTTCTTGAGCTGCAGCTGAACCTGAAAGGTTTGTTGACACAGAACCAGGGCTGAATCTCTTCAAAATACTTTGTATTGTGAATTCAGAAGAGTGAGCTTGTTTTGAAAAGAACAGATTCTCTCTACCCTTTGGACAAGGCCAGCTTTCAGGTGCAGGACTATTTTCACCTGGTGGGTCTGTAGAGCAGAAACAGGCTGTTGCTTCTCCCTCTGGGCGAGATCTTCCCTCTGCCCCATGACACTGCACATTCCTCAGATGCCAGCAGGGATTTCCTTTACTTCTATTGTGAGAATTCTGTCAGCGATTACTGTGAGCTGTAACTAGGCTGCTCTGAGGGAGAGTTCTTGTCTTGCACACTGTCAGCATTCCTCAGGCTTTCCCCGAGCAAACCCACTTTCACCTCTTGCTGCCTGTGTGTGTTTCTGAGCATCTGCTCTCTGTGCACAAGTGGGTGGGAGAAGAGGATACCGGGAGGATTAGGACCATATCTGTAGCCCATCCTTGCTTCTTTAAAAACAACGTGTAGTCATTACTTGCTGAATCCCTCAGGCTGTACTTGAGCTCTGACAAGAGGGCAGGTTTTGTTGAGTTAAAGGTTCCCTTTGGCTGAAGCCTCATCCTGTGAGCCGTTGCCTTTTGAAGAAGCCAATTTCAACTCAAAGTTATTTATCCATTACATCACTGTTTGCCTGAAACAGACCTGCAGAAATGCAATGAAGACTGACCCAAAAATGCAGTGGTTTCATGTCCAAATTTTAAGACCTAATTAACTAACATCTGCAGGGTTTTAAGATTCTTTGGTTGCAGTTGGGTTTGGAAGAACAAATTAGCAGCAGCAAGGTGCTAGAGAACGGCTCCAGAATCTTTTTCGCATTGTGTGTTTGCTCTGTTGAATTGACAGTTCAGAACTTGTCATTAAATGAAAAGGTGACTCTCCAGAGTCACCAAACTCATTGGGTTCAAACTCTGAAGAGGCTTCAAACCAAGTGTCTTCTCAAGGGTTCTTGTTAAAACAGGGCTACGTGGGAGTTAAGGGGACTTGAACTGATCTGTGGCAGAATTGTTCCCTAATTTTCTGTGTCAAAATCGTTGAGGTTTTGTTTCTGTGTATAGGCTTGTGTGCTCTTATCTTTGTTTCCAGTTTGTGTCTTTCTGTGGAAAAAAAGGCACATATGTAGATCTTTTTTCCTGTGAAAACACTTGCCAAGCAAATCTTTATTACAGCTATCCAAACCAAAGGCCATTTTTACAGACAGCCTCGTCCATATATATTTTCAGACAACTCGCAAACAGCCAGCCAACAATAGCAGTGGCATCTTTCAACTTTAACCTTCTGTTCTTTAAAAATTTGTTTAACCAAAAAAGAAATTCTAAGAACTTCCGTCTTTTCCATGAAGCGGCTCTTTTGCAAACTCAGATAACAAAGGGCTAGGAGAAAAGCAACGTTCGACTTTGTATTTGCTGTGCATGAAAAAAAAATCCTGTGGCAAAAAATGTCTCTGTGCAGCAACTTCCAGAAGTGTGGCTCCTCGTGTGCCATCCAAAACAATAATACCAACTCCCTGCACAGGGCAGTTTGTTATTTCTCCTGCAATGACGGTGATCCTTTCAGGCCAAACATGTTCTTGCCTTGCGTGCTAAAACAGAAACAGAAATCTTGGAGAGCCTAGGTAGCAGAGGGAATTAATCCCTTATGGGAAACCCATCCCTACCAGAATTAGTGGAAAATAAAATTTAAGCTGTAATGAGTCAAGAAAATGGGTTTGGTGTTTACTAGTTCCAAGAAACACCCTAGTAAAGTCTCAAAAAACAACTGTACGTCAATTATGAGTCTGGCAAAGGTGAAGCGTGGCCAAAAGAGGCCCCGGACAGCAAGAGCAGGACACATATCCTCTTTCAGAACAGTCTCAGCAGGCGACGGTGCTTTGTCTGTCCTGCATTTTCCCCAGCGCTGGACATGGAATTTTTCCTGTCACTTTTGAACTCATAATCCTTAAATATTTAAAATTACGTTAATATCTCTCCCATAAAAACTGACTCTAAAAGTTTCCTTTAAAAGGTGAAATTTACCTCCAATTTTGAGGTTGTGCCTGGAAAGGCAAATGACCTTGTCACAGCGGCAGCAGCCTCGGGTCTCAGTCCCGTGGTTCGATTGGCCTTTTGGTAAATGTAATTAAAATCCCTAAGACCCAGCTATGGGTGATGTACAGCTCGCTCCTTCGAGTTCAGTTGCTGTGTATTTGAGATCGATGCATTAAAACTGGAGCCAGTTTTGTTCCAATTTCTGTGTTAACAGAGTCTATTGAAATGAAACCATCGTGTGTTTGAGTGGCGCTTTCTTGTCAGATTTTAATGAACTTGCTTCTTGCTGCCATTAGCTACAAGTATTTGAAACTAGAAACAGAGCCCTGGAACCTCCTAGAAAAGAATTCTTCATCAGGGACGGGTTTCGTCGGAGAAAAGGAAATCTTAAAACATTTAATGTCTCTTTTAATTATATTTTCAGTAATTTCTCTGACTCTTGAAAATGTGTAGATGTGCTTGATGGATAGCTTAGGATATTCTCTGCAGGAGGCTTCTAGGTAAGTGAGAAGGGGTTTGGGTTTTGCTTTGGCTGCCTTTCAGAAGGGATTGCAAGAGATAAATGGAAAACGCGAGTGGTGTTCGCACAACGTGTGTTTAGGTTACGCTCGCACAGGAGATGTGAGTGCTCTTGGCTTTGCTTTTAACACATGAAAAGCCACATTGTGCTGTAGATGGTAGCAATTAAATCGTAGATTTGTGACCCTTCTGCTGATATTGTATTACTGTATTCGTACCCTGGTCCTACGATGATTTATGGAGCTGTGGACTGTTTGTTTGTGGCTTAGTATCAAGGCAGGACAGGCTGCCCAGGGGGGTTGTGGAGTCTCTTTCTCTGGAGAGGTTTAAAACCCGCCTGGATATGTTCCTGTGTGACTTGGTCTAGGTGGTCCTGCTGTGGCAGGGGGATTGGACCAGTTGATCTTTCGAGGTCCCTTCTGATCCCTGATGATTCTATGATTCTGTGACGTGGTCAAACTCCGCAGTAATTCAAGGGTATCAGCAAGACTCTAAGTTATCGTGTGTTTGTTAATCTTTCCAGAATCCCTGAGGACTGTCTCTTCTCTCTGTCCTTGAACCTTACATGCTGGAGGTGTGAAGGATGGAGGGAGAAAGCGATACGTCCCTGCAGGTTCTGGGTATCATACACCTGCATCATGATCTCAGGAGCAGTTTCGATCTATTCGTCAGAAAGCAGAGGGTGCTAGTTCTCACTCCAGACCTGGACTTGTTTTTGGCATCAGTTCCCACATTCCAGGAACATTTGCCTCCCGGAGCGAGGGGAATACCCAGGGAGATTTGTTTGGACAGAGGTAATATACTGCACTAATAGAGTTATGGCAGGAACTGGCCGGCCTCCAACATATCAAAGCATAACACGGTCCAGGCATTATGACAAAAGGCTGGTGATTCTGTGGCAATCTTAGTAGAGGGACAGAGGGAGAGTGGGGGATTCCAGTCAATGAACACGAGATTTTTATGTACAGTAAATAAAGCTTTATATTAGAAAGGGAAATACAATTGCATTAGCAAGACAGAAAATGTACATGCTGGACTCTGATTATAATCATCTTTAATGATGTTGTGGAAGGATAGATTTACTCTAAAGAAAAAGTGCATTTCCCATGTCATTTTTACAGACGTTGGCACTACTTTTACTGACTTGGAAGACTGAACACGTGTGAGATTCTGTGCGAGATTGGTTGCATTCAGTGAAGATTTCTTGGCTGGAGGTTACATGCAGGGCTGCCTGCAACTAATATGTAATAAACATTGCCAGCAGTGAGCACGAAGCTGTAGCAGGTGGCTGTCGTGAGCACCAGGCTGCATGAAGAATGTGATTAACTTTATATAATGCTTTAGAAGCAGAATTTGTAGATGGGTGTATCAGGATACCTTTGATAATTCTACTGAGCTCATCCTTTAGAGAGAACCCGTGTTCTTTGGGGCTTCTCTGTACAAGAATACTTCAAAAAGCTTATCTACATGAGCCCGAGATACACATTTAGTGGATTATTTTAAACCATAATAAGCCCCTGTGTGGACGCTCTTTTACAGAATTCAGGCGGATTTAATTCATCTTAATTTACTTCTGAGTCTAATTAGATTGAGTTTAATGAAAGTCACTTGAATTATGAACGAGAGTGCTGAGGGATTTAATGCCGTTTCGCTTATCCGTGTATGGTTTTCTCCCGTGTCCTGTCACAGACAGGCACTCTTAAATGTTTGCGTTTACACGTAACAGCGCAGGCTGCTCCGTGTGGTAAGAACGGGCTCTTTTGCTCAGCATTCTGTAATTCCAGCTCACAGAACCACCAAGCAGTTTTCTTAGTCAAAGAAAGAAGAACAGAATATTCACTCTACACTCGCTGTTCGCAGGACAGGTTGTGTTGTGATTGAAAAGGAGAGGTCCAAGGTTTTACGTGTGTGTGCCCTCATATGTATTTTTTATCTTAGCTCTTCTGTGGCTGAAGCTTCCCTAATAACATTGGATAAACACGGGGAATTGGGAGGCAGAGTGGAGGTATGAAAGGAGAAGTACATCGCTGTGCACTTGCATAGGAAAAGCTGTTCTGGCCTTGGCCCACAGATTTCTGCATCTACCTTAATCCCAGAGCTTACATCATGCCACCACAGCTTTTGGGGAGGCATCTTGGGTTTCCCCGACTTATCTCAAGTGTCCCAACTCCTGTGTTTCTTAACTGTATTCTCAGCTGAATTGTTAGTTTGGTTTTTGTTCCCCAAGTGAATACTGGTTCTTTATGCTCCTCGTGCTTTTGTTTCATGCTGTAACCTTTAAAGCTTTTGGGGATTTTGCCGTTGATTTGACAGAACCTGGATCAAACCTTGGAGGTTTTCAGCTCCGGTTACAAAAGCCCCGTTCTTTTAGTTGGAGGGTGTTTTTGTAGACTCGGGAGTTGTTAATAGCTGAATCCTGCGCCGGGTTCCTGCTTGTCACTGGGTGATAACATAAGCTCGGGGTTGTGTTTTATTAAGATATTACCGTGTTGTGTTTCACTGAAACTGTGTACTTGCAGCCACAAGGATCTTGCTTCGATGAGATTAGGAGTGGATTACCTTTTCCTGCTTCCCTCTGCACTTGATAAAGTCCTGCGGTCATGCTCCTGGCTGTGCTCTTCCTGCCTTATCAGCTCAAAAGTTTAAACGTTCCCAAATACTCTGTGAAAACCCTTTTACAGTCCCTTGTATGTCCTCACAGGATCCACAGTCCAGGAATGAAATATGTGTGAAGTGCCCCTGGGGCTTTGGGAGGAGGTAGGAATTGGTTCAAATTGGCAAAACGTGCATGTCTGACAACACGAGCACTTAAAAATTCATTATTGTTTTTCAAACAGAGAAATTAATAGCACATTGAACCACTTGCCCTAATTGGCCACGCTAGCGAAGTATGTATCTATGCAAACATATATATATATGCAGATGCCACATAAAAAACCAGAGTATTGGAAATATTTTCGCTCTGTGACAAATGGGACCATTTGTTACTAATTTTTCATAGGTCAGCGTTGTCTGAACAGTGCTCCTGAGGCTGGGAGAGTCGGGGCAGAGGAGAGCGTTTTGTGGCCGCGAAAACATCATCTCTGCCTGGATTTCCTGTTCTTGCAAGTCACCTGTGTAAAGAAAACTAACATCCATGTGATAAATCAAACAGAAGATGAAACCTTTTTATTTTTACAAGTTTTTTTGTACTCCTAACTGTGCTGTAGAGCACATAGGAGCAGGGTGTGGGCTGGAACAAATGCTTTGGAAACTTTGGTATATTTGCTCTCGGAACGATGTTGTGGAAAATAAAACTATGAAGAGCCTCAAACTATGGGAAAACTATAGAAAAGATTAAAAATTAAGAGAAACTTTTACAGACCAGGTGCTGTAAAAAGAGAGAGCAGTTACGGTAAGAAATGGAATTACAGACCCCAAGAGACACTAAATTAAGCAAATACTTTGCAAACGAGCCCGATCTTTTGACTTTAACAAGGTGGTTTTTTATTCTGTCGACTTACATGAAGGGAAAAGTTACATGCTGTGTGTGTGAACTTTCTAGAAGTAATCTTTCAGCAACCATCATGGCAGGCGTACCCTGAGGTGCCACCTAATATTCAGTGAATGTAATGACTCGGAGAAAGAGGATCTGGCACAGCAGGAAAACTTCTCGTGTCTCTGCGTGCGCGTCCCTTGTCGTTGTTGAGCCTGTGTTGGTTTTTCATTACAGTTGTGAGCTAAGTGCAGCCCAAAACCTCACAGTTAGCACGCTGAGTTTGCCTGCCTTCAGCAGAGCAGTTACCTTCCATGGTGCTCATGAACTTTTCCTCCTTACTAGGATAACAAATACTGCCCGAGGGAGAGCGTGGGGAATATGAAATTGTCGAGTTTAAAGCCGAACGGTTCTTTGCTTGATGATGCATGACTTAGGATCCATCAACTTGCAATTAGGCAGTAATTGCCGCGTATGTCATTACTGATATTTGGTGTTACTCCACCTCTTGCGTTTTAACAGACCGCAGGAAGGATATTGAGGGCTTGGTTGCAGATACTCTGCATTCCTGCAAGGTCCTAACGTTGTCATTTCAGAGGCGCGGCAATTAATGAGGAACGACTTCAAATTCACGTCCCTTCCACGTGCAGCTCTTCCACTGTCAGTGTCCCTTCAAGGGCAGTTGTGGCTGCTGTACAAAACCAGATCTGTGAGCACCTACTCTTTAGCAGTGACGTTCTGATCGCTGAAGTACCAGTGAGCTGCCTGGGTAAAGAAAGCAAAGAAAAAGCCCAGGCAGGGGTGCGTGAGAATTCCCAGCACGGGACAAGCAGAAAGCCACAGACAGATCTCAGCTGACGCTCAGATCCATAGGGTCATGTAGAACTGAGAGAAACAAAGGGCAGAGGAAATTCTGAAGCATAAAACCTCACCGTGTATAAAATTTCATATTCTAGCTGGTTGCCTGCTTCCGGACTGTGGGGATAGGGATTCGTTTCCCATTTTAAATCTCTTTTTAAGTGCAGCTCTGACAGCGGAGTTGCTGCCAGATATCTGTAGGGGCTAGAGGCTCCTCAGACCCTTGTTTTAAATTTTCAAGCCTTTTTGTCTGTCAGTTCCCTGAATGTCCCTGTACGGAGGTAGAACAATCTGAAGTGAAGATCATATGTTGTACAGGTGAAGAGGTGGAAGCAGTGACTTCCTTGCAGTGACTTAAGTAGGTGGGGAAGGAAGACATAAGTATAGTTTTCTTGTCTGTGTTTTCAAGCATTTTCTGTGGTTCACAATAAATTTGGTCCTAATTTTTCCAAGGACGGAACTTTGTTACTTTTGGAGAAAAATACCTTGATCCTTTTTTACCTTGAATTTGCAACACAGCCCTCCTTGCTTTCTGAGGGGCTTGTGACTGTTAACAGAAAGCTCCTGTGATTTTTCTTCTGTGAATCAGCAGAACGTGTCTGTGCACAGAGTTCGGCAGGGGAGCTCTTTCACAGCCCGCTCTCCCCTGGCCCTGTCGGATTTGAACCTGTTTTACAGAAGACTTTGGATTTTCACTCACCTCTTTCCAAAGCTGTGTGGCTGAGCAGGTCCTTCTCTGAGTTAACAGCTGCGTTCAAATGTTTCCTGTGAAACAGTCAGAGGACCCCGACATGTTCCCTATAAACTTTTCCCCCAAACATTTGAGATGGATTTGATTTCCTTGTTACACTGTGGATAAATCAATTCTCCCTTTGTTGTGTTGCAAATGGAGTGGCTTCAGGAAATTTGCAGTGTAGTTGTCAAAGTTGAAGTGACTTGTTTATTCTAAATCCTGTGTGTTTATACACACACATCTAAGGAACAAAAACAAGCAGCATGGATTGAAAGGTTGGGAAGTGCCTGTTTTTTTCCTCTTCTCTGTTAACAGAGAGTTGCCCTGCTAGG
The DNA here is from genome assembly GCA_013400115.1 of Rhinopomastus cyanomelas. Lineage (NCBI taxonomy): Eukaryota > Metazoa > Chordata > Aves > Bucerotiformes > Rhinopomastidae > Rhinopomastus > Rhinopomastus cyanomelas. The sequence goes on from VXBP01003849.1 coordinate 1,372,412, forward strand.
CTGCAAACCGGCTCTGGGCTGCAGGGTCAGTGCGGCTGAGGAGCACGATGGCAGCCTCTGTCTCATCCCTCTTGCAGAATGAGGGCAGGATTTAAATCGGCACTAGTGATGGCGAGTTTCGTCACTCTGCAACTCGTGTGCGTTTGATTTGCAGTCTGAATAATCTGCTCTGTATGTAGTTAGGTGATGTTTATTATAGGGGTTTTCAGAAGTGGTGTTTGATGTGCTTGTTCCTTATGAAAAACAGAGGTTCTAGCTCGTGTCCATGTGCCTCTGCAGCTGATTTCAGCCTCCTTGAGAAAAACTGGTTCATAATAAACTGAAATCCAAAGCCCTTAGCAGATTCTTTGCATCCCTTCTGATGTGTTAATCAAATGTTAACAGCAGTAGCCTGAGGGCAACTATTGGTGTGCTTTAATTAATTTGTTTTTACTCTTAATGTCGGAACTAGACGTATTTGTTTGTGGTTAGGTGGCTGCAGAATGTTTCATTCATCTAGGAGTTGCCTACAGCTGCATTTAAAAGAAGCAAAGAGAGGCATTTGTTTTCAGCTGAACGAAATACTTGCTTTCAAAAGGTTTTTATTAAAAGTAGCCAGGACAGCTTTGGAGTATCTTCCTCTTTGGTTTTGTATTCGTTTGTTCACATCATTCATTTGCAGACTAACCACAGAGCAGTACATTAGAAAGTCTGCAAAACACTTGGCAGTAGATACTGGGTGAGAGAACCTTGTACTGGGTTCTGGAAAAGGTGTAAGAACAGGGAACCCACCTGGAGTTCAGCCTTCAGGTCCCAAAAGGTCTATGTTCAACCAGGCTCTGTGTGCCCAGATTAAGTAAAACTTTGGGATTGCTAGCTCTGGGTGAAACAGAGCTTCTTGCTTCTTTATGCTGAAGTGCACCCTGGGGCTTTGCAAGTGCTAGATTCCCTCCTTGGCACAGTGTCAGATACCCCAAGGAGTGATAACACATTCTCTTTAATTGTAAAGGTAACTGCTAGAAGACACCACTGGCAATGTTGTGTAAAGCAGAGGTGATCAGTAAATAATGCCAATTTTAACTGTCTTTCCCTGTCTACAGAGGTAAAAGTGACTGGTTCTCTCCTCACTTTTGCCTGTAAGCAGTACTGGGAATGAGGTCTGGTGGTCTGTCCTTCAGAATATCCGGTCAAGACTTTTACACTGGGCGCTCGTTTTATTTCCTTAGCGTTTTTCTTTGTTGTGGTGGCTCTAATGCTTTCTCAGCTTGCCACCAAATGTTTTTCTTTAACCAAAGCCCTCCACAGAAGAACAGCGTTTGCTATCTCTTTAACTTTAAAATGTGATGTGTTTTACATTGAAAACTTCAGGTGGCTTTATTGTATAACAAATCTTTCATGGCCTTTGAACGCTCCTTCAGTTCAGCCTGTCCCACAGGAGTCCTTCCACCAGTCCTCCCTCTACATCGTGTTTCCGAAAACACACGGCTCATCTTGAGCCAGTTTCCAAAGTCTTGGACACTTTGCTGAGAACATTCTGTATCTGGGCAGTTCCTATTTACCTGGGACACCAGTGACTTAAGTCATCAAATTATTCAACAATTAGTCACTCATTAGCCAAGTGTTTCAAAATCCTTAAGTTTTTCGAAGATATTTTCAGTCACAGAAAAATTTTTGTCGTCCTGCAAATCCAAAAACGTAACAAAATGTTAAACAAAACCCCCTGAATAGTCCTCATTTTAAATTCTGGGCTTTTTGTAAAAAATAGGCAGAAATGCTGTTAAAGAAATAGAAAGTAGAACTATTGAAGTCAGGAAAATGTGTCCTAACTTTGATCCCCCACTTTGAACTGTTATTCCGATGCTTGCTGGCAGCGTTAGTCGTAGACGACCAGTGGAAACTATAGCCTCTTAAAGACATGGTGGGGCCGTTCACTCTTGAGTTGAGTGAGGAAACACTTGGAAAGGTGCAGGAGATTAGCAGCTTGTTACTCATTTTTGTTTCTGCTTTTAAGGTCAGTGACAGATTTTATCTAATAAAATTTCAAAGCAAAATCATCCGCCGTGTAATTTTCTTCTAAGCTCTACTCAGTCGTCATGATACTAAACCGGGATCGGCTTTCCGGGCAGCCTGGCTTGGTTAGGAAACCAACTTTATGAAGGTGTTGTCACACTTCAGTTTTTTAGAACCTGTATGTGCTTTGCTTTCTCTTGATCTTCTCTGCCTTGGTCTGGGTGGCAGGTGTGTGGAGTGTTGGGAAAACCTGCGTGTTATCCCTGGGTGGGGGATGATGGTTTAGAATTGTAGGTGCTTGTCTAACAGCAAAGTGTTGAAGAGGGTTGAGGGGAGGGTGGGGCTATGTCACGACAGCAGACCTGGAGCGCTGCAGCCACCCTGCATTTCTGGGTCGGGCTGTGCTGCTCGGTGGCCAAAAGCTGTGAGTACTTGAGTGTGAAGCAGCTGCGCCCAGAAAAACATCGAGGTCAGAAACGTTTGGAATATTGGATAAGCGTGAGAAATGTTGGGTCTGTGAAGCTCAGAGCTGGCTCTTTATTAGCACGTAATTTAACATGATTTGTATCCTCTGTATCACACAGACTGGATTCCCTCTCACCCTTTGGTTTGTTAGGTCAGCTTCGTGACTTTATTTTGCTTGGATGGAAACCTCCCCCAGTTATCAACCAGCGAACAAACATATTGAGATGTAAGACTGAGTATTGTTTGTGCTTTCCTATCAGCCACAAATCTAATTCCTCTCCACAGTGAAAACAGCAAAGATTATATTTGTTTTTCCCCCCTTTTTTCCTTGAGCGATACGTGGATGTATTTTGAATTTTGTCTGTATATCTAAAATATTCCCTTGGAAGCTTTTGCAACGAGAGCATTGTGTTTGCTGCACGACTGCCTCCCGGGCGAGTGCTTGAGTCTGGACGTGTGGCTAGGAAGTTTTGTGGTTGCAGCGGGTACATCCCTTGCTGATCCCTTGCTGAACCTACATTGAGAACTGCCCCTTTTTAGATTTTAACTATTTCAAATAGTTCCTCAATAGTGAACTTCTTTTCCCTCTGTTTTAAGTTTGTAACTGGATCTGGCACAACAAAACCCAGCTATAATTCCACCTACTGCTAAGTGATCTTAGAATCTGATCTGCCATCAGCGTAACATCTGTGCGTCTTCTGAGCTGTTCATCAAGATACCAGCCCTATCCACTGTGCCCTGGGTTTATCCTAACGCGCCACGGCACAGTTTTACCCTGCCTTCTGAGGGACTACAGGAACAGCAGCGCTTGTCGGGGGGCTGTTTCATTTTTTCTCGTTAGTGCCAGTAATACTCCACCATAATTTTCCTCCTGAAGGTCATCTGTTGAGAGCCAAGTAGATGGGGGTGCTTCGGGCTTTACCTCTTTTCCCTTAATCCTTCTTGTGGAGTTTCTGCTTCTCCTTGCGTCCTCACTCTCGGCTTTGTGAGCACTGAGATAGCCTTGTCCCGTGTGATACGTGTGAACTTTTTCAGATTCATTCCTGTGCTATTTGTACAGCCGTGTTCACTCCGGGTATCTTCACGCGTAACTTCATCCCCTCCAGGACGGGGCTGTTTGGTTCTCTGCAGCGCGCAAGCACTTAGAAACTGTCCTTGTCGCTAACACGTTAAGAGACTCCAGACAGGATTTTCCAGCGGCAACTCCGTTTTTAAAATATAATCTCTGCATTTGTGAAAGTCTTGCTGCTTGTCTGAAGCACCGTTTGTCGGTGCTACCAGTAGTAACAGGATCTCTGACACACAGTTTCGCTCATGAATGAGAAATGCACGGGGGCGAACGGGCTCAGGTGTAGATTCGTTCCTTCGTGACGCAGCAGCGTGCGCTGCCCGAGCAAAGGGACAGCGCTGCGCCGTGTCCGTGCGGAGCCGCTGCCTTCTGGTCTGTAGCTTCTCAGAGACCCTGGAAAGTCCGAAGGGAACTGTATGGCGTAACCGTTCCGCTGTGCCCTAATGCCTCAGAAATTCATTTACGAATGTCAGCGGCTGCAGCTCTGCTTCATGTAACGAGATCTGTATGGTTTAAAGTCATGCGCCGTGCTGCGCGGAGCTGGCTCCTACTCTCAAAGGAGCTCTTTGTAAACGAAGCTGTAATGGGTGTAGGACCGGCCTGTGCGGGTCTCCGAAAAGGCGCCGTAAATGTCACCGCTGGTTTGGTTCAACATGACGGTACATTTGGACAGTGGCAGAAGTGCTGCAACAAGCTCTGGACCAAGCGAAGAAATACCAAAGGTTGTCAGAGGTTCAAATTATAATCTTTCAATTGTGAATGTTAATGTGACTAACCTTATCTCACCAGAACAGTTGGGGTTGTTTTTTTTTCCTTGAGTTGCCTCTTGACATTTCAAATCATATTAATACAATATTCAGCAAAGAATCTGGTGTGCACCCAGGGATCCCGCAGCCAAAGCAAGCGCTGGTATTTGCCATGGCTGTTGAGCAGATGCACAGGGTTTTGGAAAGGAAGAGCAGTTGAAAAATCTCTACGTGAGATGCAGCTCAAAGGGGCAAACCAGGAGTGTGTTTGCTTTGAAGTGACAAACGCGACGGCTGAGTTTCCCGATCGGGGCAAGTCTGCTTCCCAGTAGTGTGGAGAAGGAAAGCGCTGGATCATTGAGCCCTAATAATAAAAACGTGGGGACTGCAGGCAGAGGAGGATCATCCCTGGACAATGCGAGACTACTGGCAAGACGGCCATGAGTGGGGTCTGCAGACAGTAAACGTGCAGGCACGAGCTGCTGCGCATTCACCTCGCGTAGCTCATGCGCTTGAGCAGGGTGGGACAGGATTTCATTGTCCTCTTCATCTCATTCTTTTCATCTGGACACTCGGGCAGTTAAATTAACCCAGATTGATCTCGTATCAAGTATTGATACTGTTGTGAAAATGGCTAAATATTTCCCTTTCCCTGTGTTTTGAAGCTTAAATGTTTTACAGAGCTTAGATTCTTAAGGCTATTAGAAAATCTGCCTGTTTGCCTGCTTGATTCTCCCTATTATATTTAAACTAGAAAATGTAATTATTAACTATTATTTCTTTTTAATAACAGTGTTTAATCATGATGTATAGTGGTTTAAGTGGTTTAATATTTATCTCAAATACTAGGGTGGATAATTGCTGAGTATTGTTTTAATCTGACTGCGGTTAAAAAGGAAAGAAACATTTGAATTAACCTTTTCCAGTGCCATGTCGCTACTTATCTCCTCGGTGCCTTTATTTACTGCACAAAGGGGCTCTTTGTGCTTTGTGTGATCTAATTTCTAAACCATATATGCAGGGAAAAGCAGTGTGCACATCGGTGGGTAAATAAAAGCAAAGTATCAGAGGGAATACTTGGTGAGCTATAAATCCCCTGCACCCTCAGGGAGGCTCTTTTACCCCTTTCTTTTTCCCTGTGCTTTTCTTGCTATGGCAAATGCTTAAGCACAACTTATTACGTCTTTCTCCTTAAATCCCATTTCCCCCCTTCACCCCTAAAAGTGTGAAACTTGGATTTAATGGAAGTCATGAAATACCTTGTACTGTGTGCACTTTGGCTGCTGGGATTACAGCAAGAGACAACCAACGAGTTTTCTGGAGGAAAACGCTGTTACGAGGAGGTGAATAGATTTCTAAAAGCACCTTGGTGTTCAGAAAGAAATTAGAGATATAAGAGGAGCTATTTCCAAAATTCCCTTACTGAGTGTGAATCCAGGGCCTGACTCTGCCGGCGTCTGTGCAGGGTCTCGCTGGTTGGCCCACTGCTGTAAGGTCATTCAGGGTGTCTGTCTTAATGACCCTGTTTTGCCAGTCTAATATGTTGAATTTATAAGGGGGAAATAAAGAGTAGCGTGTTCTGTATTAGCTATGAAAAAAATGCTTTTTATGAGCACATGCTATATGGAATCTTTATATTAATAGCATCTTGGCGTATTGCGCTCCCAAGGCAGTCTCCGAAACCACGTGAGGGCTGCAAATCTGGTTTGTAAGTGCAGTAATTTATATCAGGACCAGATCTGATCCAGTCCAAATGTTTGGGTTTTTTCTAAAAGGCTGAATCCATTCTAAGCCTTTATTCATCTTGGTAAGAACAGCCAGCCGTAGCCGTATGGAGTCGGGCTGTAATTGTGGGAATAAAAACCTGGTAATCTAAATCAAAGTAATTCATGCGTTAATGGCCTGGAAGAAGGAATAACTTTTACTGACACTGCTTTGAACACTGTTAGCAGTGCTCTGTGAAAGGCTTTCCAGCTGAGCTCACTGTGGTCCTTGCTTCGTGCTTACCTCTTAGCAGCCTTCAGGTTAACATGACCAGGTTGTCACTTTTATTGCTGCACGACTTCTGATTTACGTTTCAGCTGTCGGAGTTGCCAGAAGAAGATGGTTTTATGTACGAAAGCGTTTGGTAGATTCGGGTTTCTTTGCTCAGCGGTTTCCTTTACAGACTCCAATAGCCTTCGGTAACGAAGAATTAAACATTTTATTAGCAGACGTTGGTACTTCCCACAGACTAGAAAGAAGAACGCTCCGCGTTGGTCGGGGAAAAGATTGTCGGCAGCCCGGGGAGCATTCCTGCAACACGCGGATGTCAGGCGCTTTGATAATTCCTTGCCGCTGTTGTGAGAAAACCACATTTTAAATGTCTTCGCTTTGAGAACTTGTGTTTCGATTGTAAAAACAAGTACTTTTAACCTTCTAAAGGCAAGATTTTATGCTGCTCTAGTGAGCTTTAGTTGGAGTTTCCAATTGTGTGGCCACACATGCACGGTGTCTGCTTTGGGGTGTAATTTTCCTCCCCCCTGCTTCCCCCTTCATTGATAGAAACTTTTGGATATGTGGGTAGAGCATTAGTCAAGTTGAACCTAATGCATACAAGTATTACTGAACAAAAATATGTGCTTCTAGCATTTATTTTAGGTTATATGCTAGTTTTACATTATCCCAGATGGGTATTAAACTGAGTTAGAACTGGCAGCGTGTTGGGGAAAACCAGATGTGTACTCTAAGAAAACAATAGCTTTGGGTCCAAAGCTTTCATTGAAGTCTGCTTCAAATTCACACTCCATATTCCTCTCCCTTTTCTCACAAAAAAAAAAAAAAGGAATAAAAAAAAATAAAATTGAGAGTGGTTCAAAAATGCATTTTAAAAAATCCAAATGATGATTGGAAAGTTTTAACGCGTATGCAAATGCTATCTGGGACATGGCTTCAGAGAGTAAAGACCTTTGGCTGGCCTGGAGGCTCAGCTGGTAGCAAAACCTATTGCTGTATGGGACACCCTGATCTAAGTTCAACCACAGGCCATTAAGGTCTGGAAGTTCCACCTAGATGAAACTTTGAGCTCTACAGCAAAGTCATAGAGGATTTGGAGAATCTGTTCCTGATGGATGGTTCCTGAAATTACCTCCCCAAGTAATCGTGTGCCTTGGATTTCACCAAAGTGAAAATGAACAGAAACATGAGCAGGTAAATGACCCTGCACATAGGTAAGAGCACGGGACCTTGGGCAACCACTGAGGCTGGTGCTCTGGAAGGGTAAGATTGCCCTCACAGTAGACATATGGTTGAAGTTTAGTTCTCAGGGGAGAACAGGCGCTCAGCTACTGTGCCAATTGTTTTCCACCCCCAAAGCGAAGAGATTTGAGTGATTTATAGCAGAACAGGGTGTACGTGTTACCTAATGTGTTTAGAATGACTTGATACCGTTCTGCAAGCGACACTCTTCTCTCAGAATTTAAAACAGCGGAGTTCTGCTTACCTTCTGGTTTCTCTGAAGGTTTCTCTGCTTTCCCATGCAGAGCTTCATGCCCTGGGCTGATACCTTGAAGCAAAAAAAGAAACCTTGAAAATGACTACCAGAAAAAAATCAGGTTACTTCTGTCCTCAATGTGGGATGTAACTGGAAATTCACATATTAAACAATTTGTCCAGTTCTTAAATGCCAGGTTACTGCCACCAAAAAGGGGGAAATTAATTCCATAATGAGGAATTTATTTGCAAGTGAGGAAGGTATCATCTGCAGTACTAGAACGTATCACAGAATCATTAGGGATTGGAAGGGACCTCAGTCAAGTGAATTGACGCTCCGTTAGGGTTCGTTTTTCATTTTATTACTTCAAATTAGACAAAACATATTTGATTATTACAAAGGCTGGTGTGAAGGAAGCACCAGCTCCCTGAATCTTCTCCAGGATATTAGAAGCATTTGTCTGCTTAGTGCGTTGACTGAAGGGAAAGCACTCGTGACTTCACGTTCTGGTGGAGAAACCAAGTAGAAATGACGCAGCTTCGCCAGGACAGACTCGTTGATGTCTTATCTGTGAACTTTGGTGGACATCGGAGGCTGGTCATTTGTGTTAGTCTGATGTTATTACATTTGTACAAGAGATAATAGTTTTAAAAGTGGCAGCGGACAGAAGTAAGAACATCTGCTGTTGTGAAAGAAATCCATCCTTTTTCCTAATGGCTTTCGTTTGAGATCTATTGCCTGAAAATGTCTTTGACATGAAACAAGGTTTTCTGAGGTAGAACATGATGCATGACTTAATCTGCATTACATCTGCTTTTAGTTTTGGTCACCACTGGAGCACACTGCAGCAACACTGTTTTCAGTGCAAATAGTTCAAATGAGGTTGATGAAGCTTCTTTTATTGTGGATTCTCTTTACTTGAACATGGTTAGTAGATAAAAGCCGAGATGAAACATGCAGTTAGGTAGTTCAGTTCCCTTCCTACCAACATCCCCTAACCTTTTGTTATGGGTGTTTTGAGAAGTCCAGATGTTCTTGTATGTTCTTCATTCTGAAAACCAGTCTTTTTGTGTGCTGATTTCTGGTCTGAACTCTGGAGTGTGTATTCCCCTTCCCAGTGCCTGTACCTGCTGTAGCATGAGGACAACTCCTTGTGTTTGGGTTCCTGTTGTGTTTCCTCCTTGCATTGTTCCTGTCTCTCTTGAGATTTTGGGTGGAAAACCAAAAGCGAAGAAGACACCTTCACATTCTGTATTTCTTGCAAATCAGGGAGCATCTTCCTTTTGGCTGTGGCTTTGTTAAAGGGAAGCGAAATCTCAAGTCGTTAAAACCTGCTCTTTAACTTCTGTCAAATTTACACTTTTTCTTGTCCTTCCAGGGATTTTGTCTTGAGTTCTGGCTACGGAGATCTTTTTGTTTGTGCAAGGTTCTGTAAGAAACTTACTAATGTGATTCGGGTGATTCTCAGGAGTCCCGCTCTCGTGTTTAAGTATCTTTTAATTGACAGGCACTGGCTTATAACTTTCTCCAACTTCTGATTTATAGTTCAGGCACTGTTAGAGTTCTCTCCTCGCCGTGGTTGTTCCTGCCATTCTTCTTCTGCCTTTCTTTTGAACCCGTTACGTACCTCTGGTACTGATGGATATAAATCGAGCCCATTACATCACTTCACAATTAAAGTGCGGGAGGTAATATATTGATTTTCTTTTCCTTAGGCCTTTTCCTGGACCTCGCAACACTAGAACTTTTCTGTTCCTCTGTGTATAAAAGGTTCATGCCGTTGTCGCATGTGGGATTGGTTTTTTTTCCCATCCATATTTCTGCAAGTTAATGGGATCCTGCCGTGTACGGTAGGAGCAGTGTTTTGTTGCTCTGGCAACAAGAGCCAAACGTTCAGATGTTATTTTGCTAGTATGTAAAAGAAAAAAAACCCCATTGCCAGTTATGATGTAAACATTTGCAGTTTCCCCAAAATGCCTTTTTCTTTCTGGAATCAAAGTAAAATCACCATTCCAAGGGGAAACCGATAAATTGTTTTAGACGTTTTTAAGCAAAATAACAGATGTGTATGACTCTGGTAGATCCTCCACGATCTGGTCTTACTGTTCCTAAGTGGCATATTTACTACTAGGCTCATTGGAGGAGATGAACCCTCTCATCAGCATTAAGAGTCCAAATTCTGGTTTTAAATCATTTATGAAAGGATTGAAGGCTGTTTCTGCTGAAAGTAGCCTGAAGACTTTAGCAGAATTTTGTAGTAAATGCTGCAAGTTCTTCAGCATTTATTTTGACCTTTTGTTTTAACCATAACTAATCCTGTCAGGAATTCGAGTCTGGAGGATGGGACCAGAAGGGTGACATTTGAAGCCATATTTACATTTATGAGACTAGCAGGGACTTGTCACGTAAAACTGTAAAGGAAGACAGTCCTTTAGGACTGAGTTATCCTCTCCCTCTTGGCTGGGTTATGTCACAGCAAAAAGTTTCCCACCAGCCAGATGCTGTGTGAATCACCATTTATTTATTATTCACTTGAATAACCTTTATCAGTGCTGGTCAGTTGGAGGGAGTCTGGGTCACTCATGTATGACTTGTTTCTTGAGCTTTTGCACTCGGCAGCTACAGCTTTGGAGGCTTTCTTTGACACTGTAGTATTTTTCTCTGAACTATCCAGGCATTTCTTAATAGCACTCAGTTGTACGTTGAATAAAACCCAAAAATAACATTCTGTTGGAAAAAACCCATTGAAGCCAAAGGCTTATTTAGTGTTGCTCAAAATAGTCAATTATCGTAGGGAGATTTAATTGTCTGCTCTTGAAAAACCTTCCTGCTGGAAGTGGTTTCCTCTCAAAATGTTGCAATTGCAATAGATTCGGATCATATTTACTCTTCTTAGATTGATTAACTCAAAAGATTTTGCAAGCTCTAACACGATGTCGAAGGCTGGATGAGCCCAAAGGCTTAGTTATATATTTTTGCCTTTATTTTCTTGCCGAAAGGTGACTGGGCTACATGAAATAATTTGTGGTGGGCGAGTTACCTGGCAGGCCCACCTCCATGCAGGTGCACGTAGCCGTGTGATGTGCAGCTTCGGAGGGGGTCGTGAAATACCCAGGCTACCTAACTTAGGCCCTCAGGCAGGTGTAGTGACATCAGTCTCCCTTTCTTGTCTAACAACTGGGTGAAACTGTAGGTTACGGCCTGGGAAGGGCAGCGGCTGAAAAGAGCTGTTAGTTGACTGCAGAGTTGTTTGGAGAAGTTTCCCTTGGTGGGCGATTTACTACGAGTATCTGCACAGAAACGATGAGTCAGCTGTACGATGATACAGATTTCCTTGCGAGCTTCATACTTCCAAGGAGCCTCTTTAATTTGGTGCAGTGGGTCTGGATGAGGTAACTCTTCTTTCCGTAACCGAGTCATTTTTACTGAAATTACATCTGCCGTGGAGCTGCCAATTAATTATAATTAAGTTTTGCACGTGTGCACGAGTCAAGTGTATTTTCAGTGGAAGTCTGTGTTTTGATGTCTTTTACATCATTTTATAGGCCCTGTGCCCTGAATCAAAGGAAAGAGCCCACTTGGCTCTTTCCATAGATGCGACCCCAATAGCTCGTTTCAGGTTCTGTACGGCTACCTGAGATGTTGACAGAAGATAACATGCTGCTGGTGTCAGTGTGGGCTGCTTACCTGCAGGGTTTCAGGTGATCTCACTGCTTTTAGATCACATCATACAAAGCTTGGTTTAGGCTTTTATTTTGTAGTCATTAACTCTGCAGTCCTTTCAGCCAGTGTAATGGTTCACAGATAAAGTTTTAATTACACTGATCCCCTTTTGTGTTTCATACCGACCTCTTCTCACAGGAGCTGTTAGTCATAGAATCATTAGGGATTGGAATGGACCTCAAAAGATCTTCTAGTCCAATCCTCTGCCACAGCAGGATCACCTAGACCAAGTCATAGTCTGCCAAGGGACCCCTAGTTTGCTGTGAGAGAGCCGTGTGTGTTAGCCAGTAAAGTGTGTGATGCTTTGAGCAACCACACCTTTGTCTTCAGGTGTTCACTGACATCTAGGCAGGATGCTTCTAACCTGGAGAGGGATCCTGAACATCATGGGGTTTTCGTGGGTTCTCTGATTTTAAATACAGTATGTGGAGAAAAACAGATCAGCTTGCTGGGTATAGACAGTCTGTGCTCATAGAATCATATAGAAACATAGAATCATCAGGGATTGGAAGGGACCTCAAAAGAGGCTCACTTCACTGGAGAAGGCATGGAATCAGAATCACTCAGGGTTGGAGGGAACCATCATCCAGTTCAACCCCCCCAGGTTGAGCAGGTGCTTTTTATGAAAAAGACAACAAAAACTATGAAATTTGTCTGTTTCCGTGCTCTATGTTTGTCCAGTTTATTTGCCAAATTAGATCCGAACTCTTTTCAGAGATCCCAGAGTATTTATTTGTAAATTGTAAAATTTTTATTTCAAAAGCAAAAGCAGCTGGTACAGGAAATGTTACTGAAGATCACGAGCCTCTGAAGAGTTCGTCTTCAGTAGCAGAGGCTGCGGCTCGCCGAGCCCCGCTCTCCTCGGGGATCACTGAAATGGAGATCTCGGGGAGTGAAGGCAGAGCACTGTGGAGGGTTTCGAAGGTGCAGATGGTTTAAATCCACTCAACTCAAATTTGCCATCACTTCCTCGCTCAGTCCAACCGCGGTAGCCGGAAAGATGAACATTTTGGTGAAGTTTGTTTAAGCAGCCGCAATGGCTGCAGCCTGTGTTCCCCGGGTTTTGTACCGGCGCGCTAGAGGAATCTCAGGGTAGACATTACTGCGCGGTGGTGTGTACTCAGAGTGAAAGCAGATGAGATGGTTTATTGTTTGTTATGCAAGGAAATAATGCAGCTGATAAAAATGTGCTCTGGAATGATTCGTTTCTGCACACTTGGTAGAGCTGAAATCAGTTTCACTTTTCCTGCCTTTTGGTTTGGGGAATTTAAAGGAGGTGCTCTCGGTTATAGGACTCTGTAGGGGTGTTAGTTAATGAAGTTTTGACAGATTTAGGGTCACATTTTGCATGGTTCAATTCAGCACACTTAGAAATACACAGCGGGGAGAGTTCCTCTCCCTGTGAACTGCTATATATTAGACTTTTATATATGCTGAATTTATTTTTGTATTGGCACGTCTTGCGTAGGAAATAAATAGCAAATTTAAGTGGGGGTCGTTGTTCGAGTAAGAAGTGAATCTAAGTAAAGCTTTATGAACTAAATCGGTGACTTCAGAATGCTAACCTAATCTTCTAAGTGCAGGGATCCTTTTTATACTGTTTCCAGTTACTTTAGACCAAACATACTTTTATTTTAATGAAACCTATCAGGACATTTATGAGGCTCTACTCTCCTAATGCTACCAAAGCTCTTGCAGTGCAGTTTTCTGCAAAACCCTTATCATACAACACAGCGATGTTGGAGGATGGGTGAGAGGAGCAGTTTGATTTTGGGTGATGGAAACTGCCGACAGGTATGTGATGTAGGGACTCGGGATTTGTAGGTACTTCACTGCCCCTGGGTCTCTCAGAACCTGAGATTTGTTGGTTCTTTTTCCCCTCTTCTCTGTATAGCCCAGCTGTACCTGGTATCTTGCTCAGGTGGAAAGGGGATCTCAAAGTGATATCTTTTCTTTGGCATCAGTTGTCTGGGCACAGACATTCTGAGCAGTGTGTTCTGAATTCAGCAAACATGCCCAGTGCAGGGGAAGTGTTTAGAAGGCAATTTGTAAAGAATTAAAACACATTAGCAGAGTTAATGTCAATCCACATTATTTTATTAAAAATGGGCTTCCTTTTGTGGGCTGAGTTGATGGTATCCTTGTATTTCTTATATTTCCAACATGCTGCTCTGATCATTTGAAATCGTAGCCCTGTAGCAAATGACTGAAGCGGCTGTTAAATTTATTCACAAAGATTTAGCTGATGTATCTCCAGAAGTCATTTTAAGCCTTCCCGTTTGTATTTTCTGGTGGTTTCCCAGAAATGTATTTGACTAAATGCTGTTCATTTTTTAATCAAATATATGAAAGAAAACAAATAATTAGTGCTGTGTAAATGTAATTAAATGCCAAATGAAGAAAGTAGCGGGTCATTTTTACACTGACCTAGATTACTAGATATGATTGACTCAACCTGCCTTTTAATAAAGCCTGATGGAAACTGTTTGCATCCATCTAACATATTTTTCTAAGAACAAATACGCCAGAATTATTGGTTTGCCTGAATGTGTGGTGGTTTGCCTGACAGGATAACCTATTACCTTCCACCTCCCAAGTGCTTTCCTCTAGGGAGTAATGAGTAGACATGGAAGATGAGGCAGTAAGTTAGATACTCCATGGTGTTCTGTCTATTGAAGTAGTTAAAGTAAAGATGGAATGGCCTCTAAAATAGAAGTTGTACTTCACAGAATCACAGAATAACTCTGGTTGGAAAAGACCTCTGGGATCATCGAGTCCAAACGTCTACCCTACCTTACATGTTCCCCCCTAAACCGCATCCCTCAACACTTCATCCAAACCATCTTTAAACACATCCAGGGATGGCAACTCAGCCACCTCCCTGGGAAGCCCATTCCAGTGCCTGCCCGCCCTTTCTGTGAAGAAATTCTTCCTAATATCAAGTCTAAAAAAAACCAACCGGAAAAGCAGCTTTAGGTTTCATGGAAATTGCTTTGTGTGAGGGTCTGCAATTTGTACCAAGCCGACAGTGACCAACCCTTTGTAACGGTAAAACAGAAAAACCTGTGAATTTCTGGGAACTTTGGGTTGGTTGGATATGAAGCTCATTATTGAAGTGCACATTGCAGCCTTGAGGCTCGTGATGCTGGTAGTAATGAAACGATAATCAAAGCAAGTTCTGATTGAAACAGAAGAAATTGGTATTTGTAATGATTTCAGGGAAAAAAGTGAGCGGTAATATTTTGGCTTTTTCCCTTAAAGTGATCTTCCTAGTCTGAAGTCAGACATTGAACAGCCATAAAAATGCACCTTAAAAAGAAGAATGGCCTCATGTTTTGGAGGCTTCTGCTTAAACGAGGGTTGCCAGTAAATGATCTAAAGGACACTTCCATCTTCCATGTGCTCACTTGCACCTCTGTGTGCTTGTCGCCACTGGGAGAGCAAAGCTGCAGAGGCTCTCTGCACCACTGTGAACCAGCTGTTGTCTTTATCTGCTTGGAGGGGAAACTTCCAGGCTTTTATTGCTGTTATTATTTTGAAAAGTTTGGAAGATAAAACTCAAGCCTTTAAAACTGTCTTGTAATTCTATCAAAATACTTGTTGCGTTTTAAGTGCAGCGTAGGAAATACGCAGCGATGTGGGGCAGTCCGTGGTCCGTGTTGCCAGCTGGGTGTTTCTTTTGAAGAATTACAGGTTCAGCATGAATTCATTTCTCCAGAAAGATAACCCGTCGTCCGGCTGTGTGCAGCCTTATTTTATGTACGCATGGGATGGGCAGATAAGTGAAGCGCAAGGGTTGCCGCGATTTTCGGTGAATGCTGCTTTGTCTCACATGAAGAGGATTGCTTCTTCAACAAGAGTTAGGTCAGCCTGTCCTTTGCTTCCACTCTCTCTTGTCATGTTAATGCTTTAATTTTATTGGTACTGGACTGTAAAATCAACAAAATAACTTCATATTGGCCATAATGAGATGCAGGCTGTGCAGTACACTTGACCTTAGTTCAAGAGAATTTAGAGAGGAAGGAGTGTCGAGTGGGCCATGTTGCTGACTTTCCGTTGTTCTTTAGATCCCACCATACTGGACTTGTTTCCTGGTGGTGAGTCTTGCTGTGCTCCAAGTGAAATTCAGAGCTACAAGAGACCATCTTATGGAATAATCACAGAATCACTGTGATTGGAAAAGACCTCTGGGATCATCCAGTGCAACCATCTACAAGTTGACCCCTAAACCACATCCCTCAGCACCTCATCCAAACAATCTTTAAACACATCCACGGATGGGAACTCAGCCCCCTCCCTGGGAAGCCCATTCCAGTGTCTGACAACCCTTTTGGTGAGAATTTTTTTCCTAATATAAAGTCTAAACCTGGAGCCCATTCCCTCTTGTTCTATCCTTAATTGCTTGTGAGAAGAGACCAGCACCAACCTTTCCACAACGTCCTTTCAGTAAAGTGGTGAGGTCTCCTCTCAGCCTTCTCTTAAAGAGCCCCAGCTCTCTCAGTCTTTCCTCGTAAGATTTATTCTCTAGGCCCTTCGCCAGCTTTGCTGCCCTCCTGTGCACCTGCTCCAGCACCTCCACATCTCTCTTGCATTGAGGTGCCCAAAACTGGACACCATTCACAAGCTGTGGCCTCACCAGTGCCAAATGCAGGAAACTCTTGAGTTTTTTCATGCAGCTCCATTCTTTGGACACTTGATGCGGCCTATTCCAGATTCCTTAGTAAATGCCAAGATGATGGAGACCTTGATTAGTCTAAGCCCCTCATGTTTTCAAGGAACTCATTAATTTCTGGTAACTAAAATGTTTTGAGTTCTGGACCTAAGTAGAGAGTCAGTTGCCCCAACTAAACTCATCTGCACATCCACTAGATAAATGTTTTTCTGGCACTAAATGCAGTGGTTGTTTTTAGTTTTAAGGCTGTATGAAGAAGACTTTTAAGAGTTAAAAGAATTGACTAGAGAGAGGATTTATCTCTTATAAGTGAACAAGTTTATCAGCAGAGCTTCTTATAATTTGAAAGAGCTGTGTTTGCTATTGCTGTTGTTTTCCCACCCATGATGAATGACAGTGTCAGAGCATGATAGGTAGTCAGAGCATGATAGGTGTTTTCTTAATGTTGTATTTTGAAGGAATTCTCTAAACTCAGAGCCATCCTTAAACTTTTGGGCCCAACCCTGTCCCTCCTGTCAGTGCTTTAGGCAGAGCGTGTCACTGAAACCTTCCCTTTTCCCTATGCACAGCTCATTCCTCTGAGCACCGTTTGCTGAGATGATTATTTGCTGGCTGTAAGTGCTACAGGATTTTCAGATGTGGACCTTCTGTAAACAACCCCTCTTTCAGTGATTCAGGACCTCGTTTTTTTCAAGAAACTTCATATTTTATTGCATTCCTTCTGTAAAAATGGGAAGAAACGACGGAAAAAAGACACCCGAATCCCAACGTGTCTTGCTTTGAGCTTTTTATAGGTAGGCAAACATATGTGCTTGTCTAGCTCAATAAAAAATCTCTGAACAACAGTAGGGAGAATGTGTTTTCAAAGGCTCACTCTGGCAAGGACCAGACTGAGGAATGGGCTTTTTTTGGTAAACAAACTTCATCTATCCCAAACCAGCCACCTACTTCTGAAGGTTGTGGTCCAGAGAAACCTTTTAAGTTATGGGCTTCATAATTGTCAACGATAAGTGAAATCAGCAGAGGATGCGATATGAATTCAACCTTTGTTGGAAACTGTGTTGGAGTAATTTTGGAAGAAACTGAAGGAAAAGTTACTACATTTTCATCTTTAAAAAAAAATTCTGTTTCCTGCCCTGGCAGTTGAATGTGAAACGGGAACTATTAGTTATGGGCTGAAATGGTCTTTAAATGGAAAGGAAGGGAGCAGAGAAAGTAGCTGGTTCTCATTATTAATGCTAATTTTATTATTATGTTTTATATGGCAAACTTCTCCCTGAAGAAAGGATGAAAAATAGAAATCCAGGACTTTCAGGCTCAACAGCTTGCATGTTCCAAATCACCAAGACCTTGAAGAGACAATGTTAGAGGGGAAAATGTGGAGAGAGGAGGGGAAAAGAAAAAGAGAAGGGTAAAGGTTCAGGTCATTGGGACACCACTGCAAGGGTCTGTACCTCTGCTTGCTGCTGGTCTGATCACGAAGCCTGGGTGTGTGTTAATGTCGCTGTAGGGAGGGACAGAGAGCATCCACTTGGGCGCAGTAGGCCAGGAGTGGGCAGGAGGGAGCTGTCTGCCCTTTAGCTCTTTTTATCACATCTGTCTGCTCTCTTATCTCTCACTGAAAGCAAGTAGAGCTTTAAGGAAAAGAAAAGTTTGCTCAAAGAAACTGTGGTTCTGCATTCACAAATGATGCCGGGAGTTCACACTTCATAGGAAACATCCAAACAGAATATTTCTCCTTCTGGTGCTTCTAGGACCATTTAAAATCAAAACTAATAGAAACGCATTTCTGTTTCTGCTGGAGGTGTTAGGGAACATTTTCTTACTATAAAAGGTGATGGGAGTAGTGAGACAAGGGGCTCTTTCACACTTGCTTGTTCATGTAGGCAGGTTGTCTTCACCAGGGTCACCATGCAGCGTGCTAACCTTTGAGGCAGCAAGGTTTGGGACAGGAGGACTTGCGAGGATCGGGCAGGTCACCAATGTGCTTGAGGGCATTTGCAGCTTTGAAGAACTCTCGAAGCCGTGCAACTCAAAGCCGTTCTTGGATATCTTGCAGACATTTCCTAAAGTATTCTGATTTTTCTTGATACACATTTTTCACTAGGTTTCCTATTTGGGAAAAGTATGTGTCTGGGGTTGTAACTGCAGGGGGAAAGAACAGAAGAATTCAACAAGCTGCTCTGTTCCAGCTCTGCAATCGCTGATTCTTGCAGGGGAAATAATTGTGCAATGTGAAATGTGGGCTCCAGCTCCACCAGCGGCAACATCTTCTTGCTGTCAAGACAGCTTTTTGCCACTGACAGCAGGCAATAATAGATGACCAAACACTCTACTGAATTATTTTAAAAATTCTTTTGATCTGCACGTTAATTTTAAAGACGCTCTGTTGTAGGATCACTTTGAGCCTAGACTTGAACTCTCACTAGCCTCAGTTAGCTTGAGCGACTCTCCGTGTCAGAACCTTCCATGCTTTTATGCCTAAATGAAAGCAAAGGGTGACTTCTGGCTTCTTGTTCTGTGTGTTAAAAGCCCGAATTAATCCATTTTGTCACAAGTGCAGTTTATTATCTTTTTGGTTTAACCGTATTCTGTTACCTGGTTTGGACCGGTAAGGCAGGATGTTAGAGAAGCCCAGTGGAATTGGGAAGCAAAGTTCATTTTCAGAGCACATTGTTTATTTCGTTCTGGTACAATTCCTCTATGCTGAGGTCAAGGGCAGGTGAGAATTACAAAGTCAGAGTGTTGGTTCGGAAGCCAAGTGAGTGGCCAAAGAAAAGCCATACCCTTGCACCTGCCCCATTTGCAAAAGTCTCTGCTCCCCATGTTATGCTAAAACCAATAATCCCTAGTTTTTGCAGCCTCATTATGGTTTCAAATAAAACTCGTGGCAGGAACAGAGCAAGACTATGAGGTGAGGCTGATGGGACTTGGTTAAATCCTGTTTTCATCTGGGGAAGCACAGTCTTACTGGTCAGAGAGCCTGTTCTTGAAACCACTCTGTGGACTCTGTCCTTTACCATGTTTGGATCTGTCTGTCTGTCTGTCTTGTCTATCTGTCTGTCTATCTCCCATCTATCTGTCTATCTATATCTGTCTCTGTCTATCTATCTATATATCTATTATCTATCTATCTATCTCCATCTGTCTATCTATTTGTCTATCTGTTTGTCTATCTATCTGTCTATCTATCTGTCTATCTATATCTGTCTCTATATCTATTATCTGTCTCTCTCTGTCTCTTTATATATCTGTTACCTATCTATCTCCATCTGTCTCTATCTACTATCTGTCTGTCTATCTATCTATCTATCTATCTATCTATCTATCTATCTATCTGTCTATCATGTTTTGAGATTTCTGCCCCTTGGGGCCTCTCTCCCCTGTGGTACAGGAGCACATAGAATCATTGAGGTTGGAAAAGACCTTAAGGCCATCGAGTGCAACCATTAACTGAACCGCACTAAGCCCACAATGAGGGTATCTCTTTTCTTAAGGCACCGTGGAAGAAAAAGAGTTTGAAAATGCAGAGTCCAAGGACCTTAGCCAAACTTGTCACTCTGTTTGCCTTTTTCCAAACACAGTATTCGTCAGTGCTGCTGTTTGTGAGAAGCAGAAAGGGTGACATCAGTCCCTAGCTCTTCAGCATAACAAACTTGTAGCATATTTTTAAGATAAGACACAAATATAATAAATTTATCATAATCTCCAGTAATGTCCAGAGAAGTGGTAATTTATTGCTGTTTTTACTGTTAGCTCAGTTGGATTTTCCAATCTGGGTATGCCTGAGATTCATGATTAACTGTGTTATCTTACGAATCCAACATGATGAGTGAAGTGATGTCTTCAGTAAGCTGGCAGGTTGGCAGCGTGGCACCTTTGGCGGTCTTCAGACATGCAGAGTGGGATCAGATGTTCCAGGCTGAGCCTGAGACCGGGTTGATCCTTTCTTTGTCTCAGCAGATGAAACACAAGGTACTGCACTACTGGGACTACAGAAACTGTTTATCTCCAAATCCCTTTAAAAAAAAAAGAAAGAGCAGTTTTCCTACTCTGCCCTCATCCGTTTATGTCTTAATTTTGGAAGTTGAACAGTAATTCAAATAGAAACTATAACACAAGGATTTTGTCCAGAGTGCTGTGTACAGACCCTGCAGTTAGTCAGAAGAGCTTGTTGCTCATTCTTTCACTTAAAGTTGTCAGATGGTTTAACTTAACCCTGGGATTTTTCCCCTGTTCTTGCATTTATTCTCATTTGGTTGGTAACTGCTCGTTCAGCCGGTTGTGCCGGGCAGTGGTTAATGAACTCCGACAGCTACTAACGTTTGTGTCTATTACATGGGAAACATTAAGAGTCTCTTCCAGCATTCAATTGCTCTTCTCTTAGTTTTTGAAGTGCAGACATACTCTTTTTATTTTTTTAAGTGATTTTAAACATGTTTTAAGTCTTGAATTTGAGGAGCGGAGCAGCAATTGGTCTAAGCGTGACTTTGTCAGTGGAAATTCAGAAATACCCTGCTTTGTCCAGCCCTGCTGACGTTGGCTGTTGTCCATGTTGCCTCTGTGTTAACTACCTCAGCGGTATCGCTGCATCCTATAAAAGTACTCATTTCTTTGTGAATGAGAACTTCACTACCAATAGTTTATCCAGCAGGAAGAGGGAATAGGAAACCAACAGGGAAGTGTCATTTGGCAGCAAGTATTTTAGGCAAGTACTGCTAGGCTGGGGAGGGTTAGTGTTTTAAGCAAGTACTGCTACCTGGGGTAGACAGGTAAAGGCTCTGGGAGTAAGGTAACGTATAGCAGAGTTATTTGGTCTTCTCCAGAGCATCTGCTATAAAAAGGGGCTTCTGAAGTGCACTGCAAGGTGTGAAGCTGAGAACATAGAATAAACCAGGGAAGGTGGCACTAAATTTTAGGCTTCTTTGTTGTAAAACAGTTTGTAGGTAAGAATGATGGAATTGTTCAGTCACTCACAGTCATTGTGAAGTTTATAGTTCAGAGTAAATCAGTAAAAAATTACTTTTAAGACCTACAGGTAGTCAGTAGGGCAGGTAGAGGTTCTGACATTATGGATTGTGTAGTTCCAAAACAAATACCGTAGGAGGAGACAATTTTGCTTACTCCTATAAAAACAAACTGCCGCATTCTTTTGCCGGTTGATGCTGACTGTATCTCAGAACACCCAAGATCCCTATAAAACCCTGACAGCACCCCTGAAGGTCATTTATGGAGGTCACCTCTTTTGCCTCCCACACTCCTTAGAGAAATTCTGGTTTAGGCGCTCCTGCATGGCCACCCACCCGCAGATCAGCTGAGAAATCAGACCCTGTTAAGAAAAACCTTTGTTAAGAGCATTAGTTTTGTTCTTTGCTCTCTTTCCTTCACTTGCAAGATGCCTTTTGTTCGCTGCCGTCCAAATTCCGTAGCTTAAAAATACATCAGTCGTGGCATATGGAAATTAGAACTGGAGATGTGCATTTCCGCTGGATCTAAACCACGAGACTGGGAATGTGTCATTGTTTTCAGATGTGCTTAATATTTGTGTTTCAAGCAGTTAATGAAAATTAGTCTAATCCCAAGAACATTTTTAAGCAAGGACTTTTAGATGGATCCACTCTTCTTTGGGTTTTGAAACCTACAGGGGACTGTAGGTGTCAAACAGGGAACTGTAGGTTTCAAGTAGGAAACCACAGATTTCTTCATCAGTTGGATGCAGATGTGTTTAGAATAAGCATTAATTAACAATAATTATAAAATCTACACCTTTGTGCACGATAGGAATACAAACACTACGCAGTGAGTTGCCAAGGGCTGAATGCTTTTGGCTGTGAGAAGGAGTATCTTGGACCTGGGTCTGTTTATGTAACAGTGAAGCATTACTCAGTGATAGTGTTGCTATTGCCATTATCACACCCTCGGTGTAACCCGCGCAGTCTGTCCCACTTGGTCTTTGCGATAATCATTAACAGAGCCATGAAACTCAGAAGGCAAAGTGCAGTGAGCATCTACTATGGGAACCTTTCCAGATGCGTACCATGTCCTCTCGGAAACCCACATGATTTAAAGCAACTGTTACTGATAGAGGAGTTGTCTTGTGTTTCTTTTTAATGGTCTCTGCTTTTGCATCTGGTTTCAGTTACGCGACTCCTAATGCGTTTCTGACCGGGGTTGTTTACAAGCTGCTTTCTCCATGGCTTTCCCTGCAGGTGTTGCAGGGCGCTCAGCTGATAGCTGTCGCTTCTGCCGAGCCCGCGTCGGGGGGTGTTGATGGTTCTCCGCTCCAAGGGAGTGATATCCAAGTCCAGTATGTGCAGCTGACACCAGTGACAGACCACTCTGCGACTAATCAAGTACGTACCTGTATATGCTTTTGCCGTTTGAAAGAGCTTAACCTGACTGAGGTATCAGTCAGATGAACTGTGTATTTCCCCACAAATTCTGCAGGCCCAGTCCTTTTTTCCAAATGGTAAAAAAAAAATAATCATCTGTAATAAGAAACAGTCATTTGATTAAAGGTATAAATGGCCTTTGACTATTTCTGCTTCTATGTTCTTGCCTAATGCCTCTGGAGAATAGTTATTTTGGTCATCATTGTTTTCCTGCGCCCTTGAAGAATGAGAGCCATGTTAAAGGACAGGGCAAAAAACTTGCTTGGATTCTGTCCAAACAGTATTTTCAGACTGAGGTTTCTCTTAAAACATTTATTCCCTTTCTGACAGCAGTCTTCCAGTTATTTTGATCAACAGCCTGGATTTCCCACAGGAGTCCCAGTGTTAGCAATTGTAAGTGAACGCTTGATCCTTTCAATTACGGTGGAGGAATTATATCTCTTTTTATTTTTAAATCCATCTGAATGGTCCTGTATTTGGGTCTAGAAAACGTTTCTCGTCAGCTTGAAGCTGTAACTGGTGACAGCACAAGAATATCGACTTCAAACATTTGTTGGAGGTTTTTCTGAAGATGGTCCGTTCTTCCCTGAACCCCACTGTAGTGGGTTTCTTCCCTAGAGGGTGCCAAGTGGTTGTGAAAAATAAGGTGTTGTTTGCTAGCCAAGGTATAATGGTGCGCTTGGCAGCCAGCGTTGGAGTGGAGTTTTCTCCAATACTTACCTACTTTTATAGAGAATTCTGATCTGGTTACAAATGTTTGGACATTGAGGCTCTCGAGGAGGAAGAAAGTGTGTAAGAAATCATAGAATGGTTTCAGCTAGAAGGGCCCTCAGAGATCATCTAGCACCAACTCCCTGCCACAGGCAGGGACACCTCTCACTAGACCAGGCTGCCGAGAGCCCTGTTCATGCTGGCCTTGAATTCAAGGGAATCTTGTCCAGACTTTGTGTGCACAGAGCTCAAGTGCTTAGTGCTTCTGCTGAGTGCTTGCGCTTGTTGGCAAGGCAGTCTGCAGATCAGCTTGATGTGTGAAGTCAGAGCACGTGAGTTATACACGTGGCAAAGGGGCCCCAGACACAAATGATGGAGCTGCGTCAGAAGCCACTGAAGTGCCATCTGTGCTGACTGCTGCTGGCCAGGAAGCCAGAGCTCCAAAATCTGCTGGTTGCCCCTTGCCCACAGCAACTCCTTCTCATGTGGGTGCTACAAAGTGCTTTTGAGAAAAATCCTGCTCCTGCTGAAAAGGATCACGCTGCCTGGTGTGCGAGTGTGCTCTAAGATCACCTTTTGGGTTTCTGGGCGCCGATCTTCCCGTGTAGGTGAGACCTTAAGGGTAGTTTTTCCCTCTTTGCAAGATCTGTCTCTGCACTGAACTTGTCAGTGCTGTGTTCACAGTCATTCATAAGAGCACGCTGGACAGTAAGAGTGTTGCTGCAGGGATTGTGCCTCATTTCTTATAAATCCTCAAGGACCACTGGTCCCATGCAATTAATACGAAGCAGAAAAGGAATGTGAAATTAGAGGAGTACAAAAGGCAAAACAGAGGAGACTAAAAATAAGTTTGCCATAAATACTTCCTCCGTTTACACAAACTACAGAATTAAGGATCTGTTAATGAAGTGGAGAAACCAACTGGGTGTTTGCATTACTCTGAGTTACATGGGGGATTGGACTAGATGATCATTCGGGGCCCCTTCCAATCCCTAGTGATTCTGTGATTTTAATAGTGGAGTTTTTGCTGAAATTACAGAATAGTCGTAGAAAAATCTCTTAGCTGAAGAGAGAAGTAATGCCTGAAGGGAAAACCCTCTCAGTGAGCCTGTAGTGACACATCTGTGTCCATGTGGATCTTTGTCAAGGTATTGAGAAGCTTTGAATGATTTTATAACTGTCAACCAAAGCTCATAAAGGTAGAGTTTGTTACCCACCGGGGTTGGATGCTGTACCCTACACAGATTCCGTGCATGAAACACCACAGGTGTGAGTTTGTTTAGTGTCTGAAAACAAGATGCCCATTTTCTGACCTTTTTTGTGGAAAGCAGCTGCACACCCCAAACAGAAGGTAGGAGCGGAGGCAGTTTGAGGTGGATCTCGTCTCTGACCTGAGCCGACGCAGACAGCAACTGCTGCACTGCTGCTTGGCATTTTCAGCGTGTTTGCAACGTTGGCTTATTGGCAGTAGGATTCTTTCTCACAGCAGAAATAACAGAAACCTGGGAAGACAGAATGTGGTGGTGACGGAGAATATTTGGATTAATTCTCTGCTCAAATTCAGGTGCTAAATGACGTGAGAATTGGAAGGAAACCTAAGTGCAAATGTGAAGCGTGCGTCTGATCTCTCTTCTGTTCTGCGTGTGCTGTGAGCACTGCTGTTATTCAGTAATTACCTCAGTGCTGTTCAGGAAAGAAAACTTTGAGGCTCACTTGGAAATGTACCTGCTCTCAAATTTATCAATCTGATTACTCACCACTTTGGTGATGTTCTGTTCACCAAATCCTATTCACCAATATTCTGAATTATTCGCTGCTTTGGCACTTAATGTATTGATAAATCATACATACAGTTGAAGAAAAGGTCTTGTAGCTGTGTGCAGCTACTGGCAACAAGGCAGAGAGATGAGAAGAAATAACTGCACAGCAAAAGCTCACTGTAGGAGCAGTGCTTTGTAATTTTGAACCCCCAGTTCTTTCCAACCCTGTGTCCTTGTGGATCTTCTGGCACATAGGAGGGTGAGAGCATAAAGCAGGGCTTTGAAGCCTTTTTTGTAACAGAAGTTCTGCCACAGAAATAATTTAATATCCAGAATTACATAAAGCATCTAGTAGATAAGTTTATGGAGGGGAAATCCATCAAGGGCAGATCTCTGGAATCCATGGGGGAGTGTACAGGAAAATATCATTAAATACTTGCCCTTGTCTTGGAGTTTATCTGTGTTTGTGATATTGGCTGCTATCAGTGGAAGGCTGATTGGGTGTGATGGACTTTATCCAAGCCAATACAGCTGTTCTTAAATGCTATTTGTCTTATAGCTCTAAAGATCTACTTTGTTTCATAATCTAGTTTTCCCTACTCCAGCTAACTTGGCCACAAAGACGCTGTGCTGTGGGGTTATCCTTTCACGGCATCGTCAGACTACTTGTAAGCAGTAATTTGATTTTTAAAGAAACTTCCTTTGAAGCTTAAATCAATTGTCTTTACACAAAGCTTGTTCATGAAGGTCTTTTTTTGCTTGGAAAGCGAGTAGAACTAGGCCAGTAGGAATAATTTTGTTTGAGAAACAAGTTCACTACAGTAGCGCTGTTCTCATTTCACACAACCTAGAGAAAGACTGGAGTGAGTAAAGTCTGCAGTTTTAGACCGTATCCTGTACCAGCTGGGGAAATTCCAAGCACAGGGCAAACAGGTAATTTCACTCTCCTTACCTGCAGTTGTCTTTCTGCTCTTTTTTCTATCATTATGGCTGGAAAGGACCTCCAGGATCATCAGATCCAGCCCTCATCCCAACATCTCCCTAACTGCTAGGCCATGGCCTCAAGTGCTAGATGTACTTGTTTTTTAAACACCTCCAGGGATGATGACTCCACCACCTCCCTGAGCAGCCCGTTCCAGTGTCTAACTACTCTCAGTAAAGAACTTCTTCCTAATATCTAATCTAAACCTCCCCGACACAACTTGAGGCCATACTACGACCACCCTGGTGGACCTTCCTTCCACAGCACTACTTCCCGGAGCAGTCAGTACGCACAGGGTGTTGGGATAAGCCCTTCCACTGCTTCCGCACTTGTTGTGCCAGAGACGGGCTTTATTTTGTTTGTTTTTGGAGCTGGTTCCTTTTTTTTCAGGACAGAGGGACTAACTGTGTTCTATTTGCTCTCTTTGTGCCATTTGTGATTTTACAGATCGTTATCATGATTTCATTATTTTAGCCTTCTCTTTCCAGCCTGAAGGGCATTAGTCTTCATGTGAACTCTTAGTGTTATTTTTGGTGCCTTTGTAAATGTATTTCCATTACAGCTCCCTCCCAGGGCTCGTCTCCGTGCAGATCGTGCACCGCTATGTACAGGAATTTTAGATCAGGAGACCAAGTTCACGTTCCCTGGGCCACCCCAACAGAAAGCACTTTTGTGTTGATTTGCATATTCCGTGTTTCCTCTTGCAGGGTACTGACACCCTTCAATCAGCAATCCAGCCAGAAATGCAGATAGAACACGGAGCAATCCAGATTCAGTAGGAGAACGGTGAGAAGCTGCGTCACCCCAGACGTCCGTGCGCCCCGATGAGAAGTTCAGTGCTGATGAACTGCTCGTGCAACAACAGGAGAGTGGAAATGCCTGTTAGACTAATGGCCCCACCACAAACACCTCCTGCAAACAGCAGACTTCTCATGGTCTGGCTGTCCTCACGTGTGGAATAAATCAGAGCCATCTACTTTAACTGGAGCTACATCGCTGCGTCAGCTGAGGATCTGGCCTTCAGAAACAAACAAACAGCCTGCCCCTTAGGTATCTTAAATGTACCTGATGAACCAAACCCATGAGAGACACCATTAATGTTTCATCCTGCTCATTTCTTCTGTGAAATACACCATTTGAATGTCTGCAGATGCCCTAGGAGGTGTATTGCTGCTTTGCAATACTTGCTTTACCACGTATAGAAGATCAAGAGCTCAGATATTTTTCACAGTTAAAATGGCTTTTTTATTTGCTATGGTGTTTATAACAAAACCCAGAAAATATTTAAAAAAAGAAAGATCCCATAACTGCAAGTATTAGCCTTTTGCTGGTGTTTTCTGTTCAGTGTAAACTGTATTTGCAGAAGACTAACAATTTTGTTTGTACTGTTGCTTAACTACTTTTCTAGGGGAAAATGCTTTTAAATGCTGTAATTATGCATTTCTAATGAAAAAATAAATGTGTATTTATGAATAGTGCAGCTCTACATTGCTTTCTGCCTTAGGAACGAATATGGTTTGTCTGGACTGTGCCCTAAGAGCGTAGTTCTGCAGCACTGGAAGACACATGCTGTCTGGCAAGCTCTGCCATCAGACTGAGAAGGAAGGTTAAGTCTATAAGGAAGGTATCAGTCTTAGATCATGTTACTATCTAAATTTTCAGTACCAAACAAAGTGATGGTCAAGCTTTTCAGTCTGCAAATCCGATTTTATACAGTGAAATTATGGAATTGGGTTTTTTTAAATGTCAACAATTCTTCTGAGGTCTCTCCTTTGACTTTCTCCTACCTCCTTATGACAATAAACACCTCAATTTGGGATTCATCCGCAAAAAGCTGGGCTGAAAAGCTGATATTGATCTTGTTACTCAACCTACAACAGCAAGTGTAGCACTGCAACTTCAGGGAAGTTTGATACTGGTTTCAAGACAGCTAAATTCTCATTTTTGCTAAGCCTGAGTAGAAGAGACACCTGCCTGCTGTAACCTCGTTATCTGAATGGTGCACGTTTGATAAAATTACAGGCTTTCCTGGGGAAGGGGCTGCTTTGTTTCTCAGCTGAGGAACATACGGTGGTTGTTGTCACCATATGGCTCGTAACGCATTGGGTGTGCTGAGGAAGGGGGTGTAGACACAAATCCTACCTGGCTGAATGCAGGGTAACGTATTCTTACTGGTGTTTTTTTAAGAAGGGAAGGGTTAAGCACGTGCAGTTTCTGGGAATGTTGTTCCTGGTAAGTATTACACTGGTATGTGAAACCCTGCTTCTCCTTGGGATATTTCTTGATGCACAACTACAATGCAAACTGAGACACAGCTTATTGGAGACAATGTCTGCAACAGGCCAACCGTTTGGCCGCTCTTCAGTTTCTTTTTTTAATAGTGTTTTTCAGACTGATGTTTGAAGAGTTCAGCATCCAAGTGGAAGCCTAAAAATAAGGCTTTTCTATAAATACAGTTAAACTGTAGATGATCTTCTTTGGTTCATGGGGCAGTGAAGAGTTCTGTTCTCTTTGCATCTTTTCAGCTCGGGCACAAGATGAAATTGAGCTCAGGAGAGGTTTCCGTTAGTCTCTAGACCGCTGCACGCTCAAGTGTCTTCTGCTGAAGGTGGTTGTAAAGGCCTGTGGAGCAGTGAAGTAGCATTCACTGTGTTTCAAGAGAATGAAATCTATTTTACCAGTGCAGAATGGAGAGTGTTCAACTGGAATAGGTAAGGAGAGCAGATGAGTAAGATTCTCCACTGAATTCAGATGTTAAGACTGCATGTTCCTCAAGATGGGAGTTTTTCCTCAGTGTTGTGTCAAGGTTTTCATTAGTCTAAGTAATCTCACATCATGTTTATACTTTCAAGTACAGAGATTTCACCACTGGGCCAGGTATTCCTATGAGCAATCCGTGTCTCTTTTCCCTTTCTGTTGATTTTATATCCTTGCAAGACTTATGTCCCTGTCCAAGGAGGAACTGTTTTCCCTTCAAGAGTGTTTCATGTCTTTTGTAGCTATTGCAGGGTAGGTGCATTGTGTACAAAGAAGTCATTCTTCAGAAGAATAATTCAGGAATTACTTCCCTTCCAGGAAGTGCTTGTGACTATGAAGAGTCTGTGAGGTTCTGTACAAGTGTGACGAATACGTTCATACAGAGGTTAACGATAACATATCTCCACAGGATCAGTACTGGGACCAGTACTATTTAATCTAATGACTTGGATGAGGGAATAGAGTGCACTGTCAGCAAGTTTGCTGATGACACAAAGCTGGGAGGAGTGGCCGACACCCCTGCAGTCTGTGCTGCCATTCAGCAGGACCTGGGCAGGCTGGAGAGCTGGGCAAGGAGAAATTTAATGAACTATAACAAGAGGAAATGTAGAGTCTTGCATCTGGCCAAGAACAACCCCAGGTACCAGTATAGGTTGGGGACTGACCTGTTGGAGAGCAGTGTAGGAGAAAGGGTCCTAGGGGTCCTGGTGGACAGCAGGATGACTATGAGCCAGCAGTGTGCTCTTGTGGCCAAGAAGGCCAACAGCATCCTGGGGTGGATCAGAAGCTGGGTGGTTAGCAGATCAAGAGAGGTTCTTCTCCCCTTCTGCTCTGCCCTGGTGAGATCACTTGTGGAATATTTTGTCCAGTTCTGGGCCCCTAAGCTCCAGAAGGACACAGAACTGCTGGAGGGAGTCACGCACAGAGCCACAAAGATGATGAAGAAAGTAGAACACCTCCCTTATGAGGAAAGGCTGAGGGAGGTGGGTCTCTTTGGCTTGGAGAAACGGAGACTGAGGGATGACCTCATTAATATTTATAAATATTTGAAGGGTGGGTGTCAGGAGGATGGAGCCAGGCTCTTCTCAGTGTCATCTGATAACAGGACAAGGAGCAGTGGGTGTCAGCTGGAACATAGGAGGTTCCACGTCAACATGAGAAGGAACTTCTTCCCAGTGAGGGTGACAGAGCACTGGACTAGGCTGCCCAGGGATTGTGGAGTCTCCTTCTCTGGAGACATTTAAAACCCACCTGGACGTGTTCCTGTGTGACTTGATCTAGGTGGGGGGATTTGGACTAGATGATCTTTCAAGGTCCCTGCCAATCACTGATGGTCTCTGATTCTGTGAACACAACAGTAAAATTCTAAGAGTGTTGTAAGAGAACTAAAGGGATACTTAGGGTTTTTCCTGGTTCAGATTGGTTGGTGTCATTTGATGATGGAGGTAGTTCTGCCCTTGAAGAGGGCAGTAAGGTAAAAATAAATTCTCGTTATGTCTTCTTCTGTTACTCACAGCCTCTGCATTTTTAATAATAAGGTTCTTTTCCCTCAGACCTGCTGACATCTTCATTTTTAAATGTTCTATTTCTCCTCGTGCTGCTTTTGTCTAAGAGGCAGAGATTGAGAACATATGACCAAGAGTCTTCAGGGGAATGTTTCTTGTAAGGTTAGTCTAGGATCAGCTGCGTATTTTATTTGTAATTCATCTTGTGACCTGCAGAATATTGTTTTCATGGCTTTGATTTTGTTTCAATATTAATGTTTAGCCATGTGGGCTTTTGGGAGAGGAGAGCCTCTGGTTACTGTACTTGGCCCCACAGGTTATTTCAATATTAAGTTCAGTAAAGCCAGGACCTGACCATTTATCTTGGTGCTGCCCTAAAACTCTTGACATGCAGTTATGGCTTTGCAGGCAGTACTGCACCGTTATTAATGACCTTTCTGATCATTTAATTCTGAATCCCACCTGAAAGAACATTCGTCTCATGAATTGTTAATGGCTTCTGTGGTCCTGATGGAAAAACTAATCAAAATGTTATGATTTGATGTACCTCTAGACATTGATCTTATAAAAAACAGTGAAGGATGTGGGTTATTTCTTTTCCATTCTTCTTCTTCTTTAAATTCTTGCAGTTTTCCATATTTTGTCTTGCAAAACAAAACTATAAAAATGAGCCCCCTTCTGTGACCCCAATAAACTGGAATGCCTTCTGTAGCTGCGTCTTTAGGCACTTGGGTATTGACAGTTTGCCTGTAAAACAAGGAATGCTGGCCAAGATGTTGCTCTAGCGCTTGTCTCCATCATGGAGATCCTGGCACGTCTGTGGGCATGTTCTGGTGGCCCTGGACTTTATTATCTGCACACGCTATGGAGTTTCACGCTAGGAAATACAGCGAGAAAACCAATATCTAAAACCCCCACAAAATCCCTGCAGATTCTCGCTCTGCACAAACTTCTGTTGGCAATCAGTGTTCCTTCTAACTTACTAATTATCTAAGTACTGAAAATTTAGAGCCGTAACAATAATTCAAGGAAAACTGTTTCCCATTATCGGGAATAAGAATGTTCCTTTCATTCCCGGCAATCGCAAAGCCCTTCTCTAAGCTCTGCTGATTTAGATGAGTACTCAGCAGTCAAACCTCATTTCCTTGAATGAAGCCGGGAATAAGAAAGTCATTCAGGCTGAGTAGTGTTTGGGGTAAGCTGAGATTGCCTTTTGCATGTGCTGGGACCAACAGACATGCTGCATTTCTCTGCTAAACAAGGTTGGACATACTTAGAGGTAGTTTTATACCCCACAAAAATAGGAGCAACTGTTTGGCAAGTGGAGGTAAGGGGAGTCACGCAGAGCTGAAGTCCCTGCGACACGATGTCCACGTGCACTTTGGTCGGGAGGAGGGGTTCAGGATCCCGCTCTTTCAAAAAGAGCCATGGGATTAGCATGATAAATTGGATGGAACTGGGTGCAAACCTGTTTCTCCTCATCTACAACTTCCCATGCAAAGTTTAATTCAAGAGCAAACATCTCCTTTGTTTGACGACTTTGCCTTTGCTTCAACGTCGGTTTAGCTTTCTCGTCTTTGTTTCCTATTAGTTTTTTTTCAAGTATACGTCTTGCAAAGGAAAAAAAAAATCCCTTAATCATATTAAATGAAAATTTTTTTCATCACTGTGGATACTTTTAACTGATGGGTAGACTTGGAAAAGTTCTGTTGTTCTTCTGGTCCTCAGGTTAATCTGTGGTTTTGAATGTTTAAGTAAACTGTCCGGCTTCATCTCTGTCCGTCAGCTTGGGTTAAGGGTGAGTTAATGCTGTATAATCTTCCAGTTTGTATTTTATTTCAGGTTTTTCATACTGGTTAAAGGAAACTTTATCTGCTAGTGAAAGAGCTCTGCCAAAGCTTAGATGGAAAGCTGAGGTTAGCCTGACATCTCTCCATGCTGCTACGATGTCGTGCCAGCTGTAAGGAGAGGCTGTTCATTGTCCCTCACTGTGCTACAGACTGGACATTTATAGTATTTAATTCAAAAATATTAAATATCCCTGTTTTAAGAATTCCCTTCTTTTCTTAAGGAAACTTTGGGATTTCTGTTTACAAGATCATAGAATCATAGAAGATAGATGCACTGGGGTTTGCTCGACAGGCTGATGAGTGCGTCGTAACAGGATCTGAGGACTGAAGCGAGTGCACTCAAACGGTGACCTTCTAGCAGCTTTCCAATATCTGAAGGAAGGGGCTACAAGAAAGCCTGGATGGGGCTTTTTACATGGCTGGTAGTGAGAGGACAAGGGGAAAGGTTTACAGACTTGAAGAGGGGAGAGTTAGGTTGGGTATGAGGAACAAATTCTTTCCTGTGAGGGTGGTGAGATGCTGGAAGAGGTTGCCCAAGAAAGTTGTGGCTGCTCCATCCCTTAGAACTGTTGAAGACCAGGCTGGATAGGGCCTTGAGTATCCTGATCTCTAGTGAGTGAAGGCGTCCCTGCCTCTGCGGAGGGGTTGGAACTAGGTGATCTTTAAGGTCCCTTCCAACCCTGGCTGTTGTGTGATCCTGTGAAACCAAAGAGATTTACTCATGTGTTATTGCCACAGGGGAAACCAATCTCCTGTGTGCATATTTAACAATTCAATTTGTGACTGATGAACTGTAGACAGCCTGGCTGTGGCCCTTAGTGCCCTGGCGACTTGGTCTAGGTGATCCTGCTGTGGCAGAGGGATTGGACTAGATGATCTTTTGAGGTTCCTTCCAATCCCTAATGATTCTATGATTCTATGATATAGCTTAAGCTTACTATTGGCCTTTTGGGTAAAGCAGAAAAAACATCTGGGAGCTGGCCAGCACCATTTGACCATTTGAAAGGTGCACTTGGGGTGGGGTGTGTGACTACACGTGTGTGTGTCTATATGGCTATTCTGTTGCTTTAGTTTGCATGGGGTTGTCTCACTAGAATTCACCTCTCCCTTCTTCTTACATCCTTTTGAGGCATATTTTTACTCTTATTTCTATAGCTTTTATTTTTAATATGAAGTTCTAAAAATATTAATTGTATTTGAAAAAGAACAAACCACGCAGATTAGTTTTGCTGCTTTGATCTTACCAGAGAGGCTTGGCCGGCCACCTCCAATTAAAAAGAAATAAATCAGAAACCCCTGATTTTAACTCTTGTTTAACAGAGAAGCAAACCAGTTACAGACATTATTACCTTGTGCACGGGGAGGCAGCTCTCTGACTTGGCTTGTTTAAGTTACAGAAATTGCCACAGTTGGGAGTAGTGTCTGCCATTCATTAGTAATGTTTTCACTTTAGAAATTAGTTCTTCTCCTGTTGTTTGCATGTGGTTCCTGTGCAACTTGGTCTAGGTGGTCCTGCTGTGGCAGGGGGATTGGACTGGATGGTCTTTCGAGGTCCCTTCCAATCCCTAATGATTCTATGGTAGCAAAATGAGACCTTTTGCAAGCACCCAGGTGAATACAGGAGCTGCTGGTACTGTGAATGGTGCTGAGAAATCTGCTGTCTTTCCCTCTGGGTTAAACAGCAGCTAAACTTTTAATATCTTTCCTCCCCAGAACTCCTCTTTCCATCTCCCCGCTGTCATAGCCCTCTCTTGGCGACCCTTCTCTAACAATCATAAATTGGTGTCACTCAGTGACCGAAATGACTTGCTCTTTCTGGAGCGTGTGGGTTCAGCTCTGCCTCTCATCCCGGTGTGCGTGGAGCGCTGTGCTCTCTCGTCGGGGCCATCTGCCTTGTGTAATTGCTGTTATTTAACAGCAATTTTATTACTCAATCCCACTTCGACTCTCTTAATCCCTCTTCTCTAATGGGCTCTGTGCTCTCTTCAGCACAACGAGAGGAGAAATAAAAAGCCAAAATGTTCATAAAAGAGGAGGCGTGAGGAAAAGACGAGCTACAGTTTGTTGCTTTGTTTGGAATTCCTTCCTCCCTTTGCATCCATTCACGCTGCCGTTCACTCCTCTCTGCAGTGGAACATGCAGCCCAGGGAGGTTGTTCACCACTGAGAAGTTCTTCATTATCTGAGATACGATAGTGACAAAAATGCCCTACTTTTATGCAAGAACAGCGGCTTTGAGGTAGGCAGGGGCGAGGTGGAGGGTAGAGGTTTGGGGGTTTCATTTGATTCTGTTGAGGGGTTTATAACATTTGTTTACACCTACAGTGTTTTCAGTTCGTAAGCGTCTTGGCGGGGGGGGGCTCACATCTGGTTTAGGTTCTGCCTGAAATTCCTTTGAGTTTTACTAAATCGACCATTCTAATGGAGCTAGGAGCTTCTCTGGCACATACTCGGAATTGAAAAGACCAGCGCATCCCCACGCTGTCTGCCTCTGGCATTTTCCTGTGTTTTAATGGATTTTTTCTTGTGTGGCAGAAGGCTGAAGCCACCTTTGTGTTCATTAATTATAATTTTCTCCGTTGGCTTTCCTTTTTGTGAAAGATGAAAGGTTTTAATCATTTCTGCCAGAAAATCACCTTCCGTAGGAATATTCCCATAAGAAACTCGACCTCTGAGAATGTCTTTGCTCGGCTTGACAGGTTTCGCTGCCGATTCCTTTCTTGGAGCAAATGCAATGCGCTTAGGGCTGATAAAGCTTCAGAGATAATAAGTGGCTGGACGTTTTGAGGCAAGTTTTCTGGTGTGTGGTTTTGCTTTTAGTCGTTTTTTACCTGCGTTGTTTCCCTGATCCAATTCCCAGCGTGGAGCTCTGTGCTGTGCAGAGCTGAGACCTGGCAGAAGCGTGTGCTTGGATTTGAGCTCCCTCGTGGCTGCGGGCTTTTGGCTCAAAGTCCCTCTAAATCTTTGCAGCTTTAATCAGCGTGCAGATTTGGGCAAAGAGAGGGTAAGATTTAAAAGCTCTTGATTGGCGTGTTGCTAGTGGGAAGAACACTGGCTAGTCAAGAGCTCTTCACTTTGGGCAGGGAGAGAGCTGCAAGAGCCATAAACCAGTTGAATTCAGGTGGGAAATAAGGCAGAGTGTTTGATGATGTGTGTAAAGGAAGATTAATAACTGGGCAAACTGTTGAGAGAGGTGGTTCCCTCATCTTTGGGTACCTTCTGCTCTTGAGTGGCTGCCACTGGCAAGAACTATCACTAAATGCAGCCACACAATCCTGCTGTGTCAGGGGGGATTGGACTAGATGATCTTTCAAGGTCCCTTCCAATCCCTAATGATTCTATGATTCTATAATTCTATGGTAATGGTAGTGTATCTTGAGCTACAGCAGCCTGACAGTCTGATGTGTGCGAGGGTTATCCTGTGGGATGCCTGTGGTTCCCACGGTCTGCAGCTTCACCAGACTCACAGCAGTGCATCCATGGAGTAAAGCCTCATATCATTAAATCCATTCCCTGGACTTTCTCATAGGGTGTTGTGTTCTCTCCCTACACAGCACATGCTGTAAAGCCCAACCCAATCATATACGAAATGTCCTGGTCTCCCATGATGTCAGAAGTTGCTTTTGAGCCACTTAGTTGGCAGCAGGACCCTGAGCCTCGAGGTCCGTGCGATGCTGATGAGGCACACTGAACAGAAAGCAAATGGTGGGCAGCTTCTGCAGTAACTGAGCAGACCAAACCCTCGTGGCAGCGGCAGCGGTTGGTGTCTTTGTCACACCAGTCTGTAAGTCATGAACGCCAGCTGTACCCGGTAAATAGTGATGAGTGACACTGTTGTCTAGATGTCAAGACATTGCTCAGGTGTGAGGACGGATGGGAGGGGAACTGTATGTTGGCTAAGTTTATTCTATCAAACAGATTTTCCTTACCTTAATAGCCACACAGCAGGGCGGTCGTGTGTCTGGGAGACACGGGGCAAGTATCACCACACTTCCTTACAATGACATTCTGTTGTAGTCCATGGAGCTGGCAGTGGCTCCCACTGTGCCTGTGCAGCCCAAAGTGGCAGTCAGTGCTGGCTCCAGCAGCCCCACTGGCTGCTTCTCAGCCGCTGGTGAGTCTTAAGTTACCAACATCCCACATTCCGTCACGGACAGGGAATACAACATTTTCGTTTCCGTTCTCCATTTGGGTCCTTTAGTTTCTCCGGAGAAACACCCGATGGCAGTGGGGTCTGGGCTGTGTCAGTTGCTGGCTCTGCCGACTAGATGGAAGCTGGAGTGTGCAAGTTCTGACTGTATTGGCCGTGCTCATCTCCTCATGCCACGTTTGCTCAGAACCTTCTCAGCAGTCTGGGCTTTTCCCAGTCTCTCTGTTGGTCCACACAGATCTGAGCAAGACGATGGAGAATGGGAAGAGGCAGGTGTTCAGGCTGTGCGACAGGGCTGTCACACAGGAAGCCTTTGGCTCAGCAGCCAGGTGACTGGCAGCTACTCCATCCTGCACAACTGCCCACTTCTCAATGTGTGAGGACTGAACTGGGCTAGAGGTGCATTTTACTGCCTTGAGAGCAGGTTAACAGAAAAGCAATCGGTTCTTGCACACAGAAGCTGGTTTGTAGCCCACGGCCAAAAGCCTCACCAGTGATCAGGGCTTCTGTTCAAAGGTGGTCTGGGAACTGAGAGAGGAAGGGTAGGTTGGTAAAGATCATAAGGAAAAGAATTCAAGTCAGAAGCAATTAAAAAAAATAAATACTTGAAGTCCCTAATCCTTTAGGAGTGGTTGGTTTCTAGGGGTCTCTAGTAAAAAGTACTGTAATTAGAAAGAGCTTTCTCTACAGCACAGAGTCAATAAGGAGGGAGTGTTTAAGAAAGTATTTTTTCCTCTTAAAACATTGCCCTCACACTGCCTGATCCTCTGCAGCCTTTGGTACCTGAGAGGTTTGTTGTGGCTGTTTACTAGGCACTTCCAGCAGAAGGAGGGTTAAGTACATGAGAAGGGGGTGGAGAGGGAATCCCAGCTTGGAACTTGAGACTTTCCAGCTGAGAAAGAAAGATTCAGAGATGCAGACGTAATCGTAGAGCACTGCAATCAACTCCTGTGTCAAAAGAAGTCAGGAAAAGCACATAAATAACTCCACAGCCACACTTAATGTAGTGCAGGACATAGTATCAGTAATGCCACCACTTCCTCCAGGGTGAGTATAGAAAAGCTTCCTGTCTAAACGCTTGCAAAATGGTTTAACTACTTTGAAAGGGGTTGGTATGAACTTCAGAGACTGAGGTAGCTGCGAATTCAGGTTCTCTGGGAGCAGATCAAATAGATGCTCTTTTATCTTAATGCAAGTTTCAGGTTTCCTTGCAAGTAGTCTCACGAAATAACCCGTGGCTGTCTGAAGCATCATCTGTATTGTTTCCTGCTGTAAATCCAGAACTCCAAAGGAGCTGCCAGGGGCTGAAAGGCACACTCAGTTAGCGGGAATGCAAATTGGTCTGTGTTCTTTAACATACAAATTCGAACGGCTCTATTTTCACGGCTTAACTCCTTCCAGCTAATTGCTCAAGTTGCTCTAGTTGCCTGCCTGCTGCAGTGTGATGGACTCGACGATTCCAGGTAATCCACGTGTTTAGGACAGGCTGTCCGGACGCTGTCACTTCGAAGCGTCCTGGGTAAATCTGGTGTAGCTCTGCGCCGCTGTGTTTGCTGCCTGCGTAATGTGCAGCAGCTTCTGTGTGAGGGCTGTGGGGTGTTTGTGGTCAGTCTGCTGGTCTGAAGCATCCAAAGTGTTCTGGTTGATACAGACAGAGTGAAGGATGGAAGAGGAAGAAGCTGCTGCTGCTGCCTTGCTTCTCCGCGGGGTGCTCTCTCCCCTGCCAGGTGGATGGTGATGCGATGTTACGGATGGTCTGTGATTTATTGCATTATTAATGTTATTATTACCAGTCTTTATGGAATGGTTCTCGGTTGATGCGCTCGAGTTCATAAACTGTTTCATGCTGGGCTTGGTGTGTGTTTGTAAAATGCCTGGTTTCCATTACAAAACTGGGAGATAAACGAAGACGATGGTCACATTTTCCTAACATAAATTTCTCCCTTTCTCAGTCCTCCTTGGAAACCATAAATTTCAGCAGTGTGTCTCTGTGCTCCAGACATCAAAAAGCCACATTCAGGCAGACAGATTTACAAGCCCTCTGTTTTCCTTGGTCAAGTCCTTTGCAGAAGAAAAGATAGACATCCAAATGATAACAGAAAGCTGGGAAGGGAAGCTTTCTGTTCCTCAGAGTTACAGGAGGAAGCTGCACAATATGGGAGGGGAAGGAAAGTCTCCTGGGAGGACTTGTCTCAGCTGATACAGTTCAGGTGGTGGATGAAGATTTTCTTTCTATTTGTGGCCAATAAACATCTTCTTGTTTTCCTGTTCCTGCACTATGTGTTTTCAGCCATAAGTATCCAACCTTTTCTTCCTCAGAGCTGAAACTCTTGTCCAAGTTGTTATCATGCCTCGATTAATGCAACATCCTTTTCTCTTGGCCTTGATGAACACTGACTTTTGCCCAAATCATCCATTCAGAAACTTCCTCTCATTTGGCTTTTGCCTCTCTGTCACATCAAATACTTCTCTGTACTTCCGTGGTCCTTCTTGGCCTGTCCCCATCTGATAATCCTATTTCTCATTTCAGATCCATTCCTTCCCCCATGCTGCCCCTTGCACTTGACAGAACATTTTGAATGCAGACAGCCTTTTCCCTGTTGCCCTTTACTCCTTTCCTGTTGTTTTCTGTGTCTGTCTTGAAAATCTCGACTGTTTCAGTTGCTGGCAGGCTAAGAGTCCTTCCTATTAAGCCTAAATGTTATGCAAATATTATTCCTAAATATTACTCTGTTTTCCTGCCCTATATTCCTTGTCTTTATAGGCCGCCTGTCTCTGAGGCTTGGACCATCCTTTCTTCCTCATGCAGCACCTGTCTGCAACAGGGCTTCAGTCACGAGTTTCTCTTGCCACCAGCTCCATGGCTTTGGTCATTAATGCAGAAGTGCTGGTATTTGTCTTAATTTTCAACTCTTACCATAATCATGCTAAGATAATTAGCCTGCAGTTAGCACACATTAACACAACCAAGCTGCAGATTAGAGGCCTTGGCTGGATCTGTGAAAAGTCTTGCAGAGCAGATCAAACTGACTGAATTGTCAAAATCAAACCTTGGTTGCAGTTCAGGCTGCCAAGTCCTTATCTACAAAATGTTTGGGAAGCCACACAAGCCACAGCCCTGTCTCCATAATTATTGCCTCCCTGCTAAGGGTCCCTGCAGATTCCCTGGCAAGGCTGTGTGGCCACAACACTCCCCACCAACACACACATGTTGGCATCGGGCTGAATCTTCCACGATTTCTCTTTCTGCCAGGTTGTTCTCAGGGCTGATGTTTTCTAGGTGCTGACTTTAAGATGTTCCGGCAGGATGTGGAACTGAGCTTCTCAGTCATGGCTTGGGCCATGGACTTTTTGCAGAGACCTGCTCCATTTGGGGCTTCATTCCTCATTGTTGTAACTTGAGCATCGGGGCACCCCTGCAGCCACGTCCAACTGCTTCTTGAAAGTGCCTCTGCAAGGTGTCCCTGCTCACATTCCCCTTTGCTTGCCAACCACAGTGATAGCCGTAACAACATCTAAATGTTCAGGCAGGAGGTTGATGCTGTAGTTGTTTTCAGCAGGTCCTTCACTGCTTTTTAGACTAACCCTGTTGCACTGGTGATAATGGGAGCAAGTCAGATCCTGGTTTGACCACAAATGGCAAAGCCCATCAATGAGGACAGACAACCAGCTGGATTTGTTAGCTGCCGTATCTTGCATCGAGCCGTATCTCTGAAAGAGGTTGGATAACCCAGATCACCCACTGTTTGCTTAATGAAAATTCCCTGCGTTGTTCTGGTCAAAGGTTTTTTCAGACCCCTCTCTTTTGTCTGGTTTTGCCGTATGTGACAATCCCAAGCTACTGCTTCTGTTTATTTCAGCTGCTGTGAATTGTTTCTCTTTTATCTTAGTGCTTTTAAATCCCATCACCAGACTGAAAGATCCTGTGAAGACAGAGGATGTGTTAGGAGTGCACTAGCTTGATCCAGTGCCCACCTGTGACATCTTGTCTTCTGCAGAAGATCTTGAGTTTGCAGTCTGTTTCTTCCAAGATTATTACAGACTGGTTTGTATTGTTTTGTAAATATTTGGGATATGAGGCTTATCCAGTTTGTTTTGACAGATTTTCTAGAGCAGGCAATGCCTGAATGTGGTAGGTCTGTTTCTGGTAATGTGGATGCTGGGTGGGCAGGTTCTTCTAGGGGTGAGCTGGGGCAGGGTGTTGCTCTGGCCTCCAACTTGGGGTAGGAGGAGACAGGCGACCCCCTTCTCTTCACTCAGGGGGTCTCTGAGCACAGGGTGTGGTGCTGGTGCTGCTATAGCAGAGTGCAAAGCTGCTCGTGGCAGCACCAGAACAGTAAATGAGGGAGCATAGAGTTGGTCTCCACCACCAACAGATGTCTTTGCTTCGCAATCCATGTGTCCAGAGCTGAAACAGAACTGTATTCTCAAGGAGCACCCTGTCAGCAGGTTTTTGGTAGCAGTGGTGCTCGTTCATTGATCCCACTCACAGTCATAGTTTTTACTAAGCATGGGTAACACCTATTTTCTTCAGGCAGAGACTTCTGCTTTTAAATACCTAACCACCAACTGCTGCCAAACCTGCCATCCCTCTTGAGCCTACTGACTGTATGAACCCTGAGATATGCACGGCACAGGTCTTGACTTTGACCACGCTGCGCATGGAGACTGCGCCACTATCCTCTCTACAGGACAGATCACAGTGTCTACGGACTGAAACCTTGCAGCCTCAGGTCCCACAGGTGCTCTATAAAGCTCAGCATCCTGTTTTCCTGGGACAGCTTTTTGTACAGTAGCACTCAGATTGGGCAGCTGAAGTAGGGCAGCTTTGTTTGCACATTGTCATTCCAGGAAATCCTTGAATCTCCCTGTCTGCTGTGGCAGTCGGGTGCATCTTGCCAAACTCTCTCTGCCTGGTATCTTTCCTTTATTTCCAGTACGTGGAATTCAACAGCTCCAGCTCTTTCCAAAGTGACTTGGAGCTTTCTGTTGTGCCTTTTCTGCAGATTTTCCCCAGATGTAAGCATCAGCTCTGTAGACTTTGGAACCCTCTTGGATACACCAACAAAAATATGTTGTATTTTCCAGTGAAACACCTCTGGGGCTGAACTCAGCCCAAGTGACAGGCCGAGGAAAGTGTCTCTCAAAGAGAGTGTTGAATGCCCACAAACATGCACTTTATTTTTCTAAGGGCACCTGCCAGAACACTGCTGATGCATCAAGCACAGAAATGTATTTGGCATTAGACATCTCTCCAAAAATGTCTCTCTTTGTAGGTAATGGAAAATGTTTCCTTTTAACATATTCTTATAATTATTTTGTCTACACAGGACTTTTTCTTCCAGTAACCTGTGAGTATAACAAACCTGATGATTCTTCCTTCTCTGTGGTTTGTATTTGTCTATCTCCATCTCTAGGTGCCATTTGTTAGACCAAGCTTTCTGCACCAAACCCTGAGGTTTACGTTGATACCTTATGCCCAGCGCTCCTGAAGTCAGCTCTGTACTGCTCTGTGCACCTGTGCTTTAAATCTGCTCCCCCTGCAGCACCATCTCTGGTTTCTGTGAAGCCTTCCCTGAGCTTAGGCTCTTGTCCTCTGTTTTTGTCACCTTTACATTTGATTCATTTCTGTTGGATTTCAGCCCTGGTGAAGCTTCTCGCTACTTGCTTTTCCTCAGGGTAGCCTTTACTAGGTAAAGTAGCTCCCAAGGCCATGAGGTACTGTCTTGCATTTGCAGTTCTTGTGCTTAATGCTCCTGTAAATCTGCTTCCAGCCCTTCAGAGTTGTTTAGCATAAGGCCTCCTTCTAGCACACCGACTTGTTCCAAGCAGTCCGTGCGTGACCTTCTCAAAGCACGGCTTACGCAGGGAGCAGCTGTAGACAGCTGCTGGTTTTTGCATGGGATCACAGACACCTTAGGAATCCCATGTATTTTTGTAGGAAAAGCCCAGAGCTCCCTTAGCTGCATTTTATACAGTTTAGTTTTCTGTATAATGAATCCCCTTTGCAAGCAGGCTGCAGTCAAGGGGTTCCTTGCAGATCCAGTAAGTATCTCCATGCTTGGCTTGGTTTTGATGTGCAAGAGCAGCTGTCTTTTCTTTTCTTCCCATCGCTGATGTTCCCTGCACACAGGGAAGAATTAATCCTGTAGGTAAGTCAGCCATGTCCTACACGCACTAGAGGAATCTGGAAGTAGCAGACTGTCATGTATAGATTGTGAAAGACACACAAGTCTTGGGATAAAAGACAAAGACAGACACCAGTGCCCAAGAAACTCGTGTGGGAGAAGCCTAGACTCAGACTAGTCATTGGGCAACAAGTCAACCTGTCCTGGCTTTCATCCGTGTCTGGGTTATTAATTCTATTAATTCTGGGCTCTACATCAAGCAGAGTCTGCTCCTGTGACAGATGAACTCTCAATTCATGCAGCAATGTGATTGCTGGGGTGGGGAGCAGCCAGTGTTCAGTAAGCAGTACCCTGCTGTAGTGTGTGTATGTAAACAGGCCCAGCTTTTCCCTTCTGTTACTTTAGTTCTTAGTATTTGCCATAAATAAGGTCAGTTTCTAAGTAATAATAATAACAATAATAAAAAAACCTGATGGTAGTTCTACATTGTGGGGTGATGTATGTCCAGTTAGTCTGAGCTCTTGTCCTCATGTGTCTGGAAAATGTCTATTTATGTGCAATGTACATAGGTTTTTTCCAGTGTCAAGGTGGGGATTTGCTGAAGGCCTGATCTGGGTCATAATGAAGACTGCTGGGATAGACTGACTCATTCTCCTGCTATAAACTGCTAATGTACATAAACTTTCTTCTGCACTTGTTGCTACCTCTTTTTATCCTGTGTCTTACATTCACTTGCTTTTATGACAGGAAGATGAAGCCAAGACCAACTTGACTCATTCAGCTCCTCCCAGTACTTTAAGCCCAGTCTTTAGCTACTTGAAGCAGTATCTCACCATGTGCTTTACTCAGCAGGACAAGGATTTAAGTGCAGGTCTCCCAGTTCTCTGACCAGCAGCTTTATTGTATGATTATTATGTCTCTTAGCATCGTTAATAGATCATCATCTAAGCCCTTCTAGGTCTGATCTAGTCCATTCTCTTATTAGTATAGAGTTTCTTCCTGCAATTTACTTCATATTTTAAAAATTTGGGTTAGTTTCATCTGTTCCCAGAAATGAGAGTTTTACTTCAAGCTGTGAAAGCTTCCACTCGGTTAACAAGCTGAATTTTGCTGCTTTATCTTCATTCCATGTTCCTGTTATATTCATTAAGAAAGTAGAAAGTATTTCAGATATACATTGTTGTAATTCATCAACACCACAGTTTGGATCTCAGCTACTGCTGAGGATCCTTTTCCATTGTTAGGGCCAACATGCCTTTGGCAGGACATCAAACAGACACAGCTGTCCTGTGGAGACATGTCCTTCCAGAGCTCACAGCGCTAACGTCTGCATCCATCACTTTCACGAGGCCAGAATTCCTCTGTTGCTTGTGGCAGACTGAGGACCTTCTGTGTGCAGTGTGCTTCCCAGAACTTGTGTCTTCCTCCTCTCCAGCATGTGTGATGTACCCAGTAAGGCAATTGGATGTGTGAAAGCATGACCTTTACAGACATGTCTTCTGTCATCAGTTCCAGTTCAGGCTTGGCTGCTGTCCCAGGAGAGGCGGTGATGGAGGGACCAAATCTGGGGTCTCAGCCTGGACATACAGCTCTTTCCTTAGCTGGTAGGTAGAGCTGAATCACAGATGTGGACAGCTGAGATCTTGCACTGCTGAATCTTGAGCTTCCAGACCCTGAATCTGGAGATGTAATAGAACTTGTGTAGACTGGGCCCAGAGTCCAGTGTCAGACTAGTCCATCACAGTAGGACTTTTCAAGTGCAAGGTTTTTGAAACAAGTCATTTGAATTAATTTTTTTCCTAGAAAAGCTGAAATTCAGACAAGCCAAAGGTGACTGTGTCAGCTTTATCTCATTCACAGACTTTAAAGGACTGGTGATCAGTGTGGGATTTTGGGAATCAATGGTAGGACATAGTGGTGAGGACCTTGGATGTGTCGACAACTGTCCTTTCATCACAGAGAGCTTGGAAGGAGCTGGATCTGCCAGTGGTGGCCTTTTCTCTTCCTAGAAGAAATCTAACTGCTGCTGCAGGATTCATGCCAGGCTGAGACCAAAGCAGAAAGCCCAAGGCAGGGGGAGCTGGTTTCTTTTAGGTTTTGGAATTTTGTTTGGGAGTTCTGCAGAGAGGGAAAGTGCTTTTGAGTAAAAGCAA
Source organism: Rhinopomastus cyanomelas (assembly GCA_013400115.1). Taxonomy (NCBI): domain Eukaryota; kingdom Metazoa; phylum Chordata; class Aves; order Bucerotiformes; family Rhinopomastidae; genus Rhinopomastus; species Rhinopomastus cyanomelas. Next base: position 1,416,935 of record VXBP01003849.1, read on the forward strand.
CCTTCATCAGAGAAGCAGGGTGGCCTGGCAGCTTGGTGTGACCATCTGCTTCCATTTTAGGGACCAGGTTGGAGCTGTGCTTCACCAACTCCGTCTCAGCTGACTGGAAGCAAACCTGTACTGGTCTAGCAAGTGCTTGCTGTACAGAAGGGAAAGGGGCTCAAGCTGTGGCATGTGGCACCACTTGAGAGTCACAGACACAAGGTTTTAATTATTAAGTAACAGTTTGGTGGTTGTGAATTGCTAGAGATAAAATCAGGTGCTGCCATAAAAGAGTCACTGACCCACAGCTGGCTAAGCCCATGGTACCGCCATTCTTCCTCTGAGCCAGAATCCTTCCCCTTTCCTCCCCTGGTGTTGCTTTATGGTGTTATTTACCTTCGGAAACTACTGAAGCAATTCTGAGCCAGGGGATTTGCTGCTGCTACTGTAGCTGGGCTTTAAATGATGGGTAGTTCCTGCGTGAACACTGGCTTTTACCCGCTGCCTGACTTCCCTGAGATCACAAAGATTATGGAGGTCACCAGGTCTGTCCAACAGCAACTGTCTGCATTGTGTGTGCTGCCACTTCAGGTCTGTTGCTCCGCAGATTTGGTTGCTGGACTCACTTGCAAGCACATGCACGTGGTTTGGGCAGGCATCTCAAAAGGTGAAGCCATCTGATATGGGATGGCTGTCTTGTATGGGAGGCTGTCACCTCTAGAATGCAGCAGAGAAGAAGAAAAAACATGTTTCTTTCTGCATTGTGCAGTGACTGGGATACACGTGGACAGATGTGCCTGGTAGAACTGACTAGGGTAAAGAGCAGGTCTTAAGTGCCTTTAGCCACCTGAGAAGCTGCAGGTTCACACCTTAGTGGGGCTTTTGTACAAAGTTATACTTCATATAAAGTTTTGAGTGTCTTACAGGTCAAAATTAAATTGAGAACTTAAATAAACGTTAACTCTTAAGTTCCTTCTTTCCCATCCCACTCCCTTGCTAAGTGCAGCATGTGCTGTTGGTCAGTTATTTGCTGTCCTCTGCCATCGTGGTGGCTGTATTTCACAGCTGCAGCAATGCATGGAAAATGGTAGTGATGTGTTTGGGGATAAAACACACTGGAAAGTATAAAGCACTCTAGTACTGATGTGGAACCTCACCTTCCACAGAAAGATCTGGAGCAGGTTGGTCTTAGTTCAGAAACTCCTTTCTTGCCCTTGAACTCTTTTTGTTTTGTTTTCTATCTAAGCTGTGAAACAGCTGAGGTTCTCTTTAGTGCTTAGATGACTCTGATTCCACACAGAAGCCAGCTAGAAAATCCTCTCACTACCACCTATTTTTAAATTTATTCATCATTGTGCACCTTCCTTTATTGCTCTGCATCTGATACCCATATGGGAGAGCTGTCTGCTTAGTTGCTCTCAGACTATGACTCAGGGTTCCCACATCTTGTTTACGCTGTGGTGCTCAGTGGTGATCTTACCGAGGATGGATTGTGACCTCGCTGAAGGAACTGTCTGGTTTTGGTGTCTGCCAAGTACTGCAGAGCAACTCTCACTGTGGAAGGCAGCGGTGTCGTGGTAGTGTCTGACCTTTGCAGTTTGCTGTTGAGAAGAGGGAGACAAAAAGGCAAGAAATAAAGCAAAGCAAACAAAACAAGGAACAGCTCGCAAAGTGCCGGAAGCAAAAGTCATTTGAGATAGCAATATTTATTTTTTTTCTTCTATTTTTAAGCCACTAACTTTTTTTTTTTCTGGAACTCATGGAAAGAACAAGCTTCTGGATAAGGAAAAGAGACTGAGCTTGTGGTTAGACATAAATAACCTTGTTAATCAGCAGTGCAAGGAAAGGAGACAGAAAACTATGTGACAATTGAGCTGAAGTTTGGTTAAATAACTCTTCATTGGAGATGTTTTGCCGGCTTTTGCAGAGAGCTGTCTCCAAACCAGGATCCAATATAAGTTCAGAGTTATTAAAATAATTCCTCTTTTAAACCTCAGTAGAATTTGTTTGGATTGTTAATTTCCTCGAGGCCTCAGGCCCCTGTATATGTTGAAGTAGATAAAATCCATGGGTTAGCACACAAGGTATCCAATTGCACGGTCTCTCGGGGGTAGGAAATCACTTTACAAGCGTGTCTAATAGTCCTAGTGCGCAGAAATTACTAGCGGTTATTACACGGTACAAAAAGGAATGATCAAAGCAGATACCACGCAGTGATGTAGGTGCTGAAAGAGAAGGAAAACGGATGGGAGAGTCAGGAGATACAGGCTCCTCTGCTGCACTTCGGCAATTTTGTTCCCCCAGTTTGTCCCTGGATGTAGTCACATCAGGGGCTAAATAACATTTCTTTCAGCAAAGGTTGTTACAAGTAACTGCTTGTGATTCCTAGTTCTTCTCCAGCTTTCTGGGACCCCTGTTAGGATGGAAGCTAGTTCAGTTTTGACTCGCGCTGGTGTCCTTCAGAAAGCCCCTGGGACTCGACCTCTTGAACGACAGGGGCCTTACAAGTGGGCAGTTACTGTCCTTTCTGTCTATACCCTCCAAGCATGGCATGTGGTGACACTGCTTCTCCTCTGCCCTGAGGTCCTGGTAAGAGGCTTAGTTGAAAAGTACTTGAGGCCTCCCCTCGAGTATTGAAGCCTCCCCTTGAGTATTGAGGCCTTCCCTCGAGTATTGAAGCCTGCCCTCAAGTATTGAGGCCTCCCCTTGAGTACTGGCGGCAGTTCTAGACCCCTCACTTCAAGAAAGAGATTGAGGTGCTGGAGCAGGTCCAGAGAAGCAACAAAGGTGTGGAAGGGAACGGAGGGAAAGTCTGATGAGGAAAGGCTGAGGGAGCTGGGGGTGTTTAGCCTGGGGAAGAGGAGACTCAGGGGAGACCTTATCGCTCTCCATAACTGCCTGAGGGGAGGGTGTAGAAGACAGATCGGGGTCAGGCTCTTCTCCCAGGCAAGTAGCACCGTGATGAGAGGTCAGGGCCTGAAGCTGCCAGGGGAGGGTTAGGTTGGATGTTAGGAGGCCCTTCCTCACAGAAAAGGTGATCAGAGACAGGAATGGACTGCCCAGGGCAGTGCTGGAGACCGCATCCCTGCAGACATTTAAGAAAAGACTGGATGTGGCATATAGTGCCCTGGTCTGGCTCGTGGTGATGCTAGGTCACCACAGGCTGGGTTTGATGATTTTAGAAGTCTTTTCCAGCCTCAATAATTCTGTGATTGTGTGATTCAGCTAGGCCATGCTTCATGCTAAATGTTGTGTGTGCCTTAACACATGTGAGTACACAGCAAGAACCAGACCTGGGTTAACTCTCCAATCTCCAGTGCTCTGCAGGCTCTTTTTCTTTATAAGCATAGAAGAGAAAGGAAAATACTTCTTTGGTTACTCCATAATGCTTATTTTTGTCCTAGCAGATTGCGCAGTTTCAGCCCTGGCTTTTCCTGGCTGCTCTCAGTGCCCCCCAGCAGCGCTTTCTGTTTTCCCTAAGTGCACCTTCATGGCACTGGATGTTTGACTTTGTACAGCTTTTATTATGAAGGCAGCCTTGGCAGGAGATCCTTGCCGCGTCAGCTGCCAGCTCCCCGGGTTGCAGTGCTGTGACAGCTGAGGGGTTTGCCCTCTGCCTGGGGGGCTCTGCTGCTGCCCTTGAGACTCAGCTCCCCTCTGAGATGGGCTACAGGCTAGGCTCCTTGCCTTTTCCCTTTTTACCTTAAGAAAGTCATGATCATCCCAGTAAATAAACACCTTACTGCTTTCCAGATGCTTCAGTGGCCTTAGGCCAGAAAGCAAAGCTGTAGGAGTCACTGGTTTAGCAATTCATCCTGTCACTGTGGTCTGCCTCAGGACCCCAGGAAGTTTGTATTCCCCCCCTTCAAGTCCTTGCCTGAAAAGGTTTGCAAGTGACGTGAGAGAAGAAGAGTGGGATGAGGGAAATCATCGTTTCCTCACTAGGAAATCGTGTTAATTGTTATTTCCAGACGATACAGGGACTGAGCCGTTGGCTGGACACAAAGCAAACCCTTTCCTTTATTCCCTACAGGAGAAGAGAAAAGCCACACAGCATCCTATTCCAGACAGCAGCAAAGTGCCTGCGGTCATTTTTGCTGAACTGAGTGCCTAGATTTCATAAATACAGCAGAAGGTGCGAGACTGGGAATAACCCCAGTGTCAGAGTGTTTGTGGAGTAATGAGTCCTGTTCCAGCATGGGGGCTGGGTTTGGTCCCAGACTCTTGGCTTAGGAGGGGGAACCAAGGAAAAGGACAAATCTGAAGCAAAAATGCTACCTCTGAAGAAATGCTATTGAATGTTCCGGTCTTCTGATCTGTGCCTGTCAACTTGGGGATATTTAGCCCTAGTCCTACCAACACCCATGAGCTTACCCTCGTGTGGATATACAAGTTGAGACTGAGATGGTGAGCAACGAATCATTTCTCTGCTCTTCTCATTGTGCTCTGGTTATGCTTCTTGAGTTAAAGTAAGCCATTAGTTTGAAGTGGTTTTTTTCCATGACAGATTTCAGCGCAGAGAAAAGCAGCTGACTTTCCCCCTGTTTTATACAGGCTTCCTTTGCAGGCTTAGCTAGAGACATCTATAAAGCATTAGTGCAAACAGAGCTGATAAGTGCTGCAATAAATGCCTGTCTGGATGCTTTCCGTGGGCTGTCTTTAAAAAAAGCCCCCAAAATTGTTTTAGTTTGAGAAAGCTGATCGAAGTGACTTAAACCACTGTTACCCACCCCAGAAGTTCTAGATGGTTCAGCACCCTTTCCTCATCTGGCTTTTACTAATCTCAGTTTTTCCAAGCAAGTGAAAGCTGTTTTCAAGTGGTGTCCTTGCCCTGTCCATCCTCTGCTGTTTTGTGACTGCCTCAGCTTGAGGGTTGCATATGATGAATTTGTTTTCAAGTCTGGCTGGATGTGATGCATCAGCCTGAAGGTTTCCTATTGCTGGTATACTCTTGCAATTGCTAATGATCTTCTCCCAAATTACTAATGATAGAACAAGGAGAAATGGCCTCAACTTGCATCAGGGGAGGTTTAAACTGGATCTTAGGAAGAAGTTCTTTCCTGAAAGAGTGGTTGGGCACTGGACCAGGCTGCCCAGGGAGATGATGAAGTCGCCATCCCTGGACTTGTTTAAAAAATGAGTAGCTAGAGCACTTGAGGCCATGATCTAGGGGTTAGGAGATGTTGGAATGAGGGCCTGACTTAATGATCCTGGAGGTCCTTTCCAGCCATGATGATTTTATGATCTTGTACATAGCTGTTAGTCTGGGTCTGCCTGCCCACACGGACCTTTGGATGTTCATGGGTTACTGCTCTGGGGTCTTTGGAAAGAGCAAGCTCTCCTGTGCTCTGCAGCCCACAGAGGGGACATTTCTGAAAGGAACAGCATCTTTCCTGGAAAACCTTGTTTTGATGAATGCAAAAAGATGGATAACTGTTGTGGGGTAGATAATAGAAGAGCTTGCACGTGACATTAAAGGAGTTCTGTGTGCTCATAGAACCCGCACGCCTGATCCTGTAAGATCAGACATGTCTTGAAAACAACAGCATAGGAAAAAGGTTGTAGAATTTAATAGGAATCAACTGTTTTCCGTTGTTTCCTAACTGCCTTTATTTGTTTTATTTTCATGTCTGAGGTGGAGCTATGTCCCAGGAAAAGCATGTTAACATGTAAACTGATTGTGATCCTTCTCACCAGGCAGTTTTGTTCTTCCACTGGAAAAAGAGAGATCTGCAGAGTGACTTGTCCTCTCAGCTCACCATAGTTCAAGGTTAGTTGATTTTGCTTGCATCCTTTTATAAAATGTCAGACCTGTGACAGCAGATGAAATCACCTCTTGGAGAGTAAATGTCACCTGCAGCACTTGCTCACAGGGGTGTACAGAGGTGTTTGCGAAAACCAAGGTGAGCAGATGAATCTTTTTCTCCCTAATTTCCTACTTCTCTACCTTTCTGAGTAAAAAAAATGATGAGCATTTTTGTTTGTTTTGCAAGATCAGTAATTGGTGCTTTACCAACATCTGTAATCCACGTTGGTTCGCATAAAGGGAGAAACAGAAACATCAGTGAAAGCCTGCAAGGATCTGAGTGCTAACAATTTGCCTGTTATGGTCTGTCATCAGGCTTCTTCAGTTTGGTGATGCTGCACCTCATGATGACAGGTTGATGCTTTAGCAGGAATGAGTTAATTTGCTGGATTGATTTCCTTATGCTCAAGATTTATATTCAGGTCAAAGAGCCTGGATTTTCATTGTTATAGAAACTTGTTTAGAAGTTGCAATGTGAAAAAAAGGGTTGTATGTCATGCAAATACAAATTAGGAGGTGGGGGGGAACTTCCCCACACCTTTTGCCTTCCCAGTGTGTGCACACAAGAAACTGAAAAGGAGTAAAAACAGAAAATGAGACTCCATTGTCAGTAGCAGAGAAGTTGTGTGAGGGTGAGGGTGTGTTCCCCACCGTGTGTGGAGCCCCTTCTCACTCTATGCCCTGTCCCTCCCTCCAGTCTTATGCAACATCTCATGCTCTAAGACAGGAAAAGTATATGAGAAATTAGTGAGAGATTTTAATTTGGTTTCACTCTTTTTTAATAATCCATCATGCTGTTAATAATACAGGAGTCGTATTTCTCTAAAGAATAGAACTAATAAACTTAATTTTTAAAAAATTAATGCTTGTTCAGAGCGTTAAATCTCCTTCCAGGTGCTCTTCTGAAAGACAGTAGTGATTTACACTCAAATAACATTAGTCTGCAGGTTAAGAAAAAGCTTACCTGGAGCTTGAATATGTTGGTTTTTGCAGAGTGTACAGACTGTCTCACCACCCAAGGCATTTTGAAGGAGACCTTGGGCCAGCTTTTGCAACTAATCACATGCAAAGATGTTTATGCACTTGTCATGTTAAAAATGAGCTACAAATTCATGCGAAAATGACAGGTTTGGACTTGTAATGAGTGGGTGAGGGTGTCGGTCTGGTTTCTCACGTGCTGGATACCAGGGCTGGCATAGAATCATGGAATGGCTGGGGTTGGAAGGGAACTTAAGATCATCTAGTTCCCACACCCCTACACAGGCAGGAACACCTTCACTACTTCAGGTTACTCAGGGCCTCAGTCAGCCTGGCCTTGAACACAGGCATGTTTATGGGCTTCACTTTGGACGCCACCATTCACGATGGTGGCAAGAGGGAGCAGCAGCCCACCCTCCCCTACTGAGTTAGGGAAAACTCTTGTATGATTTTAGCAAAGCAGCATTCAATTGGTGGCAGTCTGATGTTGATTGCCAGAGGACAGTGATGTGAGTGTGTGTTCACCAGCTGGCTCCTGCGCAGTGGATGGCACAAGAGGGATCGTGGCTTATTATGTCACCCTTCTGGTTTCCTTTAGGTGCCTTGGCATCCTTTTCTTTAGCATCCTGTAGTCTGTTGTGAGCTGGACAAATTTTGACTTTGGAGAGGCAAAGCTCTGGTTTGTTCGGTTTGCTGTTTGGTTTCTTTTGTTGTTTTGCTTGTAGCTACAGGCTCTGTCCTGGGACATAGGTGTAAAGATTTGGGATTTATCCCTGGTGATGTCCTTTCAGTAGTTTTCTCTGTCTCTGTGAATGTTGCTTAAGGCTGGGCAGGAGGAAATGTAAGGAGATGAACTACTCCTCCTAGAATTACAGTCTGCAGGTTAAAACAACACCATAAAAACAAAATCTTACAAAGTAAAGCCCTCTCTTCCAGCTGGTTACATCTGTGTGGTCTGCTCTGCTGGGGAATTACTACTTTGGAAGATCTCCATGGCTCTCAAAGGGCTAAGGAAGATGTGTTGAAGGGGTTAATCATCAGCTGCTTGTCTCTGGAGACCTTTGCTAAAATTTGGCCAGAACCACAGAGGTCTTTGTGGCCTCATGGATTTTTATGTGACTTTGCCCATGTAGCTGGGCAGCCCAGGACTCCAGGCCAGGAGAAAGAGTGAGCTGGGCCAGCTCTGCAGTGCTGTGCAGGGCCAGATTTGGAGCATCAGGATGAGTATGTTGTCTGTTTGGCCTGAGCACAGAAGTATCAGGACAGCAGTACTGTGTCTGAGCTGCAGAACCCGTGAGTGAAACCACAAAGCACGTACAGTTGCCTGAGTGCCAGCCATAAAAACCCCTGTAACTCCCCCTGTCTGTCTTCTCCTGCACTGTGTGCATGGGGATTGCCCAGCTACGCTGCAGCAGACCAAGGTCCCCTTGAAGAGGGACCATCAGGGGCCATCACCAGTGACAAAACCTTTTCCATGGTGCCACAAGGGAGCCCATGCCATGGGGCCATGGTGGAGAGCTGGTTCGTCAGTTGGGCTGGGTGGTGCTGCAGAGTCACCCCTTTACTGCAAAACAAAGAACCAGCGCAAAAAGTAAAAGCAGAGGATGAGAGTTGAAGCTTTGGCTTTGACCCAGTCTAATGGATATTCAGCTCTGGCCCACAGGCTCTGAGATTAGCAGATAGTTGTTTTCCTCAGGGACTGAGGAAATCTCCAGATTGGCTTTTACAAAGGCTGGTTTCTCCTCCTGTCTTGTGACAGGGGTTCATCCCGTGGACACACGTTAGCAAGAAGCAGATGATAAATTAATCGACTCCTGAGATGTTTTCCTTCTATTTTTCCCCCATCTTTATTATTTTCCTTTCACACAATGGTACCAAGGCCTTCCAAAGGGAGTTTAGAGTTGTCTGTGGCCTTCCAAAGGAAAATGACTCTGTGATGGAGAATTAATCTGAGACAGCTGGTACCCACCACCCCCACTGGCCTCCCTTCATTAGCATCAGATTAAAAGTCATTAATAACAATCAGCGAGAAGCCATGGGGGCCACTGGTGAGCTCCTGCCTCACGGTAACTGTGCTCCCTGAGAGCCAGGGTGGGCACGAGCTTTCGTCATGGTCAGAGCAAGCAAGTGACAGCCAGCAGTGAGTCAGGGTGACTCCCGTGGGTGGGTGTCAGCACACAAGGTCTCACCACTTTCAATCACTGTAATGCAAGAGCACGGAGTGAGTGATCGTTTGGAAAAATGCAAATGAGAATGTGAGTGCAGAGCTCTGCACAGGGATAGTCTTGGCTTTGGGGTTTGTTTTCTTACCGAGAGTGAGCTGGATTTCAAGAACACAACTGGCAGGCAAGTGACTCTTCTCCCTCTGTTTCAGCTCTTTGTGCTTTATATATTAACCTCCCTTAGCTGAGTCCAAGTAGAACAAAAGGGGGTTTATTAATTGTGTTTCTCCCCATTTTAAGTCTCTTTCTCTCAGTTACCCAAACCTAAAGGTTCCACTCTAGTTGCCCCCATTCACCTATGAAAGCCCCTGGCTGGATGGCAGAGCAAGAGGATACAGGAGCAGGTCAAGGGAAGCACATAGCTCCTTCACTGCCTCCAGCCAGCATTCCCTTCTCCCTCTTTGGAGCTGTCTGGCAAACCATTTGCTCAGTGTGAGTGGAAATGTGGGCAGGATTTATTTGATAAAATGGGGTGCACTGGGACACCCAGCAGATGGATTTAGTTTGCAGAGCAGCCTCGTGTTTCACACATGTTCCTATTCTATGTAGAGCAGAAACAGTTGCCTGGGAAAGGACTAGGGCTCAGAAGACAAGAGGTCCAACTGAGGCTCTGATGTAAAAATCTCATTTGGGTGAGTGAGTCATCCAAGGCCAGTTTCTTAAAAGTATCCCCATGCTGACCTCTCACAGCAGTCTGTCTGCTCCCCACTGCAGTGCTGGGTCGTGCCCATGATGCGCATGGCTCTGCTCCCTGCCAGATTAACCGCCAGCCTGGCGTCTTGTTCCCCATCCTTACAGAGATAGCACACTGGGGCTTGGAGTCTGAGCCTGGTGGTATGGAAAAACCACTGAATTTCTGTCCTGGACTTCTCAGTATTCAGAGGTGGACCCTCTGGGGGTGTTGTAGCACTTGGTGTGAGCTGGGGAAAGACTGCTGAGCAGACACCTATGCAATGCTGACACAATCAGTACAGCTCAGTGAGCTTTCTTCAGCTGCTAAGGCTTGGGGGCTTGCATTTAATTAGCTGCAGAGATCCAGCAGCACCCCGTTGCATTTCTCGAGCTCCCAGAAGCACAGAGAATTAAGGGTTTCTTTCAACACCCCAGAAAAACCATGAAAAACGGTCTCCACAACATCTAGAGCTCAGCCTGGCTTCCACCCACCGTTACTGCCGATGGTCTGCCAGGAGCCTCCTGAAGGAAAAACTCCAGGGCTGCTGAGCAGGCTTTGCATGAGTTTGGGATGGCTGAGTCATTCAGCTCTTTGACTCCTTCAGGGTCTGCAGGTTCAGAGAGGAGCCTGGCCATAGCAGTGCCAGCTGCAAGTCACATCATACCTTCCCACAGCCCACCCTGCTCTGCAAACAAGGCACTGACTGTGAATTGCCTTGGTGCTGGTCAATCTGCTTGATAGATGGGCTGTCTCCTGACAGTGATGTTGAGTACAAGGAGGGCTGAAACAAGAAGGGGCTCAGCCTGCTCTACAGCTGTGGGGTTTTTGCCTTGTGCTGTAGGGATGTGCCTCAGCTCTGTCTCCTTCCCACTGTTGAGGCAAAGTGCCACTTCACTGCTGCATTGCTGTGGGCTCTATTTTTGTCTTATTAATTCCTGGTGAAATAAAACCCAACCATCTTCAAAAAGAACAATGTGGCAGGTGACATCATGTGCCAGCATTTCTTCTGTTCTGCCTCTGCCATCTGGAGCAGCATCTGCCTTTATCTCCCTGTCTCCTTCCAGATCTCAGCTGAAGGCAGGCCTGTTCTTCTTTGCCTGCACCTCTTAATTTGTTCCTGCTTCTGCTACTATTTATGACTTTAACTCAGTTCCTGTAATAACTCTGGTAGACCCAGATGCCCTATTTCTCCAGGAGTGGTGGCTAAAATGAAGCCAGCTTAGTATTCCCTCATTGAACTCCACATGGAGAGTCCCTCCAATTCTCTGGCAGCATTGTTGTGGTTCTTTATGTGCTTTCATTATTTTTAGGAAGTGCTTGGTTTGTGCAGCTTTCACCCATGTTGACCAGACCCCATAAATATGTTGATGGAGTGAGTTGTTGCAGGTAGTTCATTGATCGTACATGGGGGCACAGAGCTGATGTGACTTCCTCCATCCCGCTCCCTCCACCCTTGTGGCAGTGGCACTGGAGATGCTAAGGGAGGGTTTCAGACCCACTAGCATCCTCCATAGCCCCCTCCATCAGTGAAGTCCTCCCAGGGATTTGCTGCCAGTGGATCGTATCCCAAAAGAGCACCTGGACTTCAAATGAGAAAACACCTTGCAGTTGCTCAGTCTCAGGCACTCCAAACCTGAGATCATGCCACCCATTGCTCCCGTAGTAGTGCCATATCCAACATCTCTCCTGAGCAAACAGTAAGTCCTCCCTTCTGGCATGGCTGTGTCAGAGGTGACCACTGTAAGAAGTGCTCACGCTGGTGGCAGTACAGCGTTCAGTGCATAAAGGCTGTGCCCTAAAGCCTGAGCCCTTTCCCTTCGCCCTGCTGGAGTTTCATTCACAGAGGATGAATGATTTGTTTGTAGTCACGTTAAGGACCAAGCTGGTCCTTTGGCTTTGTTGGTCCATTCAGCAGAGCTTTGCTTGTGTCTGGCCAGAAAGTGACTCAGTCTAACCATGACCAAGGGGCACAAAGGTTTCTGAAGCAAGGCAGTGAGAGGAATGAGTCTTTCAGCAAACAGTTAGAAGCTGATATCTTGGTTCAGCACCAAGCTTATGAAGTAGAGGAAACCACAGGCAGTGAGATTTGAATCAAGAGGCCATCCACAGGGAGAAAATGATTAGAAAAGGACAGGCTGTGCTGATAGAACACCCAGGATAAGGACTTGACTGGGGTCCAGTACTCCTTTGAGAGCTTCATGAGCTACCAGACAGTTTTTCAGCTGGGCAAGATCCAGATGGAGGAGCCAATGGGAGTTAAACTAGTGCGTGGGTTGCTAAGAATCTTTCTGTTCCTGTGACCCCATCTTGAAACACAGTAATAGGGTTTGTATTGTAGTAAAACAAAGGGATTCTTCATTTTCACAGTAGCACAGGCTTAGTGTTGAGTTGTTTTGGGATGCTTTAACAAACCTGATGATGTACAGAGACTTGTCATGCTCGATGAAAGCATCCCCAGCCAGGTGGCAGTGGAGTAAGTTGGCCAGTGTGGGAAGGATGGATGCTGCATATCTGGGTGGAAGAGCAGGTTCCCTGCTGCAAGCCTTTTGGAGTAAAAGAAGCAGGAGAATGGGGACAGCATCTGTGCTGAGTCGAGACTTCTGCAAGGTCCCTTGGAGGATCCCAGTGCTGTGACTCAAAAAGGGCCTCATAAGAAATCTGCTATATTCAGCTGTCCATAGCAACAGCTTCCAAGAACCCCCACCCTTTCTCCCACCCCTAATAGCTTGGGGTGCATTAAACAATTTCTCATTAACTATAAAGCACCCAAACCTCATCAGAATTACAAACAGATGGATAAACAACCCAAAATTTCAAATAACTTGAGAAAAGCCCTTAAAAAGCAAAAGCGAAGCAGAGTCCTGCCCAGGGCTCAGAGAAACAGTCCCTGCTCCTCAAGCCTGGGCAACCTTTGGCAGAGCCCAGGTGGTGGAAGGTTTTGCACCGACACCTCAGTCCTCTTTGCATAAGGGCTATGGGCACTGCTGAGGGGTTGTAAATGGTTTCTTGTTAGGCTTGTTCTGGGCTGGTAATTAAAGTACTGGGTGCACTGGAGTATTGGTGACCATGTTGACCCAAGAAGAAGACATGAGTTTTTCTCTTTTGCTCCAGGCATTATGTTAGGACAAAGAAGGGGGAAAATGTGACTTGTGTTCCTCCTTAGGGCTCACCAGCAGCTGAGAATCGGCTGCCAAGAGCACACACAGGAGGGAGTTTTGTGTGCTGCCAGGGCAGCAGCACAGGAGCTTCCACTGTCTGGTGAGTCTAGCCCTGAGATGTAGGGAAGGGATAGGTAAGCCCCAGCAGGCAGATGCAGTGGGATGAGGACACATGAGGAGTGTCATGGAAATGCAATAAAGCTATCAGTGATGCTGTTGAGGTTGGTAACTTTGAGTAATGCTTATTTTTTTTAAAGATAACAAATGTTCTGGTAAATTTTATGCAAAGTTCTACTTGGCTTACATCAGATCGGTAGGGCAGATTTTGATTGTGCTTGATTTGCTGATGCTACATTTGCAGAAATCTTTGTAAGAAATAGGAGAAGGTCTAAAGTGTCACTTCACTTATCTCCAGCACACCTGAGAAAATACGGGTGTTCCCTACCTGCAGAGAAGCTGTATCCCTCTTCCTGAGCCATATCCTCATCCCTACCCACACCCTTAAGTCTCCTCTCCAACCCAATGATGATTCTTCTCTCTATTCTTTCCTGGCCCTTCATGAGAAGAGCCTGTGTTCTGTAGAAACATGCCTCAGCATTTCCTGCTGCTCTAATGGGGGTTGTGCCATGAAAGAACATGGGTTCTGTTCCCATCTTCAGCAGGAATTTCTGCAAAATAGCATTGAAGCTGATGGCAGCTCCACATTAAACACTGCAGGGCTGCTCACCCCAGGAGCTTTGAGAAGACCTATAACCTGCATCTGGCTGGGCCAGCAAGTTGTAATCGCAGATTCTTCCTCACTGCATGTCCTGGCAGACCTTCTCCCTCAACTTTTTCCTGCTAACAGTGTGCAAATGCCCGCCAGCAATGCAACTAGCATCAGGGTCTAATCCAGTATCTCCCCCATTTTGTCTCTGATGGGAAGTTGTGGTGCCTGCCCATGTACATTGTAATCACCCCAGGTCTTTGCACTAGCAGGGGAGGGGACCGCTGGTTCTTCAAGAGGTCCCTGCCCCACAGCCACAAGCCCCATCCTCTGAGCACTTGTAGTCGCTATCAATCCATCAATCATTTTCTGCCTGAGACAGTTCCTTCTTTTAGGTAGGCTTCTGCAACAGCAAGAGGCAACTTTTATAATACAGGGTTTGTTTTGTCTCGTCCAGCTTTTATTTCAAGGAAGCAGCTAATTTCCTTCCTCTGTGCAGTTCTGCCTGTGGAAGCCCCTAGAGAAGCCAAACCACTGGCTGACTTGAAGGAATTTTCATGGGCTCAAAGTCAGGAGCTGGGAAATGACCCATTGCTCTGAAAGTTGTTCAACGTTCACAATCACATTGGGTGGGGAATACAAGTGAACTGAGCTTTTTGGTGCTGGTGGAGCCTTTGGCTTCTTGTTGCAGTAGTTTACAAGGGACCAAATGCGAGAGACAGACTGTGGGATCAGGGAGAGGAACCAAAACCAGAAGAGCTGGAGTCTGGTCTTGGCTCTGTGAGGGACTCAGGGCGTTGCACTGAGCGTGTCAGTTAAGGTCACCTCCTTAAACGAAACAGCTTCTAATTTGGGGAGTTAAGTCAGGCTCAGACAGAGTGATTTTCAGGGCTGGTGAACTCCCACTGCTTGGAGCTGTCTACTTGGAAATGTTTTAAAAGGGCAATCCTTCAAGCTGTGACTTCAAGTGACCTTACACTAGAAGCTGCTCAAGGACAATTTTTGTATCTTAGTTTCGAGGTGAAAAATGTGGCTAGTGATGGTTGGCTTCAAAGGATGCCAGAGAACAAACCCATATTCCTGGTTCCTTGAGGTTCTATACAGAGGCTGGGCTCTTTGAATCACTGCTAGGCTTAAGCATGGCAGGAGGTGCATGGTAACCCTCAACAGGGGGTAACAGCATCTCCCAGCAACCTCTTCCTAATGACAGCTGGAAAGGTTCCTTCCGTGGAGGTTCAGTGCTTTGTGAGCTTAACTCCTACCACAATTTATGAGCGTTTGGTGCCTCCTTCTTTTCAGGTCTTTGGAAAACTGGTACCAAAATGTACTAACCAGATTTTCTCTGAACAAAATCCATGTGCCAGTGTGCCGTGGTGATGGGCATGTTAAAAAAAAACCCATGGAGGAAAGTGGCCCAAGACATCAGTTCTGCATGTGTTCAGTTCATTGCAGAGCAAAATAAAAAGGATCTTTGTTAGGCAGGGAGCTGCTCTGTCGCTGGAAGGCCCCATGAATGACTCGATTTGGAGGCTGAACTCGGCCAAAGGTAGAAACATGCTGGTGTTGCTAGGCTATGCGTGCCAAATCTCTGGTTGTCTCCCCAGGCTTGATGCAGACAGATCTGGCTGGTGAAACGTGCAAGTCTGTGTTGCTGCACCTGCCGTTGGGATAAACCTAGCCTCAGGCTCCTCCACGGCTCAGCTGGGCCTATTCAGTGTGAAATAATGCACTTGGAAACTTTCTCCTGAGGTGCTTTTTACAACCAGAGCAGCCTTCTCAGTTGTTTCCTTGCAGATTGGTTTCACCACCTCCTAGGACCTGTTTTGCACAGTGCTGGCTGGGCCACTCTGTGTCTCGGCCTTGGCAGAGTCTGGCTGGCTGTTTGATCTCAGTGCAGTGGATCTCTATTGGAGTGTAGTCCATGATGTGTATATCAGCTCAAGGGAACCATAAAGAAGGAGCTAAGAGTTCAAGCAAACAAAACCTGGAAGCTTTGATAGAGCAAGGTCAGTGGAGACACCCTCTCCGTGGCAGGACACTGTGTTTTCTGAGACTGGGCTGCTTTGCCTGGCTGGAGATCTCTGGCACATCACAAAGTTTGCAGTGGACTCCTTAATTGAGCTGGGTGTCAAGCCTGTTCACGCTGCAGGAAGCCGCTTGGACTCTGGGTAAACCAAGAAGAGGTATTTGATGCAAACAGAGTTGTTATCCAGTGCACAGTGCACGGGCAATGCATCGGCTCAGAATCCGTCCAGTGCAGGGCCTGGGAGGATGAAGGATTTCCTGGAGAAACGGGCCCACTCTGCAAAACCAGAAAAATTCCATCTTGGATGTGGAGTTTACTTGTTGTCCCTAGAGCAGCTGCCACTTATTTCACAAATGGGGTCATTTCAGCTCTGAATCCTGACTTGCGTTGTCCCAGCTGATAGATGTACCTGGACCTTATGGTGCTTATGGAGGATTTGTTTGCTTCCCTCGTTGCTCAGTTGGGGACTGATTCTGACAGCCCAGGGTTGCCCGAAACCTGGTAGGAATAAGATTTCCAAAGCCCCTCTTCCCTTGCTGTGCACAGCAGGCCGGAGGCTTTAGGGACCTGCTCCATCATTCCAATGGCCTTTGCCCATCTTGAGCAGGGTAGAGTGTCCTAAGCAGAGCAGCCTGGTTTACTGGGACAATATTGGACTGTGAACCATTTCTCCACCCTGAAGTGGGGCAAATGGCCTTTCATCTCCTTCCCAAAAGCCTGTGAGACCTGCCGGCACACAGCGCTACTGCGAGCGAACCCTTGCTGTTAGCGTTCAACGCGTCCAAATATTATTTCATCGCTGTACCGCAGCCCAGCCGGCACGAAAGCCAACAGAAACGTGGCTACAGGACAGCCACAGCAGCATGGGGAGGGTGGGGGGCTGCCAGGATGGGGTGGGCTTGCAGCCCCCATCCCACTAACCTCATGTTTGCAGCCCCTGAGGTGTGTGCTCTGTGCATATGGCTTGGCCCTGCTTTGCCTCCCTCTGGCGCCGCACTGAACACTCTCAGTGCACCATGTGCAAAGGGACAAACTGGAAACAAATGCTGATCTCTAAGACTTCGCCCCCCCTGAACACGCCAGCTTAAACAATCCAGGCCCTCCTGGGTCTCGTGGCCTTCTAATTTGTCTTCTTGCTCACAAACCAACTTGATTTCTGCCAGAGAAGATAAATGTTGTCTACAAAGCTCAGATAAGAATGATGAAATCTGTCCTTTTCCGAGGGCTTTGCAGAGGTTTTGGGGGATGCAGATGGAAAATCGGGACTCGAGTTGCCAAGAACACAGGGACTGATCGAGTACACGTTAAAGGGGGTTGTACTGGTTGGGGAAATGGTTGCAAACCCCTTTATTTCTAAGTCATTCGCTTATTTCCATCCCAGTTTGACTGCAGTTGAGCAGAGTTTCTGTGTGATATAGTTTCTGCTGCCCTACTAGGCTGTTGTTCACTCTTCCACGCTGGGAACATGCTCAGTGTCAAGGTGGGTAGAGGTTGGGTGGGCTGCACTCCAGTAGTAGCTGCGTCTAGCCTGGATGGATCACTAGGGATCAGTTTGCTTAGAGTCTTGGTGGGCCCTGCTCAGTGAGGGTAGGTGGTGTGAAACATGAGGCTTCTCCCCAAAAAACCTGCACAATGCTGTGTGGCAGCTTCAGATCCCCAGGTTCCTTTAAAAGCTCATCTCTTTATCTGTCTGCTGGAAAGTCTTGGAAAGATGCTGTTTGAAGTCTCTGCCTTTTCATGTATTATGCAGGAATGTGGTTACAGGAAGTCTTAGTTCTTTCACGTATTTTGTATTGAGATCCCTTTATAGACCAAATGATTACTTTCCCGTGTTAGGGAGACTGTGACCTGTACACAGCAAGACAGACTGCTCCAACCTGTTCATGCTGCTGAAAGGAAAAGACCAGCCTCTGGCTTTTCTCTGAAATTCCCAGGCTTCTACTATTTTTCAGAGGAGAAGAAACCACTCTTAGCAAAGCTTTCTGCCTGCAGCCTGGCACACTGGCTCTGTCCATTCCAGAGCATCACTGAGGGGTTCAGCTGTCAGAACGTTGTGTCGGTAGCTCTGTGATCGCCTTCGTTAGCACGTAAGGAAAAGACTTGCAGACCATTCCTGTGGTTTGTGAACTCTTGGGCTCTCAGGGAGTTTTCCACCTGCAGCCAGTCTGTTTCCTACACTCTTAACAGCAGACCTCACATCAGCAGTGCTTAAATCCACCCTTCAGAGGCAGCAGCTGCTGATGTTCCTATCCCGCCCAAGACAGGCTGATAACCAGCTCGGTGAGTGTGTTATCATCACCCACTGACATCGAAGCGATGCCGATGAATGCTCAAGCTGCTGGAGCGAGCAAGCGAGCCGCTTGTCCTCGCCGTGGTACACACGGGCTCGATTAGGGATGTGCTCACTGGGCTGCTGCAGCTTTGGGAACGTGACGTGCCCCATGCAGACAACCGCAAGCCACAGACACTGTCCTCCCTGCAGCTACTGAGGTGCCAACAGGAGGGAGGGCAAAGGTAATAACTTGCAGGCAGAGGAGATGACAAGGAGGTGAAAGATAGTGATACGGTTTTAATTTCAACATCACATTAAACGGAAGGAGGAATGTTCCCATCCTGGCAGCTTGTTCACAGTTGTGCTTTGTGCTGTTGCTGTGAGGTTGTGCAGAAGCCATCAGGACCCCAGATGTCTCCAGGAGTGAGATCCCAGAGCAGCTCTGCCTCTTTGAGGGGTTGCAAGTCTCAACTGGCTTTGTCTCCTGGGCCTGCAGCCTCATTTGTACTGGGTGGAGAAGGTGACAAGGCACAGTGTGTCTTTGTGAGGCTGGAAAATAGGGAGACAGCAAGTTCTTGACTGCCTGTTACAGGGACAGATGGCTTTTTCAGCATCCAACTTGGGGAGGCTGAATTTGCTGGCCCATGGGCTCCAGTGTGAGAGTGAGAAGTTGCTGTTTCAAAAGAGGCAGATGGAAATAAAACACACCATGATGACATTTAGTTAAGTGGCAAGGAATGCACCATGGAATCTCCCCACATCAGGTTTTCCCATGGGAGTGGCTGTTAGAAAAGTCTCCAGGTCTGTGTCCCTCAGGAGACACAGCTCGTGGGCTTGGGGAGCAGTATTTCCAGATGGCCAGGCTGGAGCAAGCTGGTCATCCCTGGATGTTGTGGCTTCTGCCCAGCCACAGTCACTGCAGGGCTTTACAAGTGAAAGTGTTACATCCATTTCATTCCTTGCCCATTTCAACAGGGGCACCTGCCCAATAGTGTGGTTAAGGCGCGTAACTTCGGATGCCGAAGAGGAAAATCCCTCTAAGGCCAGTCCTCAGTGTGCCAGGTCTGCTCTGCTGAATTGAGCATCTGTCTCTGCTGCTGCAGACAGCTTGCAGCTTTTCAAATCAGAGCCCTGGCTACGAGGATTTTGAACGTGCATCTGGAAAAACTGCAGAAGCGTTGCCCTGTACCAAAAGCAGTTGCCGTGTCTCTCCGAACCTGGCAATTTGTTTTTCCACCCTTAGAATCTGTTGCTCTTGCTAGCTGGTTGCGACTGGCAGAACGCTGTGGGCTAGCCAGTCCCTGCCTGTCAGTGGGGGTGGAGACCACTCATGTGCTGCTGCCCAGTGGTTTGGGAGGATGTCTCCAGCCTCTTGCCGTAGATGGACTGGTGAGATCATAGTCCTAGGACACTAGTAAACCATGTGTCTCCTGAGACAGACCTCAGAAACTGCTGGACAGAAGACCCACCGCTCTCTTTCCATTAGAGACCAATGGCTTTAGGCTCCATAAGGACTCAATTTTTCCTTTTGCAAACAGCACAAGATTTATCCCCTTGATCAATACTTCTAATTACCAAGGCTCAATGCAGGGAGCCAGGTTCAGTTGTGCTTGAACTGTCTGTGCTCTTGGAAAGGCCAGGACTTCCAATATGTGCCTCTATCTGCTGACCTTCATCGCGCGCTAACATGTGCTCAGCAGATCCACAGCCTCACCCGCACAAAGTGCATCGTGACCTCAGTTAAGAAAACACTTGCTGTAATCGCCTCCAGATCTGCCGCTGTCTTTGATCAGTTTAAATATCAGTTTATCTTATGATATAAATATGTAAAACATCCATTTGTTTTCGTGCAGGATGCAAATAAATCACTGTGTAAGTTTATACACGAGCTAGGAAGTGGCGGGGGGGCGGTGCAGCGATGGGCCCATAACTCAGAAGTCTCCACCTCTTTGAAGGTCATTACTTCATGAACATGGCGTTTGTCTCTCCCGCAAGCCCCTATTTTGCATTACTCAGATGATCTATGTCATCCAAGGCCAGTTCTGCCATACTGGAGGAATGTGCTTCCCCAAGAGCAGTGCCACCTGCGTGTGCATGGTGCCTCTGCCCTCTCCTGGGTGCAGAGCCTGGCCACCCTCTCCACTCTCACCTGGATCTCCTCAGCACTTCATTATAAAGCTTCAAACTCAGCCAAGCTGGGGGTAATCTCCCAGCCCTGCCACAGGCCCCCTTGGGTCATCCATGGCCACATTCAGCTCATTCCCACCTGTTTTGTTATGTCCATGTGTGCAGCCTCAGCACTGCAAAGCTTTTCATTATTTTCTTAACCCTGCAGCTGTTTTCTAGGGTTTTCCTGCGGCACATGCCCACCTCGGACCCTAATCTCCATCTCTCATGTGCTGTCGTCCTGGTGGGGCTCTGCTGCATAACTCACACATGACTGTGCTGCAGGGATCCACTTCCCCAGGGATGGCCACATGTGCTGCTGCTCTTCAGCTGGAGGATGCAGTTGAGCTCCTCCAAAAGCACCAATTCCCTTATGTTGTAAGACTGGCTTTCCAGCAGGGAAGTTGTCTAAAGCATTGCTAGTGGCATGGTCTCAGCAAGATTAAGCTGAGCCCAGAGCTCAGCATCTCCTTCTCCATTTCAGGCTTTGTGGAACACTAAGCTGATGTGAGCTGGGCTTCTGCTGCTGGATCAAGCCCTGCTGCTGTTGAGAATTTGATCGGGAAATAGGAATTTCAGCTTTCTCCTTCTGAGACTCCTAAGAATCAGCTTCATCTGCTGATATCCCCAGGCATATACACACCCCACATTTAATGTGTCAGAGGACGGACTTCCTTGCTAAGAAATTCAGTAAAAACTATCAGATCAATAGTTATTAGGGAGTCCTGCCTGCTAAGCAATAAAATAGGCAACTGAGTGTTCACATATCTTCTGTGTCTCATGAAGAATCAGGTTCTCACACCAGCTGAGCTCTCCAAAGGTCTGTCAGCACTTTCCCAAGAGAGAAGGGATTTCGGACAGTTCTTCTCTTTTAAGTCACACTTGTGTTCTTGTATTCCTTCCACTTTCCCTAAGGCTGCCTATTTTTCCTCCTCGTTAGGGGATTTTCCATCTCTTCTCCAAAATGTTCTGCTGGCGAGCAGATCCCACCCAGGAGGTGGCTGCATTTTGGGGTTAACTTAGTGCCCGTGTTCACATCTTCCTAAGTAATGAAGCCATTTCAGTGAAGAACATTGATATATAATAATATTAATCAATATTTTACTGCTGTCACTTCTGCCCACAGATGTCCTGTAAAAGAGAGTATAAGGAGCAATCCAAAGATAAGATATGGGGCATAAAGTGGTGCCACATGATTAATGAACCTTTTGTCCTGTTGAGCGAGATAAAATATCTAGTGCTACTGCCCCATGCTAGCAGCATTTCTATCACTTTTAAAATAATTTTCTTTATTTCAGAGGCTTTTCACTATCTGTCTTTGTTCAAGGGCAGATGAGAAAGGGATGATGCAAATGCTGAAATTTGAAATCTTCCCCAGCTTAATTTTATTCTTAGATCACAGAGATCCTTTCTTTGCCGCTTGTTTGTTTGTTCTGTTTTCTCACCTTTGCACACTCCAGAGTTGGAAGAAATCCACATCAATTACTGACCCCCCCCGCCGCTTCTCCACCTCGCCAACCCTCCCCCATCTCAAGTGATGCCGCTTATCTCCTGGCTGCCACTGCTGACAGCTCTGGAGGCTGTCCCTGAGGCCACCGCTCTGCCAGGCACCCAGGAGGGAAAGGTGGCCCCGTGCCAGAGTTTTGTAATGCCACAAAGTGGATTTCAGCTGGAAAGCAGAGGGGAGTGAGGCAGAGCCACCCAGGGCATTTCCCAGGTCATTTGAACTGGTGATGAGGTGGGGGAGCAGGGAAAGATGCTGGGCTGGAGATGGGCAGAGCTGTGCTGCAGGCACAGATACCAGCTTGTGAAGCTCTCCAGGGCTGATGACTGAAAAAGGCTTTTCTCCTCCTCCTACTGCAGCTCAACTTTCTCTTCTCCTCCTTTATGTTCAATTTTACTGCAGGGGAAGCTTTGCAGTACGTGAGATACATCAGCTAGTGCTGGGAGTGCTGCTTCTGGGACAAGATATCCCAAGGGGAGACAGCAGATATAGGGCTGGGAGGCCTAGGGCACTGATTAAAAAGCTAGGAGAACCCAAATTCACTGACTGTAGGAGCTGAGAACTGCTGGGCTGAGGTTCCCCTGACGTGAACGTGGTGGTGAGCACAGATAGGACAGAGATATGTGATGGATAGTGGGCGGCATCATCTCCTGGCAGTACCATCCCCACCTTTAGTGGCCACATGACACATTAAGCTTTCTGAGAGATGCTTCTCCAACTTTTGATGCAGAGTGGCTTATATGTATGTAGAAGTGTGGGGTTTATGCTGATGCTGTCTGCAAAGCCTGTGTAAGCTATGCTGAGCAACCTCACCATGCAGCAGTTGTCTGCACCAGGGCTTGGACCGACCTGATTTCCACGGCCAGTTGCAAAGCTGTGGTGTAAGAAAAATCTGTTGACACCAGCATCATGTTCTTCCCAAAAAGACAGGCTTGCTCTATGTCCAAAACAAAATGAAATACAATGCTGCAGTGGTACTGTATGACCTTTCCCATTTTCTGGGTATTGAGTTTTATTTGAATATCAACCTTTTCCCCACTATTCCTTGGCTGTCTTCTCAGCAAGCTGATGGATATTTGCTCTGCTTGGAAAACCACCCCACCTGAGGTGCTTGAAGCTGCAACTGAAGTGAACAGGAGCTGCTGCCTTTGCATCACTGATACCAGTGTAGTTGAGGGTCTTAGGGAGGGCAGCATCCTGCCCATTCTTGCTGCAACACCCCCTGCTACTGGCTTTTTCACGTGGAATTCTTGTCACAGGGTTAGTGCAAATCCACAGCACTGCCCCTGCACGATGAACCTTTTGGAGACAAAAATGTTCTATTTCCTATGGCTGAAGCATTTTCTCCAATCTACTGTCATAGAGCAAGTTGTATTTTTTATCTATGTCCATCGATTTTCCTAATGGACAAACAACTGCTTGACTGCAAATGCTGTTTCCTTCCATTTTGGTAGATTTTACAAACTCCAATCAGGCTCCAAGCACACAAGGGATGATCTTAGCTTCTTTCTAAGGTTAAGACCAAAACTGGGACAATTTATAGCATCATTTCCTGCTGGGGAGAGTGGCACAACATCTACAGCCATCCAGTACTTCTTGGCCTTTAGAGAATTTATTCCCAATTTATTCCATTCCTTGTGGGGTCAGAGTCAGGCCACCAAAGGAAGAGAAATATATTTAAAAGTCTCTGCTGCCTGCTCTGGTGATAGGAATGTAATGGCTGAAAATAAATCTGAAGCGGAAAAAGGGAGCCTGTTTTTGGAGAGGTGGGAAGGACACAACCAAGCCAAGGACAGAGTTGTTTTCTGCCAGCAAAGGAAAGCAAGGTGCAAGAACTGTGATATCTGTGGTGAAAACAACAAGGTGATTTGACAGATGAAAGCAGGAGTTTGCAGTTGCCCATGGTTTGTGGGGTAGGTACGTTCACAGATTCCCAGGGTTTCTGGCTGACAGTTGCTCATTGCTGGTCTTTGCTGGGGGACTGTCTTCTCCTAATAATCTCCACCATGCTGTGCCTGGAGATTTGCCTGGCACGTGCGCAGCTCATTTTGGAAGCAGCCATACCTCCATCATCTCACTTTAGGGTAGCTACAATCAGCATCTCGCAGCCTTATGGCCCTGGCTGCTCTCCTGTCACCGCTGCCCATCAAGTGGGTGGCAAATCCTAATTTAGGTGGCTAGTTAAGACGCATTGATTTATAGCCAGTGCTGTTCACGTGCAAACACAGACAGGGAAAATATTCTTAGCAAGTGAGTGCTGGGCTGGCTGGAGCCTCCAGCTTGTGGCTGATCAGATATACAGCTTTGGAATACACAACAGCCCCTTATTCTCAGCTGGGTTCCCACAGTGCCAGCTCAGCTGTCCCATGGTATTCTGGAACACTAGAGATGTTCCCACTCACTGTCTGCTCTCCCATAAAATATATATTTGTGTTCAGTGATGGTTTTAGCGCTCACCAAGCAGTGGTCTGCTTCTCCTGAGTCAGGAACATTTTGGGATAGCTGGGATCATCTCACCCCAGTGCTGCTTTTGTCACCTCAGGAGTGTCCATATCCTGTCTCTGCCACATTCTCCCCAATCTGGAGTTACTAACAGTGCAAAACTAAGTAGAGTGGGGAAGGAAACCCTCTTGGGTAGTTCCAACATCGAGTTGGATGTTAGCAATGAAGTTTCCTCATAAAAGTCAGAGTCTTCAAAACACCTGGAAGGGAAGAGCAGCATCCAAGATCCCCCTCTTTGTGGGAGAGGCGGAATGGGTCCCCTCCAGCCCCAACCATTCCGTGATTGCTTAGGCTGGGAAGGTGTTCAATATAACCTGGTAATTCGACTCATAGTAAGCAGAAAAGATCCCTCCATCACTAGCTTTCCTCTATGGATGCAACCTTATCCTCTCCACAGGAAAGGCAGCTGCAGACCCTGTTTGCTATCTCTGGGCAGAGCAAAGGAAAACAAAATGTTTTGTTGATTCCCAAGACTGTCATTTTAAAGCGTCTGAAGGGTGAGGAACGTGGATTCTGCCAACCTGCAGGAATTCACGCTGCCAGATCCCCTGAGGGGGCTTGAAAAATCTGCTCTCCACAGCGGCTGAAAATGGCTGGGGAATTCAATTACTACTTGCACAGATAGCTGGTCCTAAGTATTTGCACAGTACACCTATCTCAGCGGCATGTAAACACTCTGCAGGGTTTAGCAGCCTGATTACAGCTGACCTGCCAAGGGCAGTCATTCCCATTACTATTTTCCTATAGGTTGAGTCCAGCCTATTGAATCTGAGCCCATTCCCTGCAAGATTTCATTTGAAATTCAGAGTTCAGCCCACTCTGCAAGGCCAGGTAGGCATGAGACAAAATTTAAGGAGTAGAACCTGTGGAAATAAGACCCCCACCCCACAAAAATAACATTTTTTAAAAATTGTATGTTTTTTAATTTATTATTGGGCAGTGTTTTGTGCTGAGAATTAATTTTTATTATAGCTGTTTTATATCCCCATGAAAATGGGCTTCAGTCTTGGAAAAAAATGCATACACTGCAAATACCAGAGGTGTGCTATCCAATTTCCATAGAGCCCTCCAGCTTTCATATACAGCATATTTGAGGGGTGTCACAGCTGGCTTTCTCTTGGCCATATTTTGCCGGGGAACCAGGAATCTTGGCAATTGTGAATTTTGTTGCTCTTCCAAAAGCAGAGCCGACACCGTTACTGTGTGGTGAAAGGTTTCTCCATAGGAACTGCATCTCATAAGTTAGTCTGCAAGTGCAAGTCTGGAGAAGAGCTGTTGTTCTGTGCCTTCCAGAAATAGCTTTTCCCTGTGTGAGACTGTTCAGGGTCTTGCTTCTGCATTTTCTGCACGCCCACAAAATCATTGAGGTCAGCACAATATGTGAGGTTCAGGAAGAATACCATCTAATGGAGGTGGTTCAGGAAGAACACTGTTTAGTGGAGGTGGTTCAGGAAGAACATGGTGAACAGAGGTGGTCAGGAGGGCAGGCTGGTTGCATGGTGGCTTTGCAAGGAGATTTATTGGAAGGGAATGAAGTGTTAAAGCCAGACTGGGCCATCTCACAGAATCCTGCTTAAATATGAAGGTAGGGACCAGCTCACCTCTGGGTCACAGGAAAGTCCATTTCGAAAGTTAAGGACTTGGCTATGGTGTCCACATGTCTTCAGCAAGGCTGTGATTCCCGTAAGACATCCTGGCTCTGATATGATTCAGTGACTTGATGATTAACTGCAGTGACATGAGAGCAGTAAGACCTGGTCCTTGATGGCATCAAGACAGGAGCAGAGGGTACCCTAAACTCCACAGCTGCCTCCACTCTGCACTTTTCCATGAGGTCACAAAAGATGGTCATCCAGGCACTTCTTGGATTTGAGTTTTCTGTGGAGTCAGGAGAGGTTTTTGAGAGGCAACCCAGGCACAGAGGCATTGTTTGGGATTAGATGAAGCCACCGTGTTTGGTGCCTTCCATCCTCTACTGTCCATGCCGCTTTGTACTTGGTTAGCAGCGCTCACCTGTTCACACGGGCCATGCCCACCTCTCTGGGAAACAGAGTGCAGGCAGCTGTTAGTGCAGGTAAAGGGGCGTAGGTGGATGATGGTGAAGTAGAAACGTGCCTGATCCTTCTGCTGTAGTTCAGTGAAGAAAAGACCTGCTTCAGCCACAGGGGCAGGACACTCTGCTGGGATGGGGAAGGCTTTTACAACTGATAAGCAGTGAAATTGCTCGTTGGTTGTGAAGTGGAGCGTGCTGGCACTGGGGCATGGGGTAGATCGGGACGGTGACAGCTGTAGAAGGAGCTGCATAAAGCAGCTTTATGGCATGAGGCTGCACTCCATCTGTGGGATAAACCCAGCAATTCCATGAATCACCAGTTCAGGAGGTGGGTAATGGTGCTTGTACTTTCTTTGCAGGAAAGCAGTGCCTTATTTAGGCTGCGAGACGATGGAGCTTTTGATCATGAGAGATCATTTAGACTCACCTCCGTAGCTTCTGTGGCGATGGGGTATGTGCTTGGCCTCACCTTTAGCATAAACAACTAAATGAAGTGAAGGATTTAGCACCACCACACCCAGTAGCTCAGTACATTTCACAGTCTGAGCACTCACAGGATTGCTGGCCCTTGCTTTAAAAAAGTCGTGACCTGGCTCCCAACCTTACAAGGCTGGTTTCAAAATTATGAGGTCTCACATGTCTAATAAATTTGGGGTTCTTTTCCTGTACGTCCTCCTGGTGTTTTTTCAGTCTAAGTAGCACTTTGCTGTAATTTTGAAATTCTGTCTGCAACTCCGTACATTCAAATATGAAGTCATGGATTTTAAGCAGTAATTACCAGAAGTTAATTACTACACATTCCCATGATTCAAAGCATTTGGAGCATTAGGGAGAAGCACTGATAGCACAGGATCCACAGCGAGACCTGCCAGCGCTGCCTTTCTATACATTCCGGTGTGTGAGCTTTCCTCTCCCTTTTCCAGTGGAAACTTAACCTTCATCCTCTCAACTCTGCAGGCATTTTTTTTTTTGCTGAGACACTGCCACATTCTTGAGAGTCTTCGCTCTCCTTCCTACTCTCCATCCTCCAAATCAGCCTCTGGTTTGATGGCAGATTAACAGAGATGGTCATGCTGAAGGTGGGATCAGGATGTGATTAATCTTTCTCTGTTGGGCAGCTTCTTGCAGAACCCCAAGGCACTGATGGGTGAGCTGCAATTCTTGCTGGAGTCAAAGGTCTGTGTTGCTTTCCTTTAGCCCATGACTGAAAGACCAGAGAGAGCCCTGTGTGTTGTCAGGGCTGGGACACCAAAGCACGTGCTCCCACAGCATGCACTGCAGGGACTGTCATGGCTTTTAGCAGCGTGGGGGGTGAAGACACCCACCTCTCACAGCCAGCCTTTGTAGAAGTATTCAGTAGAGTCCCCTGCAGTGTGTGCAGTGTATGAGGGGCTCCAGGAGCGACTCTAATGTTGCTCAGGCTCCCAGAGCAGGGCAGATATGACAGGGGAGGAAATCATCCACGTAGACTGGTAGCACTGCTGAGAAATGAGTCCTGGAGTGACTCTTAGGTGTGGGTGCCCACAGGCTTGAGAGCAGCCAGTGTCAGCAGAGCTCTGTAGGATAGAGGTGCACCAGCCCTTGCTTGGGTGCTCCTCACTCAGAGCTCTCCTGCACCCGAGATACAGGTGGGACAATAAGTGCCCATGGCCAGCTGAAAGAGATTAATGGGGTGGGACAGCCCAGCCCAACCCAGCTTCCACAGCTGGCAGCGGTTTTGAAATTAGCCACAAGTGCCTGTTCCTCTTTCAGGAGTGAGTTTTGGAGGAAGATATTCCCTGGAGCTGGGGTTTTATTTCTCCTTTAATAGTTTGCTAGGAATAGTAAGGGAGTTGTAATTGGTAAATCTCTCTTTCCTGGAGGACTGCATAGGTCTTCCTGGTCTCCTAGAGTTTGGGTTAGGTTTAAGGTGCTAGGCTTGAACTGATGGCTGACCTTGGATATTTCACCATCTCTTATGGGCCCTGGCTGGAGTCCTGGGTGTTTTCCAGCATTGTCCTTTCCTTCCTGAGCAGCAACTTCTGAGCTCAGCAGGTTAGTGAGGTGTCTCTCTCCTCTGTGTCCCTGAATTGCCTTTATTTGATTTTAATGGTTTGTGATTTACTGCTGGGGGTGGGGGCAGTGGGAGGCTGAGCTGTGGTTTGGTTTAGCTCCCTCTTGGTTCAGTTATGCTACTGTGCTGCCTGCTCTGAGTTAGGAGAGATAATAGCTGTCTCAGATGCAAAGCTCGTTGTGTTCCATCCCCATCTTATTTTAAGCAGTAATTGGTGCCAGTCTTTCAGCCCTGGGGCTGTGAAGTCTCAGAATATAGAAACTGTTCCGGCTTGAGAGGGATATTCCCTAGCAGCAAAATAGCTCTTGCTTTTCCTCTCCATTTCTCCCAAAGCCTCATCCCTCTTGGTCCTGTGCTCTTCAGTGTCATCACAAGGTATGTCTGTATGTATTTCTTATGACCCCCTTTTTCATGTTGGCAGGTGGATGCACCAAGCATTGGGATTTTATTGTGGAGATGCTGTTGGTACTCTCTTCTCATGAACCTGGTGGCTTGACTGAGGGCAAAGCCCCTCTGCAGTAGTGAAAAACTGTGTGATATCTCTGGTCTGCACCCTGTTACCTTCTTTCTTCCACTAGAAACGATCTTATTTGTGTTGTGATAAGAACAGAAGTGCCAACCCTTGCTGCCCTTTGTGAAAAGGATGGGTTTTGTTTGATGTCTCTTCTCTGTGCTCCTGTATCTGTTGTGGGGAGCTGGAGTGACCCTGTCCAGACTCTGCCACTGTGACCTGCTCTGTATCAGCTTTCTCTTTTCCTCAGTCCCCACATCTGGAAAATGGGAACAAAAAGACTTTTTGTTCTTTCTCTAGTAAAGTCATTGTGAAATGTGGATGAAAATCAGCTTCTGGGGCTGTTCCAAAGTCCTTGGAAGCTGTCTGAAAGCCTTCCATAGATTTAATGGTCTTTGGAGTAG
The DNA here is from genome assembly GCA_013400115.1 of Rhinopomastus cyanomelas. Taxonomy (NCBI): domain Eukaryota; kingdom Metazoa; phylum Chordata; class Aves; order Bucerotiformes; family Rhinopomastidae; genus Rhinopomastus; species Rhinopomastus cyanomelas. The sequence goes on from VXBP01003849.1 coordinate 1,445,951, forward strand.
ATGCTGTGGTGTTTGCTTTGCTTTTAAGAGTCCCTTGCCTTCCCTACCCAGCCGAGTGTCTTCTTGCTGCAGCTGCGATCACTTGAGCATCATCAGCACACCTCAGAGACAACGGGGTGAGGAACTCCAAGGGGTGGTGTGCTCCACATATGTCTTCACCTTTTTGGTCTCTGAGAGAAAAGGCTGATATGCCTTTTCAGATGTGGTCATTACCAGAATGTCTTGACTTTCTGTTCCAAACATCTTTCCAATGTAAAAATAAGATAAAATGGAAGTAGAGACACCCAAACCACAAAATGATGCTTGTCTATGGATTTGTGTCTATTCCTCATCCTTGGCAAGAGGGTGTAATCCTCTGCAGTTGTGTGAAGCCTGGGTCCTGATTCACTGAGTGTCTCCTATAAACTATCGATCATCACATCTTGATTAAGTCTGGAAGTAGGTGTTGGGTTGTAGTGTGCTCTCCCAAGTAAACTGGGTCCTGCCTGACTGGAGGTAGAATATTGGATACCTGGAAATATTGAAAGTTGCTTCAAGTGTCTGTAGTGCGTGTGTGCAGCTGAGTTGCTCTCTAGAGATCTAGTTGTAGGGCTTCTCTTCACTCATTAGGTATTTAAAGGGCTTTGACAGAATGATTTAGAGTTCCCAGTATTTCTGGTTGCTCTCTTGAACCTCTGTAGCAAGTGCTTAGGTATAATTATTCTAGAAAGCTCATGTGTCCTCAGGAGTTATTTTCATTAAGCACTAAGCACCTGCAGTAGTTGTTCCCTGCCCTTTCAAGGGTTGCTTCCAAGAAGAGGAGGCAGGTGAGCACTAGTTTTGGGGATTGGACAGCAATGAAACTGCAGAAATCCTTAATAGGGAAATCTCTTAATAGGGAGCTGCTGGTTTTCGTGGGAGAGGGAAGCATGGGCTCTACAACCCATTTGTGCATTTGAATATGAGTGTCCTCTGAAAGAGATTTTTGAAGAGAGGGTTGACTGGTTTGTTTTGGCTTCTTTTTAAACTGGAAAATGTTGCGGAACGTATCCTACTTCAGCTATGTGTTTCCTTCACGACACTACTGGCTAAAAATAAAACTATTTTAGGAATAACAGGGAAAAAAGGCATCTTTGATCAAGGATGTTGCTGCTGGCACTGGAGAGTGGACAGGCTTGGCTAGGGAGTGTGGCTGGGATGCAGAAGCATCTTGGTGCCACTCCTGTCTCCAGAGGAATGGCAGTAATGTCACTGGTGTCTGTTTCATTGTTTGCTCTAGTGTTATGGAGTGAAATGTTACTCTATAGTCCAGGCTTCAATACTCCCCTTGTCTGGGAAGTGGGTGTGATGGAACATCATGCATTGGCACCTGAGAACTTAGTTTACTAACATTTGAAGTGCTAGGAGACCTCTGAGTGAAGAATGTAAGTGTAGTATTAACAGCTGGATCAGTATCTGATCTTGTGTGGAGCAGAATCCTGGCTGTTTCTAAAAGTGGACATTGAGGTCTGTTTCTCTATGCTGAGATGAAATTGCCTGTAGGATGTGCAGGACTGTTTATCAACAATTCTAGGCTGCTCTTTGGGAGCAGATGGGCAAGTGTGGGCATTCTCCAGACTTCCTGCTGTAGGGTTGCAGGAGCAGGGCGTCTGCAGCACATCTGTCTTGGCATCTTGTGTTCATGGAGAGACTTGATTTAAGCCACCAGTGGAGGAAATGCACAGTCTGCTTTGGAATTAGATTGCAGCACAGGTCCTGGTAAACTGGTGTCCCATTCTACATCAATATAGGAATGCAAACGTGATGGGAGACAGAGGTATCAGTAGATCTCCTTAATAGACCTATACTGAGAAATACTATGATTCTGTTGAAATGTGATTTTAATAGTTTCCCCTTTTCCCTGATTCTCGCTGCAAAGCCTTTTCAGCTGCAAAGGATGTGGTGGACAGTCTGAATACCAATTCTTTGTGGGCAGCCTAGTTAAAATATAATTACCCTGTTTATCATTCAGTAAAAGCCTATCTCTGAGAGGAGTCCTTTAGGAAGACAGGAGGGGTTTTTGTGATATTTATTAGACAGCAAAAATGAATTGGAACATTTGATACCATGAGCAGTGCTCTATTCACCCATCTTCTGCCATGCTCACAAAAAGAAAAGGGGAAAACTTGATGCTTCCTCTAATGCCAAAACCTACAGAGAAGGTAATCTTAAGTTTTACTGTGGTGTTAATTCAAGCTGTTAACTTAAAGCCCATCTTTCCCATGCAGTGGCACACCCTAAAAAATGTTCTTTATTTTGATTTGGAGACAAATAACTCATGCAGTGAGACTGCAGACTCTAGAGGAGCTAGTGGGTCAGAGAAATGAAGGAGGCCATGTGATAAAACAAGAAACATGGGCATAAAACAATTCTTTCTAATCACAAGGTGAGAAGTCAAATGCAACCAATTCATTATTGCTTTTGGTTGCAAAGAGTGGTAGGTTGGGGGGTCTTACCCCTTCAGGATGCTTTGTCTTGATGAAATACGAGGCAGCAGATCAGAAGTGGTTGTGACTCTCCACTTCTGGTGTCTACTGAGGCAGACAGCACAGCTGTATGAAGGAACTTCAGTAGAAACTGGAGCAGTATCAGGCATCTGTGGAGATAGCATGACCAATTTTATCAAAGAACTATGATTTTTCTTAAATGGCTGTAATCAGAACCACACAGCTGAGTGGATGCTCTCTGCAGCTCTTTCCATGTTTCTCTCTGCTGGGTACGGAGTGGATAAGCAACTCTCTGGAAATGGGGTTTAGTGGAACCCCAGTGGCTCCTGTCTGTTAAACTTGCTTTCACAAAGTCTTTGCTCTGACAAAGCAACATTGACCAAGAAAGTCCCTTCCAAACCTGGAAGTTGTGGACGTCAAGAGCCTGTGGGAGGATGGTCCTATCCAGGCTGGGTGAGGCAGAATTGTCACCCAAATTTGCACAGCCAGCTGCTGTAAAATTGCTGAAGTTAGGTAAAGCCATTCTTTTCCACTCTCACCTTCATAGTCTTGCCTTTCTCTGACCCAAGTCTTGCAGCTGCCGTGCTGTGTATGGTAGGTGAAGTAGCTCAGCTTGGGCTCAAACCTGTGTCGTGTAGGGACAAAAGGTTTTGGAATTGTATCTGTGGGTAGAGGGACAAGCAGGGATAGCTCAGATGGGACAGAGCTTGTTCCTGGTTATGTAAGGTGAAGCTGCAGAGAGAGGGAAGGTTTGCCTTCAAATATTTTTTTTTTTTTCTTTTTATAGAGGCCAGACAGCATTTGGGAGTTTTCTTTACAGTCAGAGCTTTTTACATCCTTGTGGGAAATTGGGTAACTCGTCCTTTTGGCTGAAGGGCCAGGGAGTAAAAGCCTTGTGCCTTTGGGCTTCCTTCCAGTGTGCTGGGACCTGCCCTTAAAGTCCTGTCCTGTGGCATCACCTGCATCCCAGCAGTGGGAGCTGATAGATTGAAAGTTATAAATTACCGGAAAACAAATGTACTTTGTGCAAACACAGAGGTTTAAAATGTGGTCGGGTGCCATAAAGGAATGAAAACAAAACCTTTTAGATGAAGGTTTGGTCATTTGTGTCTTTTTTTTTTGTTTTTTTCTCTTCTGAATGGAACAGAGACAAAACATTTGTTTTTGGATAGTGAAGGCTCCCCCTCCCACCACTTTGCCTCTCTCCATCACTCTGGAGACAGCAAATGGCTCACACCGGACCTCAGATTCTTTTCCACCAAACATGCAGCCAAAAGGAACCGTGTCCCAAATCCTAGTCCCAAAGAACAGGGATGAGAAACTTCATTTCCAGCCAGCAAAGATGGTCCTGGTTAAATCAAGTGCCACAGAAAACTTCCTGTGACTGGTTCCCACTTTAAATAGCTATGGTGCAAACTTAGGACGTGTGCGGCTTACGGTGGAGATGGTTGCCCCAGTCCGGCAGCTGCGCTCCCGCATCTGCTTGCGGTGGGACCTTCAGCAAAAGGACTGTCATCGCCTGCAAGGAGAGGACACTTCTCTTGTTGGAAGCATTGGGTAGGAAGTGCTGTGCTGGAGCTGCTGTTACCAGCTCCTTGCATAATCTTTTCTCTTTTTTTTTTTCTTGAGTAAGGGCAAAGCCAGCCTTGTTTTTCCAGCCGGCTTAAAAGCACTTTTCGAGTGTAACTTTTGGCTCTCTGAGCCTTTGAGAGAGTATTGAGTTGCAAAAGGTGGTGGCTGCCAGTTCCTATATTAAAACACTGCATTAGTCAAAAACCCCTTTGGAAGTGCCACTGATTAATATATCAGTTCCTAGGAGAGCATGCTGACCTAGATTTTGCTTTAGCTGTTTAGGTGGAGACTCGTCTACAATGTGGCTTTTATCTGCTCACAGAATGAATTTAGACAATGTGGAGTCCACAGAGAGCTTCTATTTCCTTTTAAACCCATTGTGTTCAAGCGTGCTACCATATGTGCTTGGTTTTCCTTTCTTAATCTCTCCTGCTGATCATTTTGGGTGTTTAGAAGGTCAGTGATGTTAAGCTTATCAGGCACCTAAGAATGGTTGGGGAAATCCATTGATTTGCACATGTTTCATGGCATAACTTGGTTATCAGACACCTGAAAGGCACTGGAGCTTGGGGCTGCAGCAAAATACTTGCTGGGATGAGCAGTTTCCCTCTTTGGTCTCTTTGAAGTTCAGACGTGTTAAAAGTATGATCCTAACCCTCCTAGGCAGGCGTTCCTTATCTGGCTTATTTTTGCTGGGGGAATATAATGCAATGTGAAAGGCGTTTATATGGAATTTCTGGAATAGTGTTTTACAGGGTGGGAAAAGCAGAATGTCTGCGAGAGAGAATGTGCCTGTGAATTTGCAGCTAGGGCGCGCTGGAAAGGAGCTGGGGCTCAGGGCTGCTTCGCAACTGTAACTCTTGCGCTGCGGGACCTCGCAGCGCTTCCAGCGCATTGAGGGTTTAGCTTCCGAATGCTGCTGGCCTCCCTGGCCTTAAACAGAGATGAGAAATCAGATGTGGAAGGTACTGTGATCCTGTGGGTTTGAATAGGGGTGTTCCCTGATAGCTGAATGCAGGAGGATTTCCTCAGCCCGACAGCCATAATCTCTGTGGCTCTCATCTCGCCTTGGCAAAAGGGCTCTGCTCTGTGTGGCATCTCGTGCAGCATTTGAACTGGGGGCAGTGGAGCTGGAATGGCTGCTCTGCTCATTGGATTCACTGTGGTTTAGGTATTCCTCTGCAGGGGTTTGTCCGTGATGACAACAACCTCATCAGTGCTGGCCAAGCAATGAGCAAGATGATGGTCAGCATGGTTGACTTAATATTTGGCCAAGCAATGTTCAGGATAGTGGTCACCATGGTTGGCTTAATATTTCTCCCTGCGGCTCAGTTAAAAGATTCCTCTGTCTGCCTTTGATCTGCCATGTGCACTCTCTCTGCCGTTGAGACGGCGTATAAATTGTTTCTTTGACTAGCAGTATTTACAGTGAAGTCTTACTCATTTTGGGTAAAGGACAGTCCAAGCACATTGCTCGAGTCTTGATTTCATTAGCGGAGTGCTGCAGTTCATCAAACCCCATAAATATTTATCTTTTCAGCATTCTTTGTATGATTTCAAAACACTGGCCGTGTTTTAACAGGACGCTTCGTGTTGTTTATTGTGCGAGAGCTTTGCCATAGATACGCTGACGAAGAAATCTCTGATGGCCATAATGAACGGGGAGGCATGTTCTCCTCCAGATGCCTTGAGGAACATGGTAAAAGCTGCCTTTGCATGAGCACTCCCCAAGTGGGTGGAGAACGAAGGCCAGTTGGGGATTCCCCTGCAAACACTATGAGTCAAAAGGACTTGTGGCTCTGCCAACCCTGCACACTTAGAAATCGTGAGTCGGTTGCTACAATCCCCGAGATTTCTAACAAATAAAGAACTGTAGGGCTGTTTGGGTTTGCTTTCCAACAGCTGTGCTTCTGGGTAAGATCAATACTCACGTTCGGGATTTCTCTGCAGTCCCAGTGGCTTGGGTTTTATTGTTTGATTTTTAATGGCAGAGCAAAAATATTCACTGACACGGAGGCTGGGGGTGTTGAGAGCTGTCAAAGGTGCATCAAGTGTTTGGAGACTTTCTGTGGGTAAAACACTGCAAGCTGGCAGGCTTTAGGGAGCGGCGATGGGGTAAGAACAGCTTGTTCTAGTGATGATTAGCTCTGCTCCAGGTTCCAGAGACTCCACAGGAGAGGGTCTCTTGTCTGCTCGCTTTAGGGGCAAAAGAAGACCACATAATTTTATTATAAACCTTAGTAGCTGCTCTATTATAGACAGATACATACTCGTGGTGCAAAAAAGCCTCTACCCCGACAATCCAAGGACTTAAGGAGTACGTGTGCTTTGTAAGTGTTGGAAGTGTTAATGAGCTGGATGACCTTTCCTTTGTTCAGCTAGAGAAAACCTTTGTTTTAAATTGTGAAAAATTGTTAACTACTTTTTCTTCTCTTTCCAGACAGGATTATTGATGCACCACGCTGCTGCTGGCCTGTGTGAATTCATCTCCTGAACACCTGCACCAGGTACCTCTTTTCTTTCATGGCATGTTTGTGTTATGCGTGTTGTCTTTCCATTTGATGCTGCTTCAGAAAGGTCTGAATGCTCTAGTGGATACTGTGTTTGAACTTAAGTCTTGCTGCTGGAATACTGCGTTTCATGTTTTACCCCCCCACCTGCTGACAACCCAAATTTTTGTAACTGCAAGGAGATGCTTCTGCTCATGGAAGCTGTGAGGGTGATGGGGCCCTTAGAAATAGGGACTGGAGTTGGTTGCTGGTCAGAGTGAATCAAATAGTACGTGGAAGCCTTTCAAAACCCAGAATATTTCCGGTTGTTTGTGGAGCACGTGGTTAGGGCTGGATGAAGAACCTCAGTGTCTCTGCTGAGTTTGGTTGCGCTCTCAGAATTGTATTTTGCCTGAGCAAAGCAATCAACTTCCCAGCTGTTTCTTATCACAGATGTAGCATGTCAGGAGGAAAAGCCCCATGTGTGACCTGAGACATCCTGCATTTCTGAAGTGTCTGAAATACTTGAATACTTTTGTCAAACTGATCCCAAATCTCTTTTCATCACATTGAAGTTACAGCATGTTCTGATGACCGCAGAGCCTGAGGCAATGCTCGGTTCCGGCTGTGCAATTCAACTGCATAAAGCACTTCACCCACTTGCGTGATCATTTTCATATGCTGTTGGTATTTACTACTACGTTACCTTTATTTCCGCTTATAAACGAGCGTGTGGCTGTGAACGTAGCAGAAAGCGAATCGAGTTTGCCCTCTTTCCCTACACACGTCAAATGACGTAGCGCACGGGCACCACGCCATGCCTTGTCAGGCGGTCAGGCTCGTCCTCCGTGAATATTTTCCCATCTAAAATGCGCTGATCCGCTTTGCTGGTATTTTTTGACTGCACTTCTTTGTTTATTCCCCAACCACTGTGGATGAGCAGAAATTGCGCTGGCAGGAACATTTGTGGGAAAGCAACATCACGTTGCATACTTGTGCGAATAAATATTCACAAGAGATTCCATGTTGAGAGTGCTCGCACGGCCGCTTGCGAATTCTCTTCCCATTACTCACCAAAGAGACTTGCTGAATGTTTATAGCTGTTTGGTGGGCAACTGGCACATAAGCTGGGAAGGCTTGTAGTTTCTTTAAGCCTTTGATGGTTAAGTCCAGGATAGAAATGAAAGCATCTGGCGTGGGCTGAGTAATTGAGTGGCACTGGTAGCCCAGGCTCACAGCGACTCACTTCTGCCTGTGGTTAAGCCCAGTTTGTCTGTTCAGGCAATTCATCAGAGCTAAAGACTGGAGAAAATTTGTGGAAGAATCAGAGTCTGTTTATAGATTGTTATGACTTAAACTAAGAGCTGGATTTGCTGGCTAAATGAACAGAGCATTATTCGACCAGCATTAGGGAAAAGTGAAGACTCTATTTACCTTTCAGTCTTGAGTATCCTTGAAGCAATTACCAGTTAATGCCTGTGCTTCTGGAGGGCTGTTACTGAATGATGATTATGTCTTGGGACTTCCAAATTCTCCGCTCTGAGTGCCCAGCACTGATGGATACTCTTGTCTAGTTTTCTGCTTCGCTCCCTGCAAAGTGCTGGGAAAAGCAGCTGTTGCCTTTGATACTTAAATGAGTAAATTCTCACTGCTCAATTACTTGCTCTGTTTCCCTGTAGTGGAGGAGGAAGCACTAATAAACTGTTCCACTTGTGGTTTTGCAGACAGATGTGGGTTTTGGTGGACTCTTTTTTTTTTTTTTTTTTTAAATGGACATCAACTCTAAACAAAAGTTGCCTGATTTAATGATCTGGTTGACAAAGGTAGCTGAAATAAAGTTGGACGCCTTTCTGAAGCACTGGATATGTATCTGAAGAAAACAATTAGCATTTTTTACAGCACAAAGCTTATCCACTGAGTGGATAAGAATTGGCTGATACATCTGAAAAAATAGTCATCACCAAGGAGCCCTCATGAAATAAGAGAGGTTGCTTGCCGGGCTTCACAGAGCTTGGCGCGCTCTTATTCCATCGTCTCATCGGCGACCTAAAGTCATGATAAAATTACCGCTGATGAAGCTTTTGTACAGCTCACGCTTTGGCTGGGAAGCTCGGAGTGGTGACTGAAGAAGTAATGCCGCGTCGTCTGGAAGGCTTGGTAAGCTCAGCCTGAGGAAATAAACCCTGCTTTGATGCAGATGTAACTCTACATCTGGGAACAAGGCAGGCAAGTGGTACTGATGGCACCGCTGGCTATGCGGCAGAAATAAACGTCTTTGCGACGTGCACCCCTCCGACAGAAAAGGCCCGGTGTGATGCTGGAGTGTGCACGCAGGGGAGTCTTGTGCTTCCCCCACCAAACGATGTGGGTTTGGCCTTCCTTTTCGCAAGGATGTCAGCAAACACAGGTCAATATGGAAAAGGGCTAGAGAAAAGATTTGAGAGCTGGGAAAAGCAAGATACTTAAAGTCTTTAAAAAAAAAATGAAGTGACTTGATATTTATGCACTGGGATCGTTTTGAGGGGGAAAAAAACCCTTTGGAAACAAAAGGGAAAGATATGGTGAGAATCCTAGCTGGAAGCTAAACCCCAACACATTCAAACACGGATACAAAGCATGTGTTTCTGAATACGAATGCCGCAGAGGATTTACTGTCTCTTGGTGCTTGTCGAATCAAGCCTATGTGCACGGGAGGGGGGCTTTTGCCAGGACCCAAATGAAGCTTTAATTGCAGGGCTTTAGTTCTTGGGCTTTGCACAGCCGGGTGAGTGGGTGAAAAGTAATGGTTAGGGTGACGCAGTAGGTCAGAAAATATGATATCATGGTCCCTTCAGGGCTCAAGGCTTTATGAATAAATGCATTTGAAAATCCTGTTATGTTCTAGTGGAAAGGACTGGCGTTCCTTGAGATTAGGAGGACAGATTGAGCCTTTCAACCACTATAATGTCCTTGTTGGCCAGTGTTGCAACCAGGCAGTGCTGGCTCAGCCTACCTCGTCTTCCTGGTACATTCATCAAAGGAGCTGAAGCACTTGGGGTTAATACTCATTGGAGTTTTTCTCTAAAGCTTTATATAATGAGAGATCACATAAAATAACAATGAGGTGGAGGACTGTCCAAGTAAAACAATTGGTTGTTGGATATCTTTAGGTGTCTTTGCTGAATGAATTTGAAATCAAGGGCAGTTTATGCCTTGGTCCAGGAGCTTTGGAACACACACTTGTTTTGTCAGGGCAAGGGAAACTGTAGGATTATACTTTTCCTTCCTTTCTTGTCTGTCTGATTCTTAAAACATCTCCAAGATGATGTGTTTCAAGTCTTCCATCAGAACAGGTAGAGAGATTGATAAGAGATGCTTTACCCACCAAACCCATTTATTCTCTTACCAAATGAATTACTGCATTTTGGGGAAGCAGGTATTTTAGGCTTTGCATAGCAAAAGCAGGAGAAAAATACTTTGAAGTCAGATAAGACTTGTGATGATTTCTTCTTCTAATCCACTGCTGTGCTGTATTGTGATGAAGCTGGAGGAGTGATCCCAGCGATGCTCTCTCTGCTCCCCAGGGTCCCTAAAACAGCAGAGCATCTGCTCTTGCAGGCTCCAACATGCCCATCTTGCCTTTCAGTCAAATTCCATTTTGCTTGTATTATCAAAAAACTGAGTAAGCGTGTTTAATGATCTCTAGTGTGTTAAATGGTTTCCAGACCAGAGGTAAGTGCCTCTAAGTAATAGGTAAAATACTGTCCTCCATCCACATCCCTTTGGAATATGGATGAAGGATACTGTGATCTTATCACCTCTGTAGCTCAGGTGTCCTAGAAACGGTGGGCTCAGAGACCACAACTTGTGATTAGAGGTTTTGGTGGTGTTGCCTCTTGTTTTTTGCTGTTGTTTGGCTGCAACTGGGGAGGAAATACCTTGGTGTTGTCAGCTGGAATGTAAACAGAATGTCCATCATCAGTCAGGAGTCACTGAGGTTCATGTGCTCTTGCATTCTCTCATAACCATGGGAGAAGCAGATTAATCTGAAAAATAGTGGTGCGTGCATGTGGTTTTGTGCATTTTAAAGCTAACCAGATGTTTGAAACATCTTTCTGAAATACAGATGATGATGATGATATAATGACTCCATAGTAATAGAGAGCGTTGGCAAGGGAGACATGAGTATCCCTTGGTATGGCATGTAGAGATGAACTCCTGATTCGTAGGCTTGGATGAGCTTGAAGTTGACAGGCTACCTAAGGACGGGAGATGTTTGTTCCAGGCATGCACTCGGTCCTCAGTAACACACAGCTCTGCCGGACGGAGAACACCTTCAGGTTATTTAAGAAAAGCCTCCTCTTAACGATCAGTCAACTTGGCTCTTGCAGGATGCCTCTAACCCAGAGGCTTTACACTATTTATTCAGTTGTGGAGTTGTTTTGGGGGCTGAGTGAGTCAGAGGGATGTGCTGAGCTGGTGTGTGGTCACTAGGATGGTAGAGATGGCAGTCACCAGGACGTTGGAGCTGGGCTCTGCCCCCAGGGCAGTGGAAGGATTGGGATAGCAGGCTCCAAGTGCAGTGCTGTTTGTGTGACGTGGTGCTCACTTGATCCTCTAGCACAGAAAGAGGAAAAAGCACATGAAAACCAGACATGATGACTAGACTGATATGTTTTTTTGGCCACTTACCTCTAAGATTTTGAAAGTTGCAATGTGAATAGCAGGGGAAAAGTGCTCTGGGGTGCAGGTAATCTGATACAGAGGCACTGGTCCCAGTTCCTCAGCAGGAACATTATTGTCTTCGGGAGGCTGTGCATACGTTTCTTTTTATACCAAATGCGCAGATAGCAATTTCCTGCTCCGCTTATGTTTCGAGGCCATACTCTGCCTCTGTCCTTCCCCCGCTGCAGAAATTCACAGTAGCTTGAGGAATGTGGCATCTGTCAACAGGTGCTGCAGGAGAAATACAGAAGCCTAAACCCAGGAATTGACAGGAGGTGGATGACTCTGCTTTAAATAAGAAAATACCTTTTCCTGTTAATTTTGCTGGGGTGTGTTACGGGAGGAGGGGAGGAAGGCTGTTGAGCCTAGGTGCTCAGAGAGCAGAGAAAGTGTCAGAAAGGCAGCAGGTAATGAAACGGTGTCAGTCTGGGGGCAAAAGCAAAACACAGCCCATGTGGTCCGTGGCAAGGTAAATCTGGAATGATTTTTCTAAAATGACCAAACTTCAGCAGCATTTAGTCTGGAGCAGCTACAGCTCTGTGCTCGCTAGCCTTTGTTGCACCTGCCTGCTGCTTTGCCTTTTTGGCTAGAACACATCCCATTTGGCTGCTCCTGTCCCTTTTCTGTGTCCTCTAAGTACTAGACCAGCAGAGCTGAATTGTTTGTGCCCATTTTCTGCCTGATGGACAGATTGGAGGCTCTATGGTGTCACTTCAATCTCTCACCTGTTACGTCACCATTTAACTTAATCAGATTTTTTTCATCTGTCTGTTTAAATCTGGAATACTTAGGCTTAACTGGCTTATCCAGCCTGAGTTGGGCCTATGAGTCTTCTGAAGGTCTTTACACCCTGTGTGTAGTCTCCATCACTCTAGTCTCTGCAGTACAGTTACCTGCAGCAAAGAACTGTTGCCCTGCGTGCAGTCAGCTCCAGTCTTGTAATATCTGAATGAATGATAACATCGATAATTGTAGCAAGATAAACAGCTTGATTTTGTGCAAAAACCCCAGATAATGCTGGTTGCTGCACTGAGGGATCGCCCAAGGTGTCTGAAGATGCAGATTTAATTGACAGGTTTGCCTCCAGCTACGCAGTAAATTCTCCAGAGAAGGTCTAATTGCTTGGCTCTAGCACGGCAATTTTCATCTGCGGCACGCGATTAATTTGTGCTGCCGCGTCCCCTGAGCCGACAGAACAGTGCCCTCTCGTGTGCAGCGCCGAGTCGAGCTGCGAGCGATCAGACCAGATACGACTCTTCCAGTATCAGTCAGAAATCAGGACTGACCCATCTCCACATGTTCTTTGTGCTTTTTTTGCTCCTCACGTTCTACGTGGCGTGATGGTCACAGAGGCTTTCATGTGCTGATGTTTCACAATATGTAAATGAACGAGCTATTTTTTTAATACTTCCTAGTTCAATACACTGAATTAATTCCTGATAGTGGTTGGGAGGAAAATGCCTCAAGGTTTTGCCCGTGTTGCTGACTCTCATGCCTGTAGCTTGCAGACATTCTTGTGATTTGCATGCAGATGGCAGTGCTGGGCTCGTGTGCCAGAAACTGCAGATGAAAGCACAGAACTAGAGTTCAGAGTAGCCGCAGAAGAAAGGATTCTGCATTAATGTGTGTTGCACACAGCCGGGTGTTTTGCATTGTTGCTCCTTGCTGTAGTGAGTCTGTTTCAATTGCATAGTGAAGCTGGAGTCCTTGGTTTGCCATAAACCCTACAAAGGAGAGAAACTTGTATGTTCAGTCCTGTCCTGCTCTTGTAGTGTGATCATCTTCCCAGGCCTGGCTTGCCGCTGTGTGAAAACTCAGTCATTTGCAGGCTGAGCTCTGTAATAAATCACGGTCTCCGTACAGTGGCAGTGGTCCTTGTGTTCTATCTCCATCCCTTGTTCTGTTTCACCCTTAGCTACTCTTCCAGTTAGCTAACAGTTTGTCTTCTCTTTCTACAAGGACTCATCTCAGTGAAGTTATCCATCCTGAAGCTTGTGGCTGCTTTATAGGGAGAATTTATTTTTACAGATAGCTAGATGTGAACAACTTAATTACAGACCAGTATGTATGATGGTGGCCTGTGGGTTAGAAATGCTTTTAGAGCTTTTTGACCAGTGCTGTCATAAAAGCACCTACAAATGAATGTCCTTGGGAGATGATGAATCAGAGGTGACTGTGTGGCATGTCCCTTAGTTGTGTTATGGTGCTGTCATTGAAACACCTGCCCTGGGAACCAGCTTGGGTCAGGGGATGCTTGCTTTCTGAATGTAATTAGAAATAATCTTGGGGTAAGACTTGGTCCTGTTATGAAGCTTAACTCTGCTTCTTTAATGTCTCCAAACTTTGCTGTAGGAGGTGGTAGCGCCTGTCTCTTATTTTTCTTTTTTACTGTGCTGTGGGAGTGTTTGTCTAGTGAGATGTATTTAATCTCTGACGGGGTGGAGGAATGCATGTTAAATAAACATGAAGCTTGGGCACTTTCTAGAACTGGGTGTGTTTGCCTGATTTTTAGGAAGGATGAAGGATTTTTGGATGAAGGATTTGTATTTTGTAGTCGAGTTCCCTTTGCACTTGCTCCAGCGACTGAGCTCCAATGTTCAGATCCAGGATGCTGCGTTCAGCCAAGGGAAGTCATAAGAGGAGTGGAATTGCATAAGCCAGACATGTTGTCCATGTGGGTGAGCCCTTGTAGCTCACAGATGGACAGCATAATCCTAAAGGAAAGATACTGCACATTGTTGCGCTCCAACTGATGGCCTTTTACTATGCTTGGTCCTGGTTTTGCTTCTGTTGGTCCCTGTGCTGCTTTGAGGCTTAAAAGCAGAACCCTGCAGAACAGCTTGTTAGATTCCCCTCCCACCAATACAAGAAAGGACTATAAATGAATTTGAAAACTAGAATAAATGGTAAAATGTATTCAAAATGAAATAAATTCAAAAGAAAGAAAAACCTTCATAATAAAGAAAAGGGACATTTAGGGAGATGATGTAAGGGAACTATGTGCAAAAGAGGCAATTGGATGTAGTTTGGCCCTCCACTTGGTAGGGGCACTCGCCACAGGGCAGCAGCAATGGGCGCTTGCACCCAGCTGCTTCCACATCTGCTCCGCGCCAGAGGAGAAGGAAGGAAGGGGAAATGGTGCGAGCCAGTTGTGTGCCCTTCCCCTGCGTGTACCTGGCGTTTGGTGATCAGGACCCTGCCAGTGCTCTGCTCTGCCAGCATTCACCTGGCAGCCACACACCCAAAACCCTGCAGCCCTCCTCTCTCCTCATGAAACCAAAACCACACTTAGAACTGGTTTAAGACAAAAATGCAAGTGCAAAATCCTCTCCTCATCTACCACCACCGTTTGATAGAAGTTCAACTAGCACCTCAGAGAGTAAAGGGTGTCTCACAGTGGAAGGCAGCTGGGCTAAGGACAATCAGTACAGGGCCATGCATCCTCTCTCCTCCATGGCTACCTGTAGCCACCACCCATCCCAGCTTCTAGATTTTGCCTAGGGTACTAGAGTCCCTCCCAGTAGCCTACCCCATGTTTTGTGTTCCCACCTTGGGGCACAGAGGGAGTGGTTTGGGAGTTTTTCTGGGTCCTAAAACCTAACCCATCACAGTCCCATTTTGACTTCTTGCCTCGGTTAATGTTGATGAGGATGGAGTGTCCAGAGTTACCTCTCTGAGCAGCAGCTGGTAGCTCTTTCATTCACAGTGAGAAGAGTAATTACCACGTCTGTCACCAGCTTTGTGGGAGAAACAATCAATCTGATTTCTAGCAAAGATAACTGGAGCAACAGAAGTGCTGCTCAGAGCCCTGCCCTTGCAGAAAGGCTGCATTTGAGCTGACTCAGGGTGATCTGAAGGGTTTTTCCAGAGTGGGGCTGGAACCCCAACTGGCTTGTGGGCGTCTGTGTGTCAGAATGGACCAGGAGAAATCCACAGAAGTGATGGTGCTGTGCCCCAAGAAGATTCCATGAGAATGAGGGGTTTCTCGGGTAGAGTGCTGGCTACGAAGGTAGATTTGGAAATGTCTCTGAGGAAATTATCTTTCAGTTCCTTATCAAGTCAGGGAGAAATGACTGTGCGTGCACATTTCTCAGTTAAACAGGAAGCTACTTGACTCTGTCTCTTGAAAACCAGGCAAGAATATCCTGGTTGTTAGCTAACCATGCAGGTTGAAAGGGCCAGTACTGCATCTGTGATTCTTGTGCCTGTTACTTAACCACCAGAGCCTTTGCTCTGAGCTTGTCATTGAATCTAAAGCAAGAGAGTGGTGCTAATCCAGTGTTCAGACTGTGTTTGTGTATGTTGGAAGAGGTGCAGAGATCTGCAGATGGAAGCAGTGTAGATGAATGATGTACTGGTGTCCTTACTGGGAGGCCATGCTCGAGCCACTGAGCACAGGACTAGTCTCTTGTGGTCCTTGCTCGTCTGAGCTGGTCCAGTAGTGTGCAGGTGACTGCTGAGGGCTCAGAGCTCCACATTTCCTGCCTGCTATAGGTTGAACACCAAAACAGTCTCCCCTAACACTGTGTTTGCACGCAGAGGCTCTAAGAACAGTTTCATGTTCTTAGAATCCTTCTGATTGGATAAAAACCAGCT
Organism: Rhinopomastus cyanomelas; assembly: GCA_013400115.1. Classification (NCBI taxonomy): domain Eukaryota; kingdom Metazoa; phylum Chordata; class Aves; order Bucerotiformes; family Rhinopomastidae; genus Rhinopomastus; species Rhinopomastus cyanomelas. Next base: position 1,461,777 of record VXBP01003849.1, read on the forward strand.
CTTAAGAAGCATGAGGACTACAGACGTTTTATTACAGTATCTTTTTAATTATCAAGGTGGGGAATCACATTTTACAAACGACAATAAATTGAATTTTATTATGGTTTTTATGGTTTGTGTGACTTGTTTAATAGTAGATTATACTAGACACTAACAAAATTCATTTACTTTCTCTAAGGTTTATTTGTCACTTGTTGAACCCTAGGAATATGAGCTGTGAATTGGACCAGAGGGTAACAGATATAATTCAAATGGTGGTTCGTATTTATGGTTTAGATTAGCCTAGTTTAACTCCAGATTGCAAGTGCTCTTAACATCTGCAAAATCCAAACCAGGCAGTTCAACTTTATTAAGTCTGAGCTTCTAGTTTGTTTTGGGAGGAGCTTTGCTTCTTTTCCTCTTGTCTGGTAAGTGACGTTATGGCAACTCGGGGCTTCTGTGGAGCTGGTGCTGTAGGCAGATACAAAGACAGGATGGCTTTGGTAACAAGATCCATCCTAAACCAGTAACTGCTGGCTTATTGCACCTCCCATTCAGAGCTTTATTGCTGGTCCTTGTCACATTCTCCTGAGGAGCAATTACACTGTTCTCTTCTCCCTTCTCTCTTAGGCTGTCTTAGAGACCATGGGTCCATTGAGTGACCCGTGAAAAGCCTGTTTTCAAGGTCAAAGCTTTTTGCTACTCTTTTGATGTTTATTTTTGTATGTGGAAGCTCCTGAAGACTTCTAGGGTGTCTTGTTCACACTGGGAAAGATGCCTGGAACTGATGTGCTTGGGCTCAAGAATGGTGGCCTTGCATGTCTGAGAAGTTAGAGAGGATTCATGGCCTCTGGTGAAAGGAGTGGAGATTAACTGATGCTTAACAGAGGGTTACATTTCTTCTGTAGGAAATCATCTAACATAAAAGACTAAAAAGACCATCGCTTAAAGAAAGTGGAGAGAGACAACCAAGTAGAAACTTGAGACATGGGTTAAAAGAGATGCTCAGAGTCCACATTTGTATAAACAAATGCATCAAGTGTTCAAATAGATCTGGGAACTCTGAATTGGGAGAAAACTGACAATTGAAGGCTCTGTATTTAGCAAATAGTGCTGATGTAAATGCTCCATATATTGGTGATGGAGACCAGGGCTGGAGTTGGCCACAGCTGCAACTTGTGGTGAGAGGGGAAGATTCAGGCTACGGCAAGGCTGAGTAACTGGACAAGAACAGCCCGTCCATGTGCCACAGCCACAGGATTTTGTTTTCTTTGTGAATAACACAGAGGTTTGTAAAAGCTTTTAACATTTTATTCCACAATCAGTGACTGAAAAATTCCCCTTTTGGATTTTGGTGTGGTGGTGTCTTGCAAATAACTGATTTAGTCCCAGATTCTTAATGTGTTACAGTCACCATGATGGTCAGTGCACATGAAAAACATGTTTCCATGTCTGGACGCTGCTGTTGCAGGCAGAGTTTGTGATCCAGTGTGAACCAAATACCAGTTTTTGTCTGTTGGGAAGGCGTGGGGCTTTGGGGAGGGGATCAATGTGGAGTTCCCCCAACTTGCTCTGTGTTGTGGAGTGCAGGTGACAAAACTGAGCCCTGTGCTGAATAACTGGGTAGCCACGGGTTAAACAACGGCAGATGTAGTGGGGTGCAAATATGATCAAGTTTATACTTCCCTAAGAAAACTTTGGAAAGGGTCTCCAATAAAACTCTAAAGAATGGTGAATGCTGCCTGATCCCATGGCTACAGTGAGCCTACACGCCTGAGATTATTTTCATGTGTGTGTAGTCATCCTTTAGAATTCTGGATGGGAACAGTTTGTCTGTGATTTATAATAAATTATTCATCCTTTTTTATTACCATAATAATCGCTTTTTATGGTTACCCAAGCAAATGCTATTACGAAAGCAGAGAAAAATCTATTAATTATTTTCCAGGATTTTATAGTATTTAGTTTTTTTCCTAGAGTTTTCCCATTCTGTACATTTCTTGATGTTATCAGAAAGCAAAGTCTTTATTTTCTTTCCTGAGAGAAGTCTCCAAACACACGTATTTTGTGTATTGTGCAACAGCGGAGCTGGAAGAGCATGAGAACAATTTAGAGTGGGGAAAGTGCCAGTCTCTGCAACGATTGCTGGATGCCTTTTCCCTGTCTTTTGCTCCCAGAAGCAGTGTGGATTCTGGGTGTGTTTCCATGAGCCTCGTGTAGGTACATAATTGAGATAAATATCTCAGACAAGGGCTGGGTTCTTGAAAATCAGAAACACTGACTTGTGCCAGGAACAAATACAAGTAGACTGGGATGGAGGATTCTGCTCTTTCAAGCCCAAGGTAAATCATCTTATGAGAGACTCTAGTGATAGGACAAGCGGAGGATGGTTTCAGCTAGAAGAAGACTTAGATTAGATCATAGGAAGAAATTTCTACCCGTGAGGGTACAGTGGCACTGGAACAGGTTGCTCAGGGAGGTTGTGAATGCTTCATCCCCGGAAGTGTTCTAGGCTGGGTTGGATGGTGCTCTGTGCAACTTGATCTAGTGAGAGGTGTCCCCTCAGTCTTCTCTGCAGAGATGCAGTCTTCTCTGTAGCACGTAACGCAGGTTGGGTCTGTACCTAATGCTCAGTCTATGAGGTAGTGACCTCTGCAGTGAAGTGGGACAGCACACAGGGATCTCTGTGCAATCAGTTAATAACCTTGGACTTCTGTAATGCCTGCAAGTTGGACTGAATAAAGTTTCTGGAGCTGGCTTCTTCTCTTCTAAGCAAAACCAGTGCTTAAGAAAAGCAGTTACTTCTTTTTGCACATTTAGGTCTCTTTTAAAGTGGGCCTGTGTACAGTTCTTGTATGACACCATAGAGAGATGACGTGTTAGAGTGTAAAGTGATGAACTCCCAGCATAGCTGGAAGATTAGATCTTGCTTCATCCTGTATCTCTCCAATTTGCTGGTCTCTTCTGCTGGAAGCGCTGGTTTTGACCCAAAGTCAGCCCAGAAGGTCACAGTTGAGCAGTAGAGCTAAGCACATTCTCAGGTTCAAGCATGGGACTAACCTTGTTATGCCCAGTGAGGCCGGTCTCAAGCTGAAATAACATGCTGAACTGCAGCCTAAATACCTAAGAAGTAGTATTATGCGAGAAACGTTTCCTTCGGAGCTTGTTTTATACTGCGCATCTATTTGGCCTCCAAGTGCCGTGAGGGTTGGGAGCATGTCATCTTCTGGGGTTGCACTGAGCCAGATCACTGCTTAACACAGCCATAATGCTGTCATCTCTAGTTTAGATCATGAGCATTTTGGAGAGGGAGCTCCTCTCTCTCTTCTGGATTAGCAGAGCACCAAGAGCCCTGTCAGTGCTCAGTAAATCCAGCAGCCTCTTGGGAGTTGGACTTTGTATTAGTGTCTTTTCTGCTTTACCAGTGATGGAAGTGCAGTTTATAGTGAAAAGGAAGAGTGTGCAAGAGCAATAAGGTGTATTTATATGTTATGTGGTACATAGTGCAAGGATATAGAACAGAAGAGCAAATAAAAGTAGTTTTGCTTGGGTAAGGTTTGGAAGAGTCTTTCTGGCAAGCTTTGAAGGTCTGTGACTACCCAGTCAGGTGAAGAAACCTAAAATCCCTTTTGATTTGGAGGAGGAGTAGCAGCTCTTCTGCCAGGGGAGAGGGTTGCAGGGGGTAGGAAGGAAGAGCTAAGCTGGATATAGGGTAAAAGAGGGAAGGATGGCCAAGACAGTCATGATGGAACACGTCCAGAGAGACTTGAAGAGAAATAATCCAAGAATGAGGTAGGAAACCTGACACGCCTACCCGTATTTCTCAGCTGCCAGATGCAATGTTTCCACTTGTGATTGGCACAGTGGGCCAGCAAGTAGTGTCCTGGCATGAAGGTGACACTTCTTTCAGTGGAAGCTCTGGGAGTTTTGCAAACTGCTGTTGAGTGACATGATGAAATCTTGACACAGAGCGCTTATGATCTAGGCTAATGACTGACTTTGCGCCAGTCTGTGTCCTTCCAAGAGGCAATGTCATGCACGCTGGCACTGAAATGAGAGCTGTGGCCTCCAAGGCTTTTGAGAGAGAAACACCAAGTGCAAAGTGATCTGTTTATCCAAGAACAGTTTAGCCACAGAGCTTAGGTTGGATGGGTAAGTCTTGATACTTATTGTTCACCTACAGACATTCTACTGTTCTCAGGCACAGGTGAATGAATCACCAAGATGTTATTCTCAGTAGTACACCAACAGAGACAAGAGCCATACATGGTATACCCCAAGTCATGCAGCTCTTTTCCTTGAACTAGACCACTGACATCATGCCCATGCTTGAAAATGTTAGATCTAAATAGCAAACATCATTTGCTGAGAAATCCATGGAGTCCTGGCTAAAATCGAAGGAAACTTTTCAGTAGTGTAGCTCATTGATTGTAAGATACAGCAGTGTTAAGGCAGACAATTTGTAGAAATCTACATGCAAATATACAATTTCTGCCTTTTTTCATGCTTCTCTTTGCATATGCTACTTCATAAAGGTGGACCCTCTTGTGTGTGACTTGAAGCTGGATTTCCATCAGCTTGCCTCCTTGTGAGCTGGTCTGGAGGGTTCAGGTCTTTGATTTCATGGAAATACTTGAAAGATCTTACTCTCCTGTACAAGGAGGGAACCATCAGAAAACGGTTCTAGTCTGTCTGCACTCACCATGTAGTGCTGGTGAATGTGCTGACTTTAGTCCAAGCTTTCACTTCTGGAAAACTGTGCCAAAGTACGGAGTGCACACAGTCTCCTTCTCATGGCGTTTACTCCTTTCCTCTTTCACACCCAGAAAACCTTAGATAAAGGCACTCTGTGCTATTTTATGATGCTTCTGCGTGAACCCTTCATTTCCTCCTTGGCCCTGACTCCAGCAGTAGACCAGCAGGACTGGAAGATGCAGTAGCCCTTTGACCATCTGGTTTCAGTGTTGGCTTATTTTCCTCTTTGACATGGCACTGGCAGTGAGCACTGCCTGGGTGCTAGCAGGAAGCTCAAAAAAGCTAATAAGAGATGAATTCTTTACTGACAAATGCCAAGTAAGCCACAGAAGAAGAAAGAATTGGATCTGCTTCTACAGTTTTTCTGTTCTAAGTTTATTATATTAATCGAGAAAAAGTACTTAAACTTCTTTGTGGTTGTTCAATGTAGCCTTTGGCACCATCCACAACAGTGGTCAAAAAAAGCAAACAGAAGTGTTAAGAGGCGTACAAAACACATGGAAAATATCTTGCCATTATATAAATCCTCTGAATGCTTGCGACTGAAATGTTGTCTTCCATGCTAGTAAAGTCATCTTGTAAAGGAGGCAGCAAAGTAAGAAGGAATTCGGAGTCGGAAGGAATGAAAAGGGTTAGCGTTTTAGTGTTTCGGAGCTGTTTCCCCGTAGTGAATTTTAAAGTCATTGGGAAGGAGCATAAAGCAAGGAGATAAGTTGACTTAAACTGCAAAGTTCTTCGGTGTGAGGGTGGTTGATGGCTCCAGGTGGTGGAAGCCCCATCCCTGGAGTCATTTAAGGTCAGGCTTGATGAGGCTCTGAGAGACCTGACCTAGGTAGAGCTGTCCCTGTATAGGGAGGCTGGACTAGGTGACCTCTAGAGGTCCCTTCCAGCCTAGAACATTTTATGGTTCTATTTTCATTTGGAGGACTAGCAGCTAGAGAGATGGTCGGTTAAACTTAGAACTCATCAAACTCAGTTGTCCAAAGGTGGCGTGTACTTTTCAGAATGGTACCGTGACCTCCACAGGTTGTCACTGAGAGAAGAATTAAACAAGTCTTAAATCCAAAACAAACTCCCAAAAACCTAAACAAACAAACAAGCCACCAAAAACCCTAAAGCCCACAACTGAACAAATACTCAAATACCTAGGATTGAAAATACTAAGGCAATTGGAATCTGGCAAATCGAGGCACAGGGAGTTATAAACACGGATCTATGGTCTGGATGTTTTTGTTTGCTGTCACTGTTTGGAGGAATTTCTTCTTTTTCACGTGGTGAATGGAGGCAAAGATCTGCTTGTGTTTGAGTGAAGCCTGTATGAGAGATGGTGGTAACCCTCTGGTGTATCTTAGCAGGTTCAGGAGAAGATGTGTCTACCATTGTGACTTCTGTGAAGCCGGGGTTTGAGTGCAGGGCAGACTTGGAGCTTTTAGGGGTAGAGAATCTTATAAGCTGTGGGCTTTTGATGAAACCTCGTCTCTCCATCCTCCAAGGAACATGCTGCTGCTCATCTGTCTCCTCTTACTCATCATTCTATTGTTGTAATCTCTCATTTGCCCTTAATTACTTTTCCCATTCTGCTGAGCCTATGTACTCCTGCGATGAGCCTACGAGGGAGGCCAAAGTTTCATGAGAATTGAAAATCAGTGTCTGTGTTCTGTCTTCATGTGCCTGTCAAGGACTGAGTGCCAGTGCTGTGTACCTCCATCTAAATCACCTTTCTAACATTGCTTAAGATGATCAGCCTTGACACCCTGGCTGCAATGAAATTCAGGTATGAAGTATTTGGTGGAATAGGAAGAGATGGCTGCCTGTCAGAGCAGGTGGACCAAAGTCAGTGCCAGCACTTCCATGTCTGACAAAAATGTGGTGGTGGGTCAAACGGAACCAACGAGCAGTCAGAACTGCCTGGTCCTCACCTCCAACAAAAACTAAGCCCTGGCATTTATGAAAAAGATCGAGCGTCGGGGCCCTTGAGTTAAGCCTGGTTCTGCTGGTCTGTGTGATCTATGGGAATGAGGAGTGGGGGGTGTCTGTTTCTTCATCTAATCACTTGCAGACGTGATTACAACATTGAAGTGATCATGGACTAGGTCAGTTTTTAATTAGCCGAGCCACATGATAGGCACTGTCAGTGCCAGCAAACGCTTTCCTTATTGATGTCTAGTCTGATGTTACAAAACAGCAGCAGTGCCAGTGAAGTCATAGGTTTATGGGTTAAATCACATCGTGTAGCAGATTGTATTTCCCAGTCCCAAGCTGTTTTGCTCTGATCTGGATGGGACACCGTGGGCCTACATTTCAACATGCAGCAAGTCTCTGCTCTTGGTCAATGTGTTGTACAGCAGGCCATAAATAAGAGAAATAATGCTCCAACAGGCTTGGGAAGTTGGAAATGGGAGTCGTGGCTCTAACAAGGGCTCACATGATACTGTGGTCGGGTGGAATCAAATGCTGTTGCCTATTGAATCACATGTTTTTCTACTAGTAACAAGCAATAACACCCCTTTCCTCCCCAAAAGGACTAAATATAGTCCTGAGAAGCTCCAACCAGTGAGGACTGGCACCAGACTGTGACTCTTCCACAAGCCCTGTGTAATGGCCGGGACATGGCCGTGCTGTTGCAAGAGCAGATGGCAGAGCAGGCTGTGCGTTTCTGAGTCACTCAGCTTTCCCGTTTCCCCTTCCCTGCGTGGAGGACATGTATTCTGTACTGGCTTTAGGCATAATTTCACATCCATCATCTTGCACTGGAAAAGACAAGTGTATGACTTTGGTTTTCCTGGCCCACACATGGAAGATAACAGCTCCCTCCTTCCCGTTTCCCTCCCCACGATGTGATGGGGGTGGAGCAGATGGTCCCCCAGTGATTAAACAGGCTGTGACCCTTCCAACCTCAATGTACAAATCTGTTTTCCTTAATGTACATCTCGACACTCACGCACTGTACACGTGCTCTGCCCTTGACCCCTGTTGCATGCTAACTATAAAAGTTTTCCATTTATTTCCTGGAGGTCTGGAGACTGCAGACAATTGCTGTGCCTTTGAGCCATCCAGGTCTGGAGTGTATTTAAGTGCCGAAGTATAGCCAAGATTGAACACGCTGAGATCTCTCAAAAATGTGCACGTGAGCAAATCTTTCCTTATCATACTCTTCTGCTGAGCCAAGGAAGAAGTCTCTGGTGATGCTGATCTCCAAGCTGGGGCACATTCTGGGGAGGGTTTAATTTCCCCTGAAAGTCTGGTGCTGATTGCTGGTAAAGTTGTGAGCTTCTGACCTGTTGTGCTGCTGTTAGTTCATAAATTCATCAAATGTTGGGCTCAGAGACCACTAGGCTGGTGTTGTGTTGGTTTTTTGGTGGGGTTTTTTGTCTCTCCTGTAACATAGGCTGTTGAACTACGGTTCTTCAGTTGTTAGACTTTCTGTGCTTTTAGTAATTGCCCCTTGTAGTTGGGTTTAACCCAGTTCCTTTCTGCTTTTCCTCCTGCCAGCCTGGAAGCTCATTTGAGCACTGGAGCCAGGGCCACGTCATCCAACCTTGAGCCCTGGGCACTCTTCTGCCCTAGAGAGGAAGGGAATAGTTGAGCACAAACCACTTACCTACCACTGTGGTCAATTCCTGATGTTTTTCTCACGGCTAATGAGATGTTTGGAACAAAGAAGCTCTTTTTCAGTCAGCTCACCTGTAACTTTGAGCTTCTTGGGACCCAAGATTCAGAGTTGGGGAACATGCTCCTATATGGAAGCTTGTCCTATATTGTACTATATCTCAGCTAATTTAATACTTTGGGGGTTTTTTCTACTGAAGTTTTGTTTTATGCAAAGCCAAGTTACGCTGCCTAACTCCCAGTAGCTGACTCAAGGATTAAAGCTGTGGTTTAAGATCCTGAAGTTGAGCAAGGTTTTGTCCTCTGAGCCTGATCTGGAATTGAAATTCATGGGGAGGTTGTTGGAGGGAAGACAGCAGTGATATGGGGCCTGTAGATTTGCCTGACAGTTCTCTAGTGTTATCTCCCATTTGCTGTCACTGAAGCCCCACAGTGCTGTGCAAGACTCACTAGCCTTTTCTCTTGTGGTCCTGGATAAGAGGAATCTGCTTATCAGCTTGTTTTGGGAATGTGTTTTTGAAGAATCATAGAACAGCTTCAGCTGGAAGAGACCTTCAAGATCATCATGTCTAACCTTTTCCTAGCCCAGCCATCACCACTAAACCATGTCCTTTAACGCAACATCTACCCTTCTCTTAAACACTTCCGGGGTTGGTGGCTCAACCACCTCCTTGGGCGAGCTGTTCCAATGCCTGACAATCCTTTCAGAAAAGAAAGGGTTAAGCCGCATTATATATGGCTCTGTGTAGAGCTGAGCTGGGTCTGTACAAACTCTGCAGGTGACTGTTTCCTGTCCAGGAAAATAAAATCTCATTTCCATCCTGTTTAGCTTCAGACCCTCTGCAATTGATGACAAGAGATGGGCATCTCCAGATCTTGATTTCAGCCCAAGGTCTGAATTTAATTTTTAGAAGTTTATGAAAAGGAGTTGTACAAGATGTCAAAGAGCAATGGGCCTCGTAACCCAGGTACTGCTGTGGGTTACATATGTAGGCTTCTTCCTTATTCTGGAGGTCCATTCATCTGTTTTCCTGAGCATGGTGTGATAATGGATAGGGGTCTCTAGCTGCAGATGTTTTCCCAAGGGCAGCTTTTCAGCAGTTATTTTCTGTAGAGCACAGTGTGTGTGTGCATGTACACTGGTATGTCATGGGTGGTTATACAGACTGTGCGGCAGCCGGGGGATAAATAACAAAAGATGTGTGGTCAAGTAGCTGGTTGCGTGCCCGTGCAGTTTAATTTTTAGAAAGCCCTCTATTCTGGGCTTACCTCCCAGGGACATTGGCACTGTTGCTTGCAGAACTCATCAGCTTGTTGCTTAAGTTTGTCTGAGCTGGGGCCAGTAGGATGGTCCAATTCTTGGTGCAGCTTTCCTAGGGCACAGCTGGATTGTGCTGTGGAAGTCTGTAGGCAGGAGAGCTGCTCCTACTGGAGCTGGCTCCCTAGGCCTGGTGGAGGAGTTTCCATTCCAGAAGGATCTGAGCCGAAATCAGCTTCTGATGCTTTACCAAGGAGGCAGAGGTGACTGACTTTGTTGGGAAGTGGGATGTGTGATACTTGAAGTCTGAATGGCCAAGGCTTGTGCTTGAGGAAAGTAACCTAAGGCAGGGGCTCCATTCAGGGTGTTCTGTGTGTTTGGGCTAGGGGACCTTCTTGCTTTCCTCTTAGAAGATGGGAAACCAGAACAGCAGAGAAATCTGCTGCAAGACTAGGAAGTGAGCCTAGATAAACCCAAGCTAACTCTGTAGCTTTGACATTTTCTGTTTAATGGGCTGGCACAAGTTTGACTCTTAAAATGAATCTGGATTCCTGTAAAGTTGAGTCTGTGGTTATTCAAGGCACCAGTGGGTATCACAAAGATGTTCCTTAGCACTTGCAGTTGCAGGATGTTTTGTCCGAGTGCCACCAGTACACTTGTGAGATGGGTAACTCTGAGCTATTAGCATGACTTATTGACTTTCCTTCTCTTTCCACGCAACAGGGCTGACTGGTAGGTAGCCACAAAGCCTCTCCTAAGCAGTTTTGGGCACCATTGCCTTCATTTTTGAGAGGTGGAGATGCTGTGAGTAGCACTAACAGCTTCAAGAGGAAAACAGTTTTGTGCTGAGGGGTTGATGCAGGAGACACTTGACTGATAAGAGCAGCATAAACATGAGAAGTCCTAAAGAAAGAACTATTGTAAAACTATAGTTGATGGATTGTAGTCACCACTGTACTACTCCTTGAATTTTCTCTCTTGGGAAAGGCCCTTTGTGATCAAAATACATTCAGCTTTGCCTGTGGGGAAAGCATGAAGAGCACAATTGGAGCAATTCTGGTGATGTTTTCTTCCAGGACACTTGGCGTTAGCCTTTGGTGTTAGTGCTTATTCTGCTGTAGAGCTCAGTGCTTCTGCAAAGATATTTGAGTGAAGCATTAAATTCAACTATCTGTATGAAACAGGATACAACTCCCACAGAGAGATTGTTCTTGTTTCTGGACAGTGCCAATACCTTTCAGAAGAATATCTTCTCACCATCCTGTCTTCCTTTTCTTATCACTACTGGCTTCACATGTGAATTCCCAATAATGGGATTAGGCTTGGGAGCTCTGATCCCAGTCACATCGATTCCAAGTGTTTTTGAACGTGCCAGTCAGGAAGGCACTGTAGCACAGCAGAATATGAAATATTTTGAGTGTCCTGCTGTAGGTCTTGCCTTTGCAAACAAAAGCCATTCCAGAAGTTTTGCAAGGATTGATAGGATCAGGATGTATTTGTTAGCAGGGAGGACTGGTGGAGATAGAGCTCCCTCAATGTGAAGTGGGAAGCTGAATCTGGTGTTTTCGGAGTGAAGCTGTGATAGAAGCTAAAAATGAGGAGAGACCTCAGACTGAGAGGTAATTTCAGAATAAAGTGTCCTGTGTCACAGCAGTGATTTGGGGTGTTCTAATACTTTACTTCCTTGATTGTAGTCTTAATTAAAGACCATGCACATCTTAGATGTGCATGCACATTGGATGTGAAGTGAAATGGAATATGTCAGTTGCCCTGAAATGAAGGTTATTATTTTAAAAATGTCTTCCTCCTCCCTGAGCTTTGCTGAAAAGCTCAGGATTTCCAGTTTTGTTTTTTCCTGATCTGGAATAAAACTGTGGCTCAAAATCAGAATGTATTCCAAGATGGACCTTACCTTCTCTGCAGTGCTGGCCTTCTGTGTGACTCCAGTTTCAGTGGAGCAGCCCCCAGCTGGCTGTCACCGGTGCCGGTGGGACGTTTATAAGGTTTTGCAGCTGCACCCATTCAGACGGCTGCACTGAGTCTGTTCCAGAAGTGTCTGGTTTTAGCTCCAGGGGTGGACACTACAAATCATGAGTAGCTTTTGTATTATGGTTACACCAAGGAATGCTGATCGTGAGCTCAGCTCCCTCAGTGGTCAGGATGCTGTGTGTGTCGCAGCCTTGGGGTCGGAGTGCTGTAGGACCCCTTTCAGTGCCTAGCCTAGCTGCAGAGAGCAAGGGCATGAGCGGGATGATGGATGGGTGGTGTGAGTGGACATACCTGAACAAGCTTGTTGGAAATGACATTACTGGGCAGACACCTGAAGAGCTTCATACCAGGGCATCTTTCCATTCTGGTCATTGGGATAGGACCCCAAGTCTTTGCAAGGACAAGAGCAGCTCTCCCGCTTTATACAACCGAAATCCCATGCTGGTTTCTTGGTGTAATGTCGACACACCCTTTTTTTTATTAATGTGAGACCCATGGGGAGAGAAGTTGATGGGGTGGGGACCCCTTGATGTAGCTGCGCCAGTTCCACACCCACTCTTCAGCTGGTCTGCTTGCGATCATCCTACTGGGGAGCAGCGGACCAGGTCAATTACTCCACAACAGCTCCATCTATAACTCTTTAGTCATGCAGCTGTATCAGACTTACAATGAAAACAACCTCAGTTATCCTACTTGGATGTGAAAGCAGACGTGTGTTCCATGAGAAGCGGCAATGCCAGAACGTGGAGGTCAATGTTGTTCAGTGTTTTTTGGCAAAAGAAAAACCTATCGTATGGAAGCCGCTGCCTGGGGAATCTACATGGAGCAGCAAGATGAGCTCCGTGCACAACTGGAGATAATGGTGCTTGGGGAGGTGATTGAGCCAGGGAATATTGGAGAGTGACTCTGTGCAGCTGCCAGCAGTCCTCTCGAGCCGAGTGGCCACCCTTCTTTGTAATGAAGTCATTGGAAGCAAGAAAACCATTTACTTGGGAAGCCAACCTGCCTCAAGAAGGCCTGAAGGCAACAGTGAGTTTCTGGTACCTCTGGGGCCTCATCATGAGCAGGTATTTGGATTCCGAGCCATCTGTGAATACGGGTGCTGCTGATACTGCCTTGTTCTTTCTCTGATCAGCTTAAAGTTGCCAAGTTTCTCTTCTGGTTGTTGGTTTTTTTTTTCCAGCAAAGGCTTTCAGCTCTTCTTTCCTGGAGAATGAGGTGCTTAGTGCTGTCAGCAGCACATGAACCATCCCTACAGTAACAGACCTGTGTCCAAGGGGATGTAGGCAATGTGTTAGTACATGTGGAAAAATCCCCTGGAGCTTCCAATTCACACTGGAATGATTAAAAACAAAAAGTGGAGAAAGTTTTGTTCGTGAAACTATGGAAAACACCAGTGATAATATCTCTTCAGGGCTATTCCAACCTCCCACATTAAAAGATGATCACAGAGTACCAAGTTTCGGGTCTGGGTTTGCAGTTTTCCACACTTTAGGACTCAGAGCAGCAAAGGGATATGGGCTTGAAAGAACCTTTTGGCTTCTGTTGCACAAAGACTAGCATGGTAAGAGTGACCAAACTTTCGCAGCAAGCAGAAGGAACCTGAGAGCTGATGGAGGTAAGGCAGAGCATGGCAAGTCAGAACTGGTCCTCTTCTGGAGAAGAACGAAGCTTGAGCTGGAGGTGACAGTCAGAGTCCATCATAATGGCCTGTAATGTGGTTTTGATGAGGTTTGCCTTCTGCTCTAAAGAAACCTGCAGCTTTTCATCATCACTCGCAAGAACTGGATCCATTCTGAAGAGCAACAATACATGGAAAATGGAATATTTTGCTTATTAAAGTCACTTGGAGTTCCAGCTCTGAAGTTGGCAACCAAATCTTGAAGAGGCTAAGAAGCTGGAGAGCATGTTGCTCCCCTTCCAAAAGAAACTTCAGTGTGTGCCAGCACTTTTATTTATAATGTTAAAATAAGTTGAGTACATTAAAAGGTATTATTGAGGGAGCAGGACTTAAAATATATCATTTTTATGTTATTAGGCTGCTTGAAGAGTGGTGTCCTACTGCAAGCAGATAATCTGTCCCTCTGCCTAGATTCCACACTGGAACTTACTGGAAGCCTTTCACCACAAGAATCTGAGCAAACTGATTATTTTCCTCAATCTCCCTTTTCTTGAAAATAATATTGAAAGACATAACCTCAAACCACGGTGGAGAAATTTCCTGACAGCAGCTCAATGTCTTATGACCACCTGAGCACTTCTGCTTATATTAGAGGGGTTTAGCAGATGCCCATAGGGGAGCTCAGCTGGCTGGGAAGGGTTTGGGGTGGGCTGCAGCTGGAGATGGGAGCTGGCTGCACCCTCCTTCCTTCATTCCACTCTTCTTTTAACGAAGCGAGAAAAAACATTCAAGGGAAATCCTGAAGGAAAAATCCTGAAGGAATCCAGACATTTTGAGAGCATCAAGTTGCCTTGACCTTTGCAAACAATCAAGCTAACGTCCTGTGGTCAGAGTTGCAACACGAGGAAGCACTGCTGTCTGGGAAAGGACGTTGGGGCAATAAAGGTGTTGCAACCAAAGCGGAGTAGGCAGCCAGACAGTCAGAATATTTCATGTCAGAGAAAAATTGGAGTCCAGCTGAATTCCCCCCAGCGAGGGATTTCCAAGGCTGAGTTTTCACCGAGGTGCACGTGCTGCTCCAACACGCACCAGGCTGTGTGGCTGCACGCGCCCGTTCTGACAGCTCTGCTCCCCTGCAGTGCACATACTTAAGGGTGTGAACCTGTGTGTGAAAGGTGTCAGCCTGCTGTTGGACTAAGGAGTTGGCCTTGTGTGGCATCTCCTGTTGGACAGGTGGCCTAGGGCTGTGGGACTTCTGCAGCTGAAGGGAAGAAAATGTTCCCCTTGGATGGAGGGGAGGACCACAGGCTGTACATTCCTTGTATATTTGCCCATTCTTGTCTCTGCAGGTGGTTGGAGAAGCCTGGATGTAGTCACGAGCAGAACCACCATAATATGTTTCAAGGTCCCTTCCCCTCCTTAATGTTCTGTGATCTGTCTGAATCTGCCAGGAAGGACTTAAAGGTGAAAAGTGAAACCTTTTCTCTCTCTTGGTCAGAAGGGAGTTCACCTACAGCCAGATGGAGCCCACAGTTACAGAGATGACAGAAATGAGATGCAAGTTGGTGTAGTCCAAGGGTGATTAGAAAATCCATTTCACTTGCCTCAGCTTTTGGGAGGAGGTCAGGAAGTGATGGAGGTAGCAAGCAGGGGTCTCGGGATGTGGTTCTGGTTTTGATCTCCTTGTGGTATAGCCTTGTCCAACTTTCTCCAGACTTTCCACATATCTGAATCACTTATGAGCTACGAATTAAGCCCCAAGACTTTTAGCCAAAAAGGGTTTTCCATGTGAACGTTAGGAGCTTAAGAAGAAAACTGTCTTTCATCTTTAGCTCTGAATCCGGGTAAGACACTTTTTCATGGAACTCCAGTACTGAGCAACTGAGATGCTAGAGGGGAAAAACTGCTTAGGAGATGCAGTGCTTAGGCTTCCTGTGAAGGCTCTGTAGATGATCTCTGTATTATTAAGTGTTATTTAGTGCTATCACGGAAGTGCCTGGAGGCCATGGCTGGGATCTGTCAGGCTGAGTGTGGTGCCTGGGCAGAACAAGAAACAGAGTGGAGGCATAGCAAAGTGCAAATGAGGTGAAGGAGAGCTATGGTGTGAAGAGAGGGAAGCCCAGGGCAGGGAAGGAGTGGGCAAAATCAAAGGAGAAAGCACTGCATGGCTCAGACTATCCTGAGAACTGGCCTGTTTGGAAGCAGCATAGAGGAAGGGCATCTTGGGGGTCCTGGTGGACAGCAGAATTACCATGAGCCAGCAATAGGCCCTTGTGTCCAAAAAGGCCAGTGGCATCCTGGGGTGGATTAGAAGGGGTGTGACTGCAACTTTGGTGAGGCTACATCTGGAGTATTGCACCCAGTTCTGAACCCTTCAGTTGAAGAAGGACAGGGAACTACTTGAAAGAGTCTGGTGTGGAGTACAAAGATGTTTAAGGAAGTGGAACAGCACCCTAATGAGGAAAGGCTGAGGGAGCTGGGTCTCCAGCTTGGGAGGGATGACCTCATTGATGTTTATAAATAAAGTGTGAGGGTCAGGAGGATGGAGCCAGGCTCTTCTTGGTGATGTCCAATGATAGGACAAGGAGCAATGGGTACAAGCTGGAGCACAGGAGGTTCCATGTAAATATAAGCAAAAACTTTATGACAAGGGTCACAGAGCCCTGGAACAGACTGCCCAAAGATGCTCCTTCTCTAGAGATGGTCAAAACTTGTCTGAGCGTGTTCCTATGTGACCTGATCTAGGTGTCCCTGCTCTGGCAGGGGGGTTAGACTAGATGATCTTTTGAGATCCCTTCCAACCCTGACATTCTGTCATCCAGTACCATCTTCAGTCTGCAGAACTTTCCTTATAGCTCTGACGACCTGCAACTGGC
This sequence comes from Rhinopomastus cyanomelas, assembly GCA_013400115.1. Lineage (NCBI taxonomy): Eukaryota > Metazoa > Chordata > Aves > Bucerotiformes > Rhinopomastidae > Rhinopomastus > Rhinopomastus cyanomelas. The sequence continues at coordinate 1,477,864 of VXBP01003849.1, forward strand.
ACAGCTGTAGCAAGGCCACATCCTTATGGCTAGGCTCGACTCAGTCCCAGCTGGTGTCTGCAGTTTCCAGTCTTAAATATTTCCAGCACATGTTTCAGTCTTGGTGAATATCAAAACACAACAGTGCTGGCAGTGCTCTGACATTTTAAGTGAGATAGGAAGTGGTGGCTTGCAGCTGTAAATAAATGACTTGGAGAACATTGCAGACAATTTATTTATGTGGAGGTCAAGGGAAGTCATCAACATAAACCAAGATGCAAAATGGAATCTACCCATTAAAATGTGTTTTAAAAACACAAGAGCTCTGTGTTCCTGCAGAAAGGACTCTAAGCTTTTTCTCCTCTTGAAGTGCATCACACTTCCCTTCGCTGCTTTCAGATGCTGCAGTTTGCCTGCAGCAGCAAACAGCCGGGAAAAGGATGCTGAAGGCAGCAAACCTCCCAGCTACAAATGGGACAGAGACTCTGCTGAAGGGTGAGCAAGCCCCTGAAAATGGGTTTAGCTCCTTGGTGGAGGAGCCATGCCCAGGGCTGGGTTTTCCAGGTGGGCATGTGGTTCCTGCTAGCTTGGACTGGGAGAACATTGCTGGCTATGGAAGGTCCTTCAGGAAGGTGTGACTGCCTTGGCAGCACTGGGGAGGGAGCTGTGGTGGCTTTCAAGGCAGTTCTGCTTTGGTTGTCCTGAAGCTTGAGACAGCAGAGGAAATGGAGGGATCCTTCTCCTTTAGGATCTGATGGGTTGGAGCAAGCTTTGCTAGGGTGGTAGGGGTATTGGGATGGGTGATTTCTCTAGGCAATGGCTTGCAAAGCTGCTGGAAATTAGAGTGGTGAGTAGCCTTTAGTAGGGAGCTGGGATTGTGTCTGATATATTATCCATCCCCCAGAACTACATTTCCATGGGTGAGGTGATGTGTGTTGGTGTGGTTCAGCTCTAAAAGTTTGTGAAGGCATTGTTACTCTTGCTAAAGCTGCTTCTGTGGGGCTGTACAACGGGGGTGTGGCACATGGTCGAGGGGGCCTGATGTTCCCCATATCAGGGTTGAAGCCCTGTAGGGATCCCTGGTGAGCTGGGTGGCTGGAGGTTCCCCCCAGCAGCACCCAGCCCAATTGCTCAGGTTAGTGCTGTGACCAGAACTTTGGCTTGAGCTGTTCCCTACATAAAGTCCAGGAGTGGGGAAAAGGATGCAAAGCCCAAAAGCTCCCTTTGGGAAGATGGCAGATGTTTCTAGCCCCTGCCATGAGCAGTGTGAGAGTCCTTGTGCTCAGACACACTGGCATAGCTGCTGCTGAGCTATGCACCAGCCAGATCCCACCTTGCTCTGGGTCAGCACACTCCAAGGATTGTAGGAATGAAAGCTCTGCATCAGGAACACGGCCCAATGTGGGTTCATCTTCACTACTCTGTAATGTTTTTGTGTACAAACTAATTCATTCTTTTTAAAAAAAATTTTCCATTGGCCTCTCACTCTGTGAAATCAGCCACCAAAACAAAGAAGCAAACTGTGCTGGAGTTGCCTCTGGCACCTCTGGTGCTGCTGGGACTCAGAGCAAAGGCTGCAAGTCACAGGGATTGCTGCAATATAAATAATTTAGAATTCATTTTCACTGTGGGTTTTAGTAAAAATGAAAGCATTTTACAGCTCTGAAATTATTCAACTAATGTTTTGGCAGGGAGAAAGCACTCAAGGAATTCAGGAGGAGGAATTGCCTTTGGTACCAAGGCAGGTGTTGGGGCAGGGCACAGGAGGAGGGGTGCTTGCTGCAGGAGCAGTGGGGCTGTCCCTGTGCTGAGCTGGGGATGCTCTAAGCACCCCTGATGAGCATGAAGCTGCTCGAGCCGAGTCAGCACGGCAGCTGCTGAGCTGAGGTTGTAGATCTGCCCAAGGGCCTCAGCTGGGGAGATGGTAACGTGTAGCTGGAGGTGAAACCACCCTTGACCCATGTAAGCTACTTCAGCAGAAGCCTCGCCCGGTGTGCACAGCTGTGTTGCTTGGGGTGAGGACAAGGCTCCCCAAAGAGCTTTGGTGATGGTATTTAGCCTGGGCCCGAAGCGATTTTCCGGCGGTTTCTCAGAGCAGGCAGCACAGAGCAGTTGCTGTCCCAGTCTATGTTGTTGGAGGCTGTGTAATGGGTTTTGAGCAATGCCCATCTGTGAGAAGGGTTTTGCAGAAGTTGCTCACTGCACCGAGCTCTCCATAGTGCCCTGCAGGGAAGGCTGTTGCTTTCCAGTAAGTCTCTAACCTCCGCCAGCCAGCCTTGCTGTTGTGGTGGCCTTCTCCAGTACTGGATGGCACCACTGTGGGGCCCTCCCAGTGGGGAATGGGCAATGCTGACAAACACCTAGTCCTGTAGCTGTTTGTGATCCAAACCAGCTGCTGTGGGGCAGCTGTGTTTTCTGGCTTTAGCTGTTCCCACCTATTGTGCCCAGGAGGGCTGTCTCTAAGAGCCAGTTGTTTTTGCAAGTTTGCTGTAGCAGCTGATTCTTGGTGGTTTGAGAAGGAATCTGCATGTCCCTTCTCTTTGGTGACCCTCCAGAGGGTGGGTCACCTCACTTCCAGGTGAGTGCTTTCAAAGTTTTCAGCTGAGGATCTGACACTTCTCATATTCACTCCTGTAGGACTTTCTAAGAGATTCAGATCTCTACTGGGATGTTAGTTCCTACCTCTGATACTGCAGCTCCAGCTGATTCCTCCTGCATCCTGCCTCTCCCCTTTGCAAACAACAGCTAAACAAGTGGGTTTTCCATTCAATCTTGCAAGGGCAGAAGACTTACTGAGGACAGCAGGCTCAGCTGCTGGCCAGCATGGACTTGCCCCTAGCAGGACTGTGGCATTTTCCTAAAGCCTTGAGAAGACATCACACATGCTTTTTGTTTCTGTAGAGGATGACATGGTTGGTTTTCTTGGAGCCGCACAGATTTCTGATGGGCTTAGTGGCTACTTTCTCCTTTCTGCATCGAGCAGCACACCATCTTACCGCATTTTTGTTTTCTCCTCAAGGGTTGTCTTCAACGGTGATGTTTTCTTGCAGCCTGGCTGTTCTTGCTACCACTACATGTGTCCCATGCTCTTGCTTGGTTTTGGCCTCAGCAGCTGCAAGGCCTCCAGGCCACCTGTAAAAGCTTAGCGTGAGCTGGCTTGGAGCGTGTGCCGAGGACCACAGCCCTGATGGATGAGCCATGGGCAGAAAACTGATAGAAGCCTCAAATGAGGTTCATCTTGTCTGGTTGATCCTGAACAAATGGTTAAATAGGGAAAGACCAAGGGAGAGCCAAGCTTGCCTTCTCTGATACTATTTTTATTTTTCTTTTTACTGTGTGGTCTGCTCGTTTTGAAATTACAGTGTTTTCTTTCCCTCTTACCCTGATTTAGGAGAAAGGTTTGAGCTCCCCCCTCCGCCTTGCTCCTTTGGATTGGCTCGGATCATCAATGGGAAAAATGAGGAGCTTTCTTAGGAATACTGTGTTCCCTCCTCATTTCCTGCCAGTTGGCATCTTCACAACATCTCCACTGCTGCATACTTTGGGGATGCAGTGAGATTTCTCCTGTTCTTTGAGGTTTGCTGCTCTTTGCTTAAATTTCAGCAGCTCCTCTGTGCAAACACACACGCGGATTTAATTGTGAGAAGCTAATACCGAGATGAACTGTCTCTGGTTCTGTTTTCTTGGTGTACTCTGTGTTTGCTTGGGAAGGCACAGCCTCTGCTTTGGGTTTGTCACGATCCTTTCAGATAAGGTTAGACGTGTTTTGTCTCTGGGTTGTAGCAAACAACATTATTTTCATTTTTATTTGCATTCTGCAAATCAAGCTTGATCGAGGGGCTCCAGTGTGGCATTTTGATCTCCGTCATCCTCCCTTTAATTTCCTGATCCAGCTGTTTTCAGTTGTTTTGCTCCTGGTGGCTGGGCTCCCATATGTGCTCGGCAGCATTGGAGTAGCAGCGTCTGGGGCCACTTGTGGCCACATGGTGCGCGTTTGGAGCGCTGCAAAGAGAGGTGCCTGGTGGCTTCTTTCTCCTCAGCACAGGTGTCCCCCAAAACTGACCATGGTGCAAAGTCATGTTTCCTGAAATACCTCCTGTTCTCTCGGGTGGTCTTGCAGCTAGTAAGATCCCTCATCACAGCAACCCAAAATGGCTGAGGAGGGGTGACGGTGTTGGTGGCCCTTTCCTGGGATGGAGATCTGCCAAACATGCTGCCCAAAGGCTCTCCAGCTCATTTCTCCTAACCCCTCTTTGGGCTGCATTGATGTGGGTTGGATTTGAACAGGCCATTAGCTCCATATACCATTACCAGTTCCAAGAGCCTGCAAAAACACCAAATTCTTTCTATGGTGAGTCACCTTGCAAAGGGTGCTACCTTGAGCCCAGGGCTTGCCCTGCCTCGATGCAGGACGAGTCATTTTAATACTCCTGTACCTGTTTTCCCACACTAGTTAGAGGAAACTTCTGGTAGAGGTAGAGCACAGGTTGCAGGAAATTAAACACTAGAAACAAATGCCCCACAGCAGGTGTCATAAAAACCTTCTGCATCTTAATCCAGCCTCTCCAGACTAGCTGCAATCAGGAAAAGATAGAAGGAAGAGTTTTCCTTAAGGAAGTTAATGAACAGATCCAGAGTGTATTTGCGCATGGATCCAGCTCTGGAAGAATGTTCTGTGGGATGGGCTGTCAGGAAGCCTTGAGGCTTCATTTAGGTTTTGACTTTATGCTTGAACCCTTATTTTGGCTTAAGTTCCTTGCCTGGAAAATACTGATTTGATGATTCATCACCAACCGCTCCATGAAGGTTGTAAGGACTAGCAAAATGGTACCTGAATGCAGAGGGATCATCAGAGTGCTTCTTATTTGGAGGGGAAATGAGCTTATTTCCTTTCTTTGAACCTGTCAGTGATACAGGGCTACTCTGGGTTTTCTCCTGTAGCTAATGATACACATTCGATGTGTCTGATGGAAAGCAGGAGGTGGAATGACATCACCCACCCTGCCTTCCCACTGCGGAAATGTAAATGAAATTTACAGAAGTAAACCTTTTCCTTTTCATTTGTTCTCTGTACACAGAGTCCTTGTCCCTTCTCAGAACAGGCAAAGTGTAAAACACATTGGAAAGTGGTAAAAATAGTAGCTCACTGTCAGTCATCTTCTTTTTCCTCTCTCTTGCTTCAGCTCCTTTCCAAATTGCATCCTTTTTCCTCTTTATCTTTGATTAGAAACAGAACCTTTTCCAAATCATATTTATGATTTTTAATAACTCTGAATGCATCCTCTGAGCATTAAAAAAAAAACAACCCACCAGATCCTTATGAGGAAGAACCTAGGTGAGTCTTTGGTTCTTGTGAGGCCGATAGATGCTCTGGTGTTGGCTGAGAACTGAGTGATGACCACAAATATCTGAAACCCAAAATTGTTTTCCTTGGGAACTTCCTGTATCTTGTAAAAAAAAGGTCATCTCTGGGATGAATATCAGGGTACTTAAGGAAGTTCATGGTATCTATCAAGAATATTACTGAAGTAGGTGTGAGTTTTGATTTTGAACGTGTCAGAAATGTAAGGACAAGATTTTGACTGTAGTAACTAATAACTGTGCAAAAAAAGGATCCAACAAAACACTTCTAGCTGATTGGAACTTCTCCAATGAACCTTTAATGAATATTGATGTGTTTCCACAACCAAAAAAGTCCTCACCATAGCTTTTCAATGGACATCTTCTCTGGTTAAAGGCTCTGTTCGCTCTACTGAGGGTGTCCCTAAATACTATGTTTTCTAGAAATAAAATATCTTCTAATAAAATGTTCTCAAATTTGAGACACGGTGTAGGAAAGTTTTTCCTTCCTGCTGTTGGACTTCATTTAGTCAGTTTTCATCTGGCTTATGACTTGGATTGATCGTCTCTCCCATGTAGAGGATTTTTTCATACTTTAACTTTCCGTCACCTATGAATTAATGCTTGAAGTTTTAGGTTGAGCTGACTACATTTGGAAGCAGACTCATGTTTTGTCTTATTTAGCAAGTTCTCCACCAAGAGTGGATTCAATCACAGATGGAGGGATCTGGTTTCTTTACATAGTGTCTTGACAACTCGCCAGCGTAAGCACCTCACAGTTTGGGGCGATGGCATTTATAGGCTACATAAGAATATCTTTTTCTTACTGACTTTCCGGAGATCTCTTTTCTGCTCTCAAGTCAACTGCCTGAGCAGCAGCAAGGTTATAAAATGTCTGCTACTATAACCCCATGATAGACCTCCGTGGCTTGTAACAGAACCTTTTCATACAATAATTCAAATTTAGAAGACTTGTGGTCACGGTGGTTTCTGCCCATAGGACACATGAACTGCTAGCTGGATGTGAAGGGGCACTCATGGTAAATCAGGCTGTGCTTTCCTGTGCTTTCGCTTAATCCTTTGCACAGGCAGGGCTCTGTCTGCTCTCCAGACTTCTTGTAAAGCATTATGCTGCCGAACCTTCTGTGGTTACAACCATGTGTGTAAGCACCAATAGCTCAAAGACAAATTCAAAGGGAGCACTGGACCAGTCCTTCAGGAAACACAAAGCTACTGAGCAGCTCCAGCACCCACTGGGTGAGAGCTATCGCTCTCGTTGCAGACCTCCAGTGCTCTGCTGATATTTACTTCCACGTCCTCATAAAGCTTAAATCTAAAAGTTTACATGTGTGTTGCTTTCTGTTGACGTTTATACTGCGCCACACGCGTGAGCGCCGTCTCCAAAGCGCTTGCAAATGGCACCTCTGGCTTTGCACGACGCAGCCCCCTTGGCTTTGTGTGCCTGGGGTGGGATGCGCGTGCATGCAAAAATAGACCTGGAGCCCAGCGGCAGGGCATTGGGGTTCTGTGAGCCCTGCAGCCCGTCAGGGAGCAAGAGGCTGCGGCTGACTTGGGCTGGCGTCGATGTTAAGAATGCCCCAAGCCCAGGGACAGCCCGTGTCCCACATTTGCGCGTGTGGGGAGCCTCTTCATGTTTCCACACTCACTAACGCTCCCCAGAAAGCCTCTTTCTTAGAGTATTTTCTAATTTCCTGGATTCCCAGAGAGGGGTAGACGTTTACAAGCTCAAAAGTTAAAATGGGTTTTCTAACCTCAAAAAAATGTCTGTCTGTCTTCAGCTGAAATGTTGGCGATAAAAGATTTTCAGGGCGTGGGCCACTTCGTATTTTTCTGAACTGTCTGCTCATCCTCATCCAAATAAAAATGTGTAGCTTTGAGCAATAAAAAGCCTATCTTGCGAAGAACCGAGCTGGGAGGTATGTTGCTGCTCTCTTCTTCCAGCTAATACATTTGTGCTGAGCTCCCGAGTATTTCTAAAGAATGACACCTCAGCAGATGTTGCGCCTAGATCAACAAATGACTCTTGGACCTTGAATTTTTAAATATTTTTATTGTTAAATAATATTTAATAATTTTTCATTCTAATAAAAATTAAAAATTTATACATTTATAGAGATAATTTTATTTTTAAATATTTAATGCCATTAAAAATTTTTAGTGATAGTTTAAGAATTTTTATTTTATTTTTAGTAAATAAAATGATATTTTTTTTTTTAGCCTTAATTTTATTTTCAGTAAAACTGCTCCTGGTTCAATGACATCTCACACTGATTTTGTGGGCACAGGAATGCTGCTTTTCTTCCAAGTTGCCCAAGACCACCACTCAAATGCAGCTGCGATAAGGCCCATCTTGGTGTTTCAGCCGCGCAGGATGGAGTGTGGTGGACAAAACAATGGGGCACAAGTGCCTAAATGTAGCTTGAAACCTCCCTGTTAGAGCTGCCTCCCTGCAAAGAGATCTTGGCGGGACGCTGTTCAGAAGAGGAAGAATTAGGAAGCAAAATTAATCCATCCTTCGTGCTCAGGCTTGGGCTAGACGAAGCCTGCTCCACAAATCATTTCTTTTTCTATCTGTAGGGAACCATTGCAAGAAAAACACGAACTTCTGAACTCAGCTGTGCGAGAGCTTATTAGAAACCTTGCGTAACAGAAACACACCGGGCACGGAATAACATGGCACGCGGTTATCAATCGCTGCGCAACGTAAGCGGTTCTCGTGTGTCGCTTTCAGGGATGCTTTCGGATTTGCTTTGGATGAGGCTTCCTTTTTCCTCTGGAATTAGCTGGAGAATGTGTTTTCACAGGTGCCCATCATCTCCTTTGTGTGTGAGTGGCATTTTCTTAAGGGTAATTCAGTATTTTTTGAAAATGTTGTAGTACTTTGAGTGGAGAATGAACGGTATGTAGGTGGGAGAATGAAATCAGTGCCTGGGCTTTCGTCTATTTGTCTTTGCTCAAGACTGAAAATAGAGTGTAGGTTTGGAGCTTTTCTGTAGCGGTCCTTGGCTGTCAGTGCAAAGGCTGCTGATCATACTGGGAGAGCAGGAAGAGATGAACCTGCCAGGGCTAAAGCTCTTGTTCCTGCAGCAGAGGATCTTCGGAGGTACTTATCAATTAGATATTGATAACAGTATCTAAAGTGGTGGGTGTCAGCAGGATGGGGCCAGACTCTTCTCAGTGGTGTCCAGCAACAGGATGAGTGGCACAAACTGGAACACGGGAAGCTCTAATGAACATAAGGAAAATCCTGTTTTCTTTGATGGTGACCAGAGAGATTCTAAACTCAGCTGGACATCATCCTGTGCAGCCTGCTCTCAGTGACCCTGATTTAGCAGGGAGAGCTGGACTGATGATCTCCAGGGGTTCCTTCCAACCCCTACCATTCATTCTGTGATTCTTTTTAGCACATCTTTATGGTATTCTGCAAAACTCAGATGTTCCCCTTCTATCCTGCCAAATTTCCAGCTGGTGTAAATGAACATTTAAGTTCCTCTGAGCTCATTGTCGGAGCAAACATCTGGCCCTGTTATAATATAGATTTAGCGTAGAGTCGCTGTGATGTTAATGTCTTTAATGCCTTTATGCTGTGGTGGACGCGTGTTAAATTCAATGAACCTTCTGCCCAACGCCTTGTAGGGTTTCAGCTATCTTCATTAAAGTGAAAAAGGAAAATCCCTGTAGTCAAGCCCTGGAACTTTAACTCACACAAGGGGCAAGTAAATTTTTGACTTGGGGCTTTGGTGTGTCTGAGAAACGTACTGAAACTTCAAATTTCCTGCTTCTTATTGTTGAGAGAACATTAAGGCTAATTTGAATTGGTGGGGGGAAAAGCAGAGCTAAGGTGCTGCTGCTAAGAACAGAGCGTTCCTGTGAACAGAGGAGTCTTCTGCACACTTGTGAAAATGAGGCATTTCCTGGTGTCTTCTGGGCTGTCATCAAAATTTAATAGCTGAGCAACACACAATGAGTCTGGCTAAAACACGAGGTCCTGCCCCTTCTCTGTATGGGCTTCCTTCACCTTTGTGCATGTGAATGGAGGAGTGGAAGAGGAAATTGCATCAAGAGAAAAAATCCTCTTCTGATTACAGTCAGAAGGTGGAAACTGCAGCTACAGATTTATTTTCAGTCCTGCCTGCTTACCCTTCCTGTGCTGCTTTCCTTCCCTCAAAGTGCAGGTGATAGCTCTTGGCTTTTGGGTGCAGGGTGCTGCTCATGGAGAGGGAGAACCCATGGTGGGGGCTTCTTGCTGGCAGGATGGGATGTGGGACATGCATGCAAGGAGGGACCGACCCCAGTTACAAGGACTGGTGTGTGCAAAAAAAGAAAGAGATGGGGAACCACCTGCCTTCTTTTAAGCAGCTCTGATTTAATTGTCTTTCATCAGAACATCCTGCTCAGCAGCTGAACCCTCTCCTGAGAGCGCTTTGCACACCCCCTCTCCTTCCTGCAAGGAGAACAGCGTCGTTGCAGATGGCAGTTGTTTGCTTTGTGGTTACTGACCTACAGAGCAATTTAGAGAGGGCAGGGGGAAAAAAATCCCCAACCTTTCCTTTTTTAGGTTTTGTGGGAATAATCACTCTGTCTGTTCATCTTGTGCGTTCACCAAAGGCATAAAAACCTGTGCAGGGCTGCACCGAGACGTGAGTTCCTGCCATACAGGAGCCAATATTTGGGTGGAGGTTGACATGGAGCACAGGATCTCCTCACCTTGACCAGGAAGGAGTTTGCAAGGTGGATGCAGCAGAGCAAGAGCAAGGGAGCTGCAGTGGGTCCCTGTGCTCTCTAGAAGTCCCAGGCAGGAGACACTGGTGGCTGGAGCTGCTGCTGATGGCAGAATCATAGAATTGTTGAAGTTGGAAAAGACTTGTAACATTATCAAGTCCAGTTGTTAACCCAGCACTGCTAAACCATATCCTAAAGCATATTGGATACACCTCTGAGCATCCAGATTTGGGGAAGGGGTTTGGGCATCCAAAGAGGAATTTGGAAACCATGCAAACCCATGGAAATGAGACTGGGGCTGATCTCAGCTGGAGGTTGAGATTTGCCTTCTCATAGTCTTCCCCAGCAGGGAGGGGTTCTCTCTGTGACCTTTCTTGTGCAGCATCCCAGGGCTGGCAGTACCCCATCTTTGTGTTACTAGGTCTGCTGCCTTCAAGGATCATGTGTTTGATTAGACTTTTCAGGATAAGAAAGGGCAGGATGACTTGGGAGTAGTGTGTATTCTTCCAGACTCTAGCCAGAGTATCTGTTTAATGCCAAACAACCAGTATAAAGCATTGTACCAAATCTTCTACTGGTGTCTGTGGACCCATCTCTTGATTTGGCATCAAGTTATTTCAGCCTGGTCCTGCTGTTAGAAGAACATTCACAGCGGCTCTGTGCTAGAAGAGCTCAGAAGAGAGGCAGGAAGCCGCATTAGCCTGAGCCGCATTGCCTTGCCTTCTCTCTTCCATCTCTCCTGGACATAACCACTCAGAAGTAGAAGGGGATGCAGACAGCATCTCTCCATGCTCTGATCTTCATTTGCAGACTTTGGGAACGTGCTTAACAGGAAAGTGTTTGAGTGCCAGGCAGCGTTTGTACAGTGACACAATTACTGTTGGCTTTGCTACGGCTTTTATAGATGCTGAAGTTCAGGATGCTCTGCACTGGAGCAGCCTTGACTGGGGTGGAAAGTGGGGGAGTGGAGATGTTGTCAGCAGCACTAGGCTTCCTCTGAGGACCACACAGAAGTGATGTCTCTTCCGGCAGATGTAGCTGGAGGTCTTTGCTCTTGCCAGTGGCTGTGGCCACTTCTCTACAGCAAGGATGAGTAGGCAGCACGGAGTGATCCCAGGGGCTGGAGCTGGCTTCCGGATCACCCACCACTTGCGTCAACTGGCTGCATGGGCGTTGTTTGGTGAACAAGTAGGGAACCAGGAGCACGGATGCTGTAATAATCTAGCCTCCACACTGCATTGGGATCAACAGCTGAAAGCAAAGACCCATCGCTGCCGAGTTCCCAGAGTGGAATCTGGGAAGGATAACCGGGAGAATCCTATGGGATCCCATCACCCGGAGGCAAATGCAAGGAAACATGGAAGCACTGACCTTCAAGGTGAGAGTCTTCCACAACTTTGCTGCAGACCACCAAGCCCTGCCACCCACGTGGCAGCTGGAGGTCCCTGTGGTAGGGATCGCAGCCTAGGGAGGAAGGCTGGAGCAAGCCCCATGCTCTAGGAGCAATGCACCTTGGGGTTTGCACTGGGGCCATCTGGGCTGTGTCTCTACCCTGACCAGTGCTCTCCTCATCCCACCTACTTCTCCCAAATGGGAGGGAGAGCTCACAGGGCTTGGACCTCTTCCTATCAGCCAGCCGGATCTTTGAACTTGTTCCTGAAGGGAACCGTCAGTGAGGGGGAGTTGGGATGGTTCTGACAGTTTTCTAGCTGGGTATTTTTTGTTTGGGGGATTTGTTTGTTTGTTTGGTCTTAATGGTTTTTTCTCTCTCTCCAGCTGGAGCCTTGCCCAGAAAACTGGGAGGATGTGTTTCTGTGTTGGGTGGGGGGAGTTGCAGAATCAAAAGACCTTTGTACTTGTCACCCTCACTGTGAAATGCAAATGTGTGCATGCTCTGCAAGACTTCCTAAGGCTTTTTTTTTTTTTTTGCATCAAACCAACAAAATAACTCCTGATTTGCTGTTTTATTTCTTTAGAAATATCTATTTGCTGCTGTAGCAGAGCATGCTCTGGTTAGGTAGGGTTTTTGTTCAGTATGTGGGGAAAAAAAGACAGACTTCTGGAAAAGCTTAAAAACAAATCAAGACATGAAATCGAGTGCCTTTCCTCTTAGAATTCGTTACAGCATTTTCCTTCTTAATTGCTTTCCGTGTCCCACACTCTTATGATCCTACTCTGGATTGCATCTCATGGAGTGGGTGGTAACACTGAGCCATTGTAGATAAAATCTGTGGGATTACAGAACCAGAGATCACAGACTGGCTCAGATTAGAAGGGATCTCAGAGAGCATCTACTCCAACCCCCTGCCGTGGGCAGCGACACCTCTCAACTAGACCTGCTTGCTCAAGGCCTCATCCAGCCTGGCCTCAAACACCTCCAGGGAAGGGGCTGCCACAACCTCTCTAGTCAATCAGTTCCAGAGTCTCTGCACCCTGGCACTGAAGAACATCTTCCTAAGAACTAGTCTAAACCTACTCCTTCAGTTTAAAACCATTTCCCCTTGTTCTATCACTAAATCCCCTTGTGAAAAGTCCCTCTCCAGCCTTCCTGTAGGTTCCCATCAGATATTGGAAGGCAGCTATAAGGTCCTGCTGGAGTCTTCTCTTTAGGCTGAATATCTCAGCTCCCTCAGCCTGTCCTCACAGCAGAGGTGCTCCAGCCCTTGGATCATCTTTGTGACCTCCTCTGGACTTGCTCCAACAGTAGTTCTGTGTCCAGCTTTTATTAAGGACACCAGAACTGGATGTTGTATTTGAGATGGGGTCTCACAAGAGCAGAGTAAAGGGGAGAATCACCTCTCTTGCTCTGCTGACCATGCTTCTTGTAATTCTGGGTGCACTTTACTACAGACAAGGTTCTCTGCATTTAACCTACCCACAACCCGTGGGATGTTTTCGTGTTGTTTTTACTAATCTTTACATTTTTTATGTTCTGTATCGTCTGATATCCTATGGCTGGCTGCTTCAAAGCTGCCTGCAGAGGAGGTAAAGGCATGTGCAGTCAGAGTATTGATGCAGTGAGCTTTAAGGTTCCTTATGGCTCAGGGAAAGCATGAACTGGGGTTTGTCCTCTGATATATTATTGCACCTATCTTGGCTGTAAAACATACTAGTAGGGGAAACTTAGTAAAACCTGTAAATCTGGTAAAATATTTGAGTCTAGTTTATTTGTAGCACAGGAGGCTGTTGCCCAGCATGTTTGTAAGATGATTGTAAGAGCAGGAACTGGAATTCTTAAATTGATCAGCTCTGCAAGACCCTGCCAAGTCACTCAGTCTCACCGTGCTTGGCCAAATCCCTCGTAGCTTCCTTATGTCCTGATGCTGCCTCAAACCTCAGGACAGCTGTGGTCTTTACTCAGAGGTACTGGCTGGAACTGGGAAACTGGGAGTTTCAAAACGCAAAGCAAACTGGTAATGAATGGATTAGTGTGGGGTGAGCAACAGAGAGCTCAGCTGCAGTTTGGGAAACCCCAGTGCATCCAGCTTTGAGCGGTGCTTGTGAGATGCTGGGCCGCAGATGCAGCAAAGATGCAGCTCTGCTTAATCCCTCAGAGACACGCTGACATTTTCCCAGTTTCACAAGCCATGTTTCCCCACTGTTCCAGACAAGAAGGGCCATTGGAAGTGCTAAATGCCGTGCATCTTGCTCATAGATGTTGTGTCTGAAGACAGTCACTCCACGTTGAGAGGTTTTAAAACAAATTGTTGTTTTCCCACGGCGATTTCTCTGTTTTTGTGTTTCTCACTGTTGCTGGTAGCTCAGAAGAAGTTTGCTGGATTAGCAGTGAGTCAGATAAATTCTGGATGGGTTGGAGTAAGTCTGAGGGATCTGTCTCTTTGGGAGAAGGTCTGGCTCGGATTAGATTGCTATTTATATTTCTAATGCAAAGGTACTTGCGGTCCAACTAAAACTGTGAAAACTTTTCACATTCTCTACATCCCAGTGAAAGTAATTGGTACAAAATAGTCCTGGTTTTAATGGTGTTTTTCTAAACCAAGAATTTATTTCACCATAAAATACCACAAGAAGCTGTCGGTGTTTGCGTGACGCATCGTGTCCTGTTCATAGTCACAGACTCTGCTGGGAAACAATTAAGTGGGAGCTGCTGACCTCCCTATGGCAAGTGATTTACTGTCCACCTGGATGGAGAGGAAATGGGAAGGGTCTTCAGAGAGATGCTCATAGCACATGGGATAAGCACTTTTGAGGGAGGTTCCCCACAAGCACCCATGGATGGAAGTGGATTGGAGTTGAATTTATCTTCTTTTAACTTTGCTTATTAATCACAGAACACCCCACCCCTCTCCCTTAGGACATGTTGTTCTATGAAAGGATGAGGAAAGCATCCACTTATTGCTACATCTAGTGCTTAAATGCCTGTTCTGTGCGTGGAAGAGAGCTGACAGGTCTTCTCCATGTTTGGAAGGAAAGTTGGAGACCCCTTGCTCGGGGAGGTGCTGTGGTGCATTGCCCACTCTTGGCGTAATTAGGCAGAGCATCCCAAGGACCGCACGTGTTTGCTTTGAGAGCCCTGTTATAGCTGAGTTACAGCTATAAGCTGTAGCAGATGGTTTTATCTTTGGTGAATCATAGAGCACCATTGTAATAAACACAACAAATAATTCATGCATGCGGAACGTCTCAAGGGTCCTACTAAAGCCCTTAATCATTGTCTGGGTCTTATTCTACCTCTGTGCTAATATGACCTGCTGGTTTGGATAGGTTCTTGTTTTCCCTGGGTATATTTCCTCTGAAAGGATGGAGGCTCTATGCTTTAACTCAAGCATTTCTGACTTAAAATGAGAGAAAGTTGGGCTTTGGGGCTGGGCAGCGAGTGTTTCTTCTGCTCGTTTCTCAGGAATCTGAAAGGGATTTTTCTCAGCAAATGTTTGTTTCTTCAGGGGTGAAATTAGGTGACCTATATTCCATCTAAGGGATGCATGATAGATAGAGCTTCTGCAGAGGAAGGAATTTCACTCCTGATGAATAATAATCAAATCAAAAGGAAGGAAACCACATATAACTCTTGATCCTTTTTGGACTCTGACCGTTCCCAGAAGCGAGCGTGACTAATGGGTTTGCTCCAGGGCAAGCTGAATATTTTGCTGAAATAAAAATAAAATCCAGAAGCCCAGACCGATTTGTGTGACATGAGTCATCTTCAGACTTCTCTAACAAAGTCCTGCTCTCTGGGATCAGACAGCAGATCCCTGCTGAGCTTTACTCCAAAAGGTACAGTAGGGCATGGAAAGTCCCACTCCTAAATAACTGTAGGGTGACTCAGCCTTGCTTGGACACACTTTGATCCACTGGTTGGACTTCTGGGCCATGCTATGGGCATATTGGCACAGAACATAGAGGACTCGTTGGCCTCTGTGATTTCAAGGACTGTTTTTTTGCAGCTGGGATTGCTGCCTTGCAGAGCCACGGACAATAGATGCGCTCTCACATCTGTTCAGGAGATGGTGGTGGTGGAGGCCACTGAAATAGCCAAAGTGAACTGGGATAACGGAAGTGTGATGGTTTTGTAAGGAATTGTGCAATGGGCTTGTAAAGCTTGAACTCTGCTGGGCAGTAACAGGAACGCTAAGCGATGAGGCAAGGCAGGGATGCCTTCATGATGTAAAGCTCTCTGTGAGTAGCAGTGACTTTCATCAAGACACAGAGGGTAACCTCTGAGAGCTTTGGTCATGTTTCAGAGATGCCCAGGTTATGTCCTGCTTTTGGCTTGAGGAAGGATTTCACCCAAATGGAACAAATACGGGTCTAAATGGAGTGTGACCCATCCTGAGTTGGTGCTTTGAGGGAGCTCAGGTCATTTGACACTCGCAGTGGGGAACCACGTGGAAGGCCAAGGAAGGGAAGATGTCATATGATTTACCACCAGAAACCAGGCAGAAGTTGATGCCTTGGACTGTGTTACATTTGAGTCATTGAGTTTGCTTCCAAGAGAAATTAGTTGGAGTTGCAGTCGATGCAAACCATACTGGACAGAGGTGCTAGGCAAATGCCAAAAAAGTGAGAGAACGAGCTAGGCCATGAGGAGGCTGGGCTGACCCTCCTCTGTGAGCTAATTTGCCTCCATCAGGCACTTGGGACAGTGACCTTGAGGGAACTGATCTGTAGCAGCGCTATTAAACTGGTACTTAGCAAATGCAATTATGCGTTTTATTCTTCTAAGCAAATCCAGAAAGGGGTCCTTTCAATAACTCTGCTTGTGAAACGTGTCTGGGGGTAGATAAAAATGGATAACAAAATAATCCAGTAGTTCTTGGTTCTCCACACTGGATGTATTGCTGGTTTCTTGCCAAACTCCTTGGTAAGACCTCTGTGTTTTTTCTTTTAATTAAAGCAATGATTTTTATGTACAAACAAAACACATGGGCCATCATTTTCTTTTATGGAATATTCTGTCATTTCAGAATTTATTCCTGGTTCAGACACTGAATTCTCAGTGAGGGGGAAGTAAATCTTTTAAAGTGCTTTCTCCAGTCATTCCCTCCAACATCTCTTTGGTTTAAAGAGACCCAGTGCCTGATCATAAATAGTTCTGTGTTTCTGAAATACTCGGAGGGTCCTGGATGCCTCTGCTGGTTTAGTTGCTTGTATTAATGGTTGCGAGAGAAGAATACATTTGATCTTTACGGTACATACACAGACGAAGGGGCTCGATACCTCTAAAAATATTTTCCTTGCAATAAAAGTACCAGGAATATTTGTAGGCAGTTATTTGACTTTCTTGTACTTTAAAGCAGGGCTTTTCAATAGGATTTTTTTTTCATGCCTGCTGGGTCATTTCACTCGGGTCCAGGTACCAACAATCACCAGACAGCGCTGCTCACAGCTTTCTTGGTGATATGTGGATTTGCTCTTCAGGAGAGGAGAAGAACAGCAAGAAATGTGGGAACATGTGGGACTTCTCTGTGGCCAGCACTTAGATGCAGGTGAGGTCTTAGAGCAGAACTTGGTGCTGGAGCTAGGAGTGAGGACATGGTGCTGCGCCGTGTGGCTTCTACGCTGAGCAGGCTCTTCTTGGTGCGTGACAGGGAAGAGACCAGACCAGCTTTGCCTTTTCCATTGGATTTTTTAGCTTCGACTTCCTACGGCATTTTCTCCATGCCCACTTTGGGACAGATGTTGGGAAACGCTTTCCCAGGGCACAGCAACCCCAAACCTCTGTTTCTTGCTGAGCCTGGTCTTTGGAGAGGAGCACAATGACATGGCTTCTGTGTAACAAGGCCTCGGGCAACCTTCTTGGCTTTGCCTGTGGTTGAACCAGTCTCAATTTAAAGGCTGCTGCGTGATTTGGTCGTGGGGATTTGGAGGCAGTTATTGTCTGGTGAAAGATCGCTCATGCCTTGGGGTGCAATCAGCCACCTCACCAGGGAGGGAGAGCAGAAAGCGCTGTAAGTCTGTGAGTGGGCATCTTGCAGATTTTTGTAGAAAAGCCTTGGAGAGAGGCTTGTGTGTTGGTTCTCGCTGAAGTCTGTACTTTTGAACCTTGTGGAGTTTCCCCTGCAGCATGGATTTATCACATAAGTAGGATTTATTTTACAAAGAGATCCCACTGCAAGCTGCGCCCGGTGAGGCGCGTGGTGGTGTCTGTTGCTGGAGGCATTGCATACATCTCAGCTAGAGCAGGCTGCAAAACACCAGGCATTTCTGGGCGTTGATTCAGCCAGTTTGCTGAGAAATTATGTCATTTGGAGAACTGTCACGATGAGAAGTCTCCCGACTTGCAATCATAAACCACCTTCCACCTGCTTTTCTGTATTTGTGCCGTGTGGTAGGAAGGAAAATCTATTGTTTAACATCCACGTGGATGTTTCAGGGCTGAGGCGTGGTGGGTCTTGGTTTCCCTCTCAGGAGAGGTGAACTCAGAGGTGAGCACGTTTCACACATTGTTTGCAGGGCGATTTGAGTGCAGCCCCCAAGATGCTGCCGGCAGGGCAGCACATGAGCGGCTCTGACTCCCCGCGTTCCCCCTCTCCCGCCTCCGCTGCCCTTTCTGTACATGCTTTTTCCAAGGGAACACTCATAAAACACTAACTCCTTCTTCCCTGTTACTTTGGTCTTCTCGCTTTCCTCTGACTCTCTCCCCCAGCACACACGTTATTTTAGTTCACTGTAAATGCTTCAGTTGCCTCCCTCAAACCACCCCCCACTCAAGTTTCCATGTGGTCTCTCACCCTTCCTGCACCTCTAAGCTCACTGAAGATGCTGTTCATTGCTGCTGCTTGGGTTTCCTCTACACTGATTCCTCAAGACTCTGCCTTGCTCAGCTACTCCTGTGTGCTGTTGTGAACAGAAGGGTCTGTCCCTGGCCTCCAGGACTCTGCGGTGGCCATTCTTTTCTACTGACAACTTCATCCTTCATCTTCTGTTGCCATCCTGTGTCTGTGGTTGCTCCTTCAGTCTTTCTCAAGGCTTCTTTCTTGTTTGGAGATTTTCCTTACTCCTTTCTAGCCTTTCTAGTTGCTGCCTCTCAGAGCAAAATTTCTGAAGCTACCTTTAAAGCCATTTCATGTTCCTTATTGTGATGGCCAAGCTACAACCAGGTCCAGGGCAGTGCCAAACCAACTGCCCTGTACTGTTTTGTAGCTTTCTTTAGTTCTTGGGTCTTGTGTCATCTCTTTATTTAATTTGCAAACTGTCTGGGACAAGGACCATCTTGCTGTGCCTGTAAAGCACCTGGTGCAGCAAGTGCCCCAGGAGCAGCTTCTCAGTTCCTTCAGTGTTGATGGTTGCACAACCCTTGTGTGGAAGGTGGAGCTGTGACTGACAGCTGTGGGCACAAGTCCAGCAAAACCTTCCAAGACGTAGCTTGGGAAGTGCTTGGCTCAGTTGTCGTTCAAGGTGAGAGATGTGTAAGAAACGTGAGACTGTGCCACTGCAAATGCACTTTGGTTCCCCTCCGTGTGACCTTTCAGAGCTGCTCTGCTGAGAGTGCACTAGACAAAGTTATGCTTCTGCACACTGCTGTGCCTGGCCCAAACCTTAAACCAAGTCCTCTGTAAAATGGTTAAAGTGAAGACTGTCCAGAATAGATGGTGGCTGATAAAATGTTTTCGGCACGATGCCTTCACAATAATAATCTCGTGCTCCTCAAACAGTCCTCAGGCAGACATGTGTGTGCTATTGGCAGAGAATTAGAGCTCACTGTTGAGTTACAGCTTTGCAGGTGTAACCCAGCCACTCCATTTCACCTCTTAGTTCACAAACTGAAGTATTTGGCAGTGTTGAAGGGATAATTTCCTTTACTGCAAACCCGATGGCTTCAAACCTGCTAAGCTTGTTTATTTTGAAGCATTAAAAAGGATTGATGGACAAGTCATCAGAGATAGCCCACACAAGAATTGATTGCTCTGATTGCACAGAGCGTACACAAATATCAGCTTCTCATGCTTGGGAGTTTGGGTGGGATTTACAGATCAACCCAAGCTGTTGATTTCAGATCCGAACCTGAACACCCACCTGTGACAAAAGGCTGCCAGGTTTCCACATTTTAGGTTAGTCTGTGGCCTGTCTCAACTGCGTCTGAAGAATGGGTCTGTTTACCCTCTTGGTTGTGGTTGGGAGCGGACTGTTTGCTGTGTAAGAATGTCTCTGTTCTGAAGTTGGGCTTGATGTGGGCATACACTGTTTGCTAATCACAGAACATTCGAGGAAGAGACCTCGAAAGATCATGTAGTCCAATCCCCCTGCCAGAGCTAATGGAGAGGATTAACCTTGGATAGCTGTATGGACCTGACTTCAAGCCTCTTGGGTCCAGATCTTTAGCAACACGGTTGGCTTTCTTCAGATGTGAAATCTCTAACATATTGGCTTGGATACCTGCAGCAGACAGACCTGGATGTTAAAGTACTTCCCGTTTTGGAGGTGTTGGAAGGTGGAGTTTCTTGTCTTCCTGTAAGAGGAAAGATGGACGGACCAATCTGAAGTTTAAATTGAGTTATTTGGTTTGGATTCCATATCCAGTTTGAGGATATTTGGATCTAATCCTCTGGTTTATGCCCATCTCCCTTGGAAATGTTAATGCTGTGTGGTGATAGCCTAAAGGCACACGGCTGTTCGGGAGAAGGGCCAGGCAAATCTCTGGAGGACCACCACAAAGCGAGCTTTGGGAATCTGTCTCTGCAAACCTCTTTAGAAAGACGTGAGCATCTCTAATTTCAACAACCCCCATCATCAGAATTTCAGGCAAGGGGTTTCCAATGAGATTGGTAAACGCTTCAGTCAGAGTCGGAAATTGAGACAACTTGGCTGCTGCTTGATGCTGTTTTATATAAAGCAGGCTAACACAGGATTCCTTGAAGATAGTCTTTCTCCATCTCCCACAGCCTGAAAAGCCACATTAACGCACTTGGGAGAAACAGCTTCTGAAAAGCCTGATGTTTGGTGGCTGAATTTACACTGCGGAGGGCTGGGTCTGTGCCAGAAGCTTATGCAGACAACCAGTATCACAGTTCTAGCAGACAGGAAGATGACAAGGCTCTGAAAGTGGTGGAGTTTGGGGTTTGCTGGTTTTTTGCAATGGCAAAATTCCCGACAACAGCAGTCCTCGTGGTGTTTTGTTCTGACGACCGGAGTGTTGCCAATTTAGGTCACAGCTACAGGTCTGTAAGGCTTGTGAATTGGCTTTGAAAGGCTGTTGACTAGGGAAGAGATACTTTTAATTATCTTAGTTTGTGCTGCTGCTCAGCGCAACAACTTGGGCCCAGTTCCGTGTGCTGGATGCATGTCTGTCTCTGCATAGAACCAGCTCCCAGGAGTGTCTTCATGACGTTGGTGGAGCCAGCCTGCAAAGCCCTACCTATAAGGTTTAGATTTGCTGGTTTAGTAATACTTGGGCATCCAAATGCTCAAGGCAGTGCTTGAAAGGATTGCTACACAACCTTAAAAATAAGGAAAATTAAGGTGTTGATGGAAGCTTATTTGATCTACCACACTCACTTGGAGAGCAGATTTCCTTCTGACTTTTCAGTAGAGTAGCCGATCATCGAAACAAATATGCAAAGGATTTAAAAATGTAGCTGGAAGGTGTCATGGGACATCCCTGCCTCATGTGGGCATCAAGGTTCCTGGGGCACCTGGAGCTGCATTTCATTGCAGGGAGACTGTTCTGTAGTATGTAGAGATACTGGGTTGTATGTTAAAAACCCAGTTAGATGGTTTATTCCCAGTTCTGGAGGTAGCTTGTGTCTCTCATCACATCAGGGTGCTGCAAGTTATGAACATACTCCACTTCTTTTTGGGCTATACCAGAAGCAAGAATCCTTGACAGGCCTGGAAAGCATCTTGAGAGCTTGGGTGCATGGTAGGACTTTTCTCTAAGGAAGGAAGACCAGTGCATTTCTTTCCCACGCTGGCAGAAAACATCCCTTTTCAATCAAAATGTAGAGCCTTTGTGTTAGCCCCATGTTTATCAGAATATAATGTTCTGACCATCAGCTCAGCAAATGCTTCAAGACTCTTGTGATGGCTTGTGGATTTCCAGCTGATGAGTCAGTTACTGGAGAGCAAACATTTTTGCAGTGACACAGCACTGCGGCAGATTGGCCACTGGCATGCGTGCTTGGACGGGAGGGTCAGCTGCGCCTTCTGCTTGGTTTCTCATGATTCTTGACAGTTTCTCATTTTTGTGGTGGTTTTGAGGCTTGGGTGGAGAGGTATGAAATCATGAAAGCATTGCAACTGGCTTGAGAAGTCTCCTTAGCACATGCTGGACCCCCCACGCCAAGAGTTTTGAGGCTCAAGGGATAGTGCTGTGCACACTCAGCATTTCCCCATGGACTAGAAGCATCTCAGATCTGTTCGTGCCAAGGATGGATGGTGGGATAGGGAGGGGCTGAGAGGAGCCTATGCAGAGCTCTCCCACCTCTGGCCAATAATCAAGAACTAAGTGTAAACTGCCTGAGACTATAATCTTTCACATAATGCAGGAAACTCAGGTTTGTAAAGATCTGTTTTATATCTCACTATGCCTGAGGAAGGCATCGCAGGACAGTTTTCCCAGCCTTGGGAAAAGCATTGGAGAAGTGATTGGTAAATTATTTGTATTTCACTGGAACCAGTTCTGCTGGTTTGTGCTTTTATTGTTTGAATTTTGGGGGCTTTTGAAAGGAAACTGAAATGCTCTATAATCTTTATCATTTTAATATGACTTCTGTTTAAGGAATTAAACCAAAACCCTAACCTTTTCTTAATGTAATTTAATTTTTCTCTGGAATTTGACAATAAAATTTTGCTTAAGGTCCCACAACATCACTATTTTTTTGACTGTGTGAGTTTTACAACTTGTAAGTATCTATGATTCAGCTGGCTGGGTTACAAGATCCTTTGCCCTCTGTTGTACCAGTTGTTCAAAGGAGCCTTGTCTAGACACTCTTTCTGTTGAACTTGTGGTTGGTGACTGAAATCCTCAGCTAGGACTTTGCTACTCCATCTTTATTTTTGTTTGGTCCTTCCCATATTTTGTCTTTCAGTAAAAGTGGTTTAATTGAAGTTTGATGTGCTTAGATATCTGCCTAGTGTTGTCTTCAGGATCAAGTCCAACTGCCCTCTGCAGTTTGGTTTCCAGTTGTGCCTTGATGCAGCAGTTAAAACACCTCTAACCCTCCTCTATCTTGCCCTGAGCAATAATCTGGAATCAATTGCCTAGAGAGGTTGTGGCTGCCCCCTCCCTGGAGATGTTCAAGGTGTCATGTTGCATGAGACCCTGAGCATCTAAGTCTAGTTGCAAGGTGTCACTGCCTATTGCAGGGAGGTTGGAGTAGAGAATCTCTAAAATCCCTTCCAACCTCAGCCGCTCTGTGATTCTATAAAGGCAGAGGTGTCCGTGGTTCGGGCGGTGAGTTTTACACACTATAAAACATTGTTTGCCTTTAAATGGCATGGAAGCAGTAACAAACTCAGGTATTGTGTCACCTGCTCTGCCCTTGGTGACTGCCCTTGGATGGAGAATCTGGGTTGTGCAATGATGCAGACCAAGGGCAAATTTTGGTGTCACTTGCACGTGCTTTTTCACCAGTATTGAAACCTGGAAGTGTGTGCGGTGCCACCGTATTAACATGTGGACAAGTGGTTCAGTCAGCAGATGCCTTGTCACGTGCATGATTCTGCAAGATAAATGACTTCACCAGTATTACTGAGAATATGCTAGTACCTTTGGTGGGAATCTCTGCAAAGCACCATTAGGTAGGACATAGTCCTTCGTGCTTGAAGCTTTGTTAGTAATTTATGTATCGAGAACTAGATTTCTGAAGTATTATAGCTCAGAAAAACCCTTCCCACAGGTAGGGCCCCTCAGAGGATGCCAAAGAGCACATGGCTACCTAAGAATAGCAATCTCCTAAGTATCTTTCCAGATCCTACACAGTGTCTGGTGTGAAGCCCAGTGTCATCAGTGGATGCATTCCCAGTAACTCATCGTGCTTTGGACCAGGCCTGGAGCACCGGTCCTGTTACTGCAGAAATGTCATGGGCTTTCACCGCTCATGGTCTTGGGTCCAAGTGTCACAGCCCCAAAAATGCAGGTTGGCTTGGTGGAGCCCACCATAATTTAGTTCCTCTAGACAGCAATGTGCTTGAGAGCTTTTGCCTCTAGGATCTAGTCCATGAACATCTTTCACATGTGCGAGTTGCTTTCCTTTCTTGGATGGCTTTGCATTGGCCAAGCACTGGCCTCCTGGAGCACTCATGAAGCAATTTGCATGGTGTAAAGGACAGGCCAATTACCTTTATGGGCGTTTTACACAGAAGTGACACCATTTTAACAGTCTGCAACTCATTTTATGTGTCCATCATACTGAAACAGGCTTTTTAGGCTCGCACGTAGAGCATGGGCCTTTCAGGGTGATGTTTAAGTGTTGCCCTAGCATTTCAGAGAGGACCTGCATTGAGCAGTTTCTTCCTCCATATGAAAGGAATTCACAGTAATTGCCAAGGTGCTGACATGATCCCGAGGCTAATGAGAAGCTGAAGGGGCAAGCAGAGTCTATAGGAGTTGGGATTAGTGTCAGACAGTTAGAAGGGAAGAGGAAAAGGAGAACAACTCTGCAGCGAAACATGTGGTTGCTCTTTTGCTTCACTTGCATTGTCAGCCTAGTGATTTACGCCGAGTGAAATTCCTTCCAGATCATGAGAACAGATTAATAAATATTGCTTTTTGGACCCGATTGAAAAGATACTAGGCTCTAATACGCTTCCCTAAAGGCGTGGCATGCCTGTGTTTTGCTGATCGACCGTTTTCCGTGAGTAACGCAGTAACGTGCTCTCACCCTGACGCCGCTTTGTGCACAGGCAGCGCATCAGGCAGGTTCAGGGGCAGACGTTTCATTTTCTTGCTTCATCCTGTTCAGCTCAGAGTCTATTTTTTAACCTAACGTATGTTCTTTGCCCAGTCAGGAAGGCCAACCAACTTTTCTTTTTACGATCCTTTATTTGCCAAAGGTATTAAATAGATGTATATATATACATAGATTCCTACGAGCACGTTGCCAAACAAAACTGTCCTTACTGTGCGTCTGCTCCTGGGTAGCTCTGCCAAAGAGCAGTTCTGGAAGCTCTCCTCTGGTATAGGTTTCCTCCTAACTTTAGCTTCGATCTGTGACAGAAGCACAAGAACAGGAGCTAAAACAAAGCCTTCCCAGATTGCTGTCAAGACACAACTTGTATCTGCACCTCTAGTCTAAAGGTGCGTTGGCAGAGAGCTGCAAGCGAGGAGATTGCCGGTCGCTGGGGTGTCCTTTCACATGCACCGTATTTGTGGTCCTACAGTTCTGCAGCATTCCAAGAGCATCTGTGCCAAACTCTCTCTGAAGTGTTTTAGTAGCCAATGCCTTAAAAGAGCCCCCTGGACTGGCGTGGTCCAGAAATGAGCCTTTGGAGATCTGCGAGCTTGTCCCAGGTGGGTGAGTCACTACCCCCGTGAGTCAGTTCCCCCAACAGCTCCGCGAGCATGACTTCATTGCTGTAGGTTTACTGATCGCTGAAACTTTCCCAAGCAGAAAGATTAATGACGGTGGAAGCCGAAAGAGTGGGAGTAGCATGTTTATGGTGAGTCAAGTGAAACGAAGAGCTGGACAAGAGGTGCACGTACTGGGACGTATGTGCTAGCTTATGTCATTGTGTTGACAATGTGTGTTGGAAAGAAAAGCACTGGTATGTGCTCAAGATGCGCTGGGTTCCTGGAGACTCCGAGAGGGATTTATTAGCATATATGCAGTGATGCTGAATGGGCTTTGCATCTGCCTTTCTGCCCGTTATCTGCAGCTTTAGATCTCTGGTTTAACTGCTGGTTAGTCTGAGGAGCGCGTGGCTTTTTCATGCAGGCTTCAGTGTATGTAAGTGTCCCTATGGAAGGAAGTCTAAGAACTAACAGTAACATAATCTGCTCATCAGCAGCCTGCTGAACTCCCTGAGCTTTTCCCTGATCCTTCCAACTTCCTTTACCAGACTGCACTTCCCTTTGCCTGCAGATAATTAGCAATGGCTCTGGAAAGCCGACTCCTTAATTGCATTGCAGGGCCTGCTTCCACCCCTCAGCTGCTGTAAGGAGGCTGCAGAGTCTCCTTACCTTTTGCTTGGCTGTTTCTTGTGGAAACACCTTGAGACAAGCGTAGCAGAGCGCTCTGGTCTGATGCATTTTGCAGCTAGAATTTCCAACAGCCAGACTGTAAAATCCCCTAACTCTGCACCTGCTGTCTGTCCTGGAAAAGCTCTGTGTCAGCTCCAATCTTTAAAGGGAGATGGCAACCTAACAGTAGAAACACAAGCGGTGGGATAAAGAACAGAGGGTTTCTGTGCAGTCCCTGCACAGGACCTAAGTGTTTCTCCACATTGTAAGCCAGGTCTATCACCTCAGTTCAAGAGCCAGGGGCTGAACTAGATGAGACACCAGTAGTGTTTTTAGCAGCACTTGCCCAGATGTTGGGTCAGGAACTCGATGTTTCTGTTGCCCTCACTTTGTGGACAGTTTCATGGCTGCAGCTTCAAGCTCTGTCCAGAGACCCTGTATTGGCCTCTGGAGCAGCAAAGCAATAATGTAAAGAAAAGTAATCAAGGTTTGGGTAACTGTTCTACGGAGGGCTTTCTGTTTCGTGTCAGAAATGTAGATCTGGACTCAGGGGTCTGGTTTAAATATGATACAACCAGAAACATGCCCAGGAAAATGACTGTTCAATTAAAAGAACACTTTTAGCACAAACCAAATGAAACACAATAGCTGAAAGTGAGGGGCTGCAGTGAGGATCCTGAGGAGAGATAAATGCAGATGAAGATGTGGGCTCTGTACCCTTGTGCACAGCATCAACAGAAAATGCAAAGTAAAGCCAGATGTTGGCTGAGCTGGTCTGGTTCAGCTTCATATGTAGCTTTCTGCCTACCTGGGATTCTGCTGGAGCAGCTGTTCCTCACTTCTTCCTCTGTTTTTTCCTCCAGTTCTTAAAGCTGCATGACACCCCTTCAATCAGATTTGGAGTTTGTGGCTGAAGAGAGAGGTTGCCAGGGTCATCAGGGTCAACGTAGGTAGCTTTAAGCCAGCTGGGTTTTCCAGCTGCTGTTCCTGAGGAATGAGAAGAAGAAAATCTTGCCCAGTTTGGTTCTACTCTTTCCACTTGGGTGACTTTTCTCTTTTTATTACTGTGATTTATTTCTCCTTCAAGACAAACCTGCAGGACTGGTGGAGCTGAAGCTTTCCGCCCCAGGACTTTTACAGCCCTAATCCTGCTCTTGGCCATCCTCTCACCCAACCAACTCTGTGTCTGCGACTGTCTGCTCCAAGGGAAGAAGTGGTGGGGTATACTGCTGCAGGAGAGCCTTGGGGTTGAATCTTGGTAGTTAAATTTTACCAAGAGCTCCATAGCAAGAATGGCTGTGGAGCTCTTTCAAACGCCAAGGTTTTTCTCAGCATTTCATACTAGAACTCCCAATATCCTTACTGTTCATGTTTATGTGTAATCCTTTTCAGTCCCACCACCTCTTGGCTTTCATGGGATCCTGTGGCAGGTCTGTAGGTTGTGGTTTGTTTTTTGTGCGACAGTCTTTAGATGTATGGAGAAACACTTTGAATTCCCCTATTCTCGGTCTCTGTGGTGGTTTCTTTGCTTTGAATTGTTCCCTTGCCATCCTTCCTAGCAAGTTTCATCTAAACCAAACCTGATTTCAACAGAAATGTCATCACGTGTAATCTCCTTGGTGAATGTACAGTTTGCTGCCTTTTAAGCTGTCAGTGACAGGACAGAATTTTCCTAGTTAGCCCCTTTCTTCTCCTGGGGGAGGAATAAGGAGAAGAATCACAGAATATTAGGCATTGGAAGGGATCTCAGAAGATCTTTGAGTCCAATCCTCCTGCCAGAGCAGGATCACCTACATCAAGTCGCACAGGAACATGGCCAGGCAGGTTTTAAATGGCTCCACAGAAGGAGACTCCACAACCTCTCTGGGTAGCCCCTTTCAGTGCTCTGTCACGCTCACTTAGGAGTTTCTTCTCATGTTTATATGGAACCTCCTATGTTCCAGCTCACACCCATTGCCCCTGGTCCTGTCATTAGATGACACTTGAGCAGAGCCTGGCTCCATCCTCCTGACATCCGTCCTTTCCGTATTTATCAACATTAATGAGGTTATCCATCACTCTCCTTTATTCCAAGTCAGGAGACCCAGCTCCCTCAGCCTTTCTTCATCAGGGAGATACTCCACTCCCTTCATCATCTTCGTGGCTCTGTGCTGGACTGTGTCAAGCAGTTCTGTGTCCTTCTGGAACTGAGGGGCCCAGAACTGGACACAATATTCCAGATGTTATCTCACTAGGGCAGAGTAGAGGGGGAGGAGAACCTCTCTTGATCTACTAGTGGCTCATAGATCTAATCTATCACCTACCTTCTCATCCACCATTTGCCTTCTTGGCCACAAGGACCCATTGCTGGCTCATAGTCATCCTGGCAGCCACCAGGACCCCCAGGTCCCTTTCTCCTGCGCTGCTTTCCAAGCAGTAGTAAAACCAAACCTGTTAGGCCTTTGTTGAGGTTGGAAACTGAAGGAATTGTAGTAACAGTAGTAGCAATAACACTAGCAAGGTACAGAACTGGAGAGCTCACTCCTCCCAGGGGCACCCTTCGAGACTCACAACAGCATTACCCAGACAGTGACATGAGACATGAGGTAGGTGTGACCGTACGTCCCTGTCTGTCCTGCGGGTCCTAAGGAATATGATCACAAAGCAAAAGCACAGGGATGTTTTGTGGCACAGACGAGGTGCAGAGTCTCATCCAGAGTATTTTCATGCTTTTTGGTACCTGGTTAAACAGCTGTGATCACACAGCAGCAGGAAACCTTAAGGCACCCGGTGTCCATGTGCCGAGGGGAGGAGGAGCTGGTTCCCTTCGCTGATGCTGCTCAGGCTGCAAGAGGAGTTGGAGGTGCAGGCAGGGATTTGTTTCTGGTGGTAAGGGCAGCAATGTCACTGTTTCTCTGACTCCTGAACCTGTATCTGGCAGTTTAAATAAAAAATTACTGTTTTCCCTGCAGTAAGGAGGGGATGGACTGGCTTTCTGCAGGAATTTTTGTGTGTTAATTCCCACCAGCATCAGTTTTATGCAGCTGTAGAAGGCCCCCTGTTTGCCGTGGAGATGGACTAAGTGGGAGCGAGCCTTTCTTTGCTCTTGGCCAAAGGTGAAGACACTTGAGACTGTGAGACTTTCCAAGAATCTCTTAGTAAGATGTATTTCAGTCATGCTTGATGGCTGCACTTACCTCCTATTTCCAGACGTAAGGAGTGTGCAAGCAGTTCTCAAGCTGACCTTTTAAACTGAGTGTACTGGGCCAAATTCCCCTGGCAGCCATGGTGCTGGAGCTCCCTGCCAGCACCCAGGGGTGTCACCAAGCCTTCCTGAGCTGGAGAGTGCTGCTGGGGTGCAGCAAGAGCTGATGCACGCTGAGACGTGGTCATTAGTGTCACTGATCCCACCACGTGAGAAAGAGAGCAGTTAACGTCAGCAATCATCCTCTGCTCCTCCTGGGATGTTTCTTTCAAAGATAACAGATGCTTCAGAGCTAAATGTAAAATTAATGACTTTGCACAAGTAGTTGTTAGTTTTCAATGTGTTTCTTCATCTCCAGCTGGTCGTATGGGGATAGTAACTTCAGTGCTTCTTGGTCCTGCATCCTCAGGATAAAGGTGCAAACTGCTGGGAAGCCTCTGCCTTCCTTCGTATTTCCTTAATGTGAAGTTTTCAGCTCAGGCTGTCCACAGGGCAGTGCACTGGAGCAACTATTTCTCCTGCATGGGGAGAGGTCTGCTCATAGCATCTCTCAGCCTCTCTGCAGGTCTGGAAAAAACAGGCAGGCTGAAAACCTCTGGCTTAACTCCCCCACCTCCACTCCCAGAATCTCATCATCTTGCTTCTGAGAGGGGCTTGTCTGTGTTCTAGATATTCACTAGTGTATCCTGAAGTTCAGATCCTGGTCTAATTGTTCTCTTTAGAAATGCCTGAATCCATAAACATTGCTGCTCTGTGCTTAAAGCCTGCACTTTTACACTAAAAGGAGGTTGTGTTTTGCTTATAACTTCCTGATACAAGACCAAGTTGCACCAGAACATATCCAGGCAGGTTTTAAACATCTCCAGAGAAGGAGACTCCACAGCACCCCTGGACAGCCTGTTCCAGTGCTCTGTCACCCTCATTGTGAAGAAGAGGAAGTGGCAGCTTTTCATTTAAAAATGTTTTGGGGTAAACATCTGAGTCCCCGAAGGGACTTGGGGAGCTGCCCCATGTCTTCCTGTGCCTAAAGCCTTTGAACTCTTGTCTGGCAAGATGACAAGTTACTGTCTCCAACTCCCATCTTGGTGACTATCCAGCTCTGTTCATGGCAAACGCGAGAGGTCTGGAACCACCTAAACTTCTCATTCCATTTATGTCCCTGGTAAACATGATGCTGTGAGCCCAGGCAGTTGTCACAGAGCAACTCTGGGCTTGTTCCTGCAGCAGCTAATCCAAAGGCTCATGGCACCGCAGATTTTGATCACTTTGAGAGTTGGATCGAAGTTGGATCCTTATGAGGTTTCCTGGGTTTTGGTTACCCCTGTGGTCTCCATAGGCTGTCACTGGAAAGCTATCCCTGGCTCATTCACCTTCAGTTTGGCCAACTCAATGCTAAGTTGTATCTGAGCTTCAGGTTGAGCATTTCCTCCCTTCATTTTCAATCCCTGCCTCAGAAGCTTTTGCAAAACCCTCTCTAAAAGCACAAACCTCTGCAGAGTGCAGAACGATTGGGAGTCCTGCAGAACTTTGGTTAAACCCACACCGAGCTGCAGAGAAGCAGCAGCCAGAGCACAGCAGGTACCCGGACACCGACTGCCAGTTCCCAGCTATAAAAACACACCGCTCGCACGGTTCACACAACCGGCGCAGATGCAGCACGAGCGGCTGCCAGGGAGAAGGGGTGGAGGATGAAAAAGACCATTTGGATGTGAAAGCAGAGCAGTTGTGCATCTCTTCCCAAAACAAAAATAGTAGCTCAAAACGCACTTAAGAGTCCTGCTGGCAATAACAGCCAATGGATGGGAAGCACATTAGGATATTTTCCTGGTTTGGAGCAAGCAGATGTTACTGCGTCCACTGGAATCATGGCAAGGAGCATAAAGCACAACTCCTCGGCCGCCCTGGCACGAATTTTGATGTCTCTCTAGTGTAAATCAGGACAGACTCCATGGAGGGCAATGCTGTTGTACTGCTGTGTGCCAGAACTGGCCTTTCTTTTGCAAGTCCCAAGGGGGGTATTTTGATATCTAGAAAATTAATGCTTGAGATGGATGTGACCCAAAAACCCTCGATTTGAACTCTTTGCAAGTTCAGATCCGGATGCTAACTTCACAGCTGCACCCTATTGTTTCTGAGCCCAATAAAACCCTCTCTCTGAACCACCCACAAGCTTAATGAAAATGTAGATTGAGATCAGATCATTATGGCCCCAAGCCAGTGCAGTGAAGCACGCACAGTGAATGGCCTGGCTCTTCTCGAGCTCACGGTGATGTAAACTGTGAGCAGCTCCAAGGAAATCAGCTGGATTTCCCCAGCGTGGAGCCAGTTGTAAATGTGAGCAGAATATTACCCTAGGTATCTCTTAGGGTTTTTTCTGCCTTGAGGAGCAAGTGAACTCCCATATCATACTGACCTAGTCTGAGAGGTCATCTTCTTCCAGATGAAGCTTTGCCAGGAGCTGAGACTGGATTTGTCCTGATTACCAAGACACACTATTGGGGAATGTGATGTCAAATGATGGCTATTTTTGTCCCAGCCTTAGCCCTCTCTGTTGGAAAAGCCGATGCTAGTGATGAAGAGTAGAGAAGTCTTGGGCGAAGGGAAAGGAGTAGAAAAACTCATAGAGTGGAGGTCTAAACAGCTTGGGAACTGCCAGGTGGGGATCCTCATTTTGAGACATTTTCTGTGAAGCAAACAGCGGCTTTAGACTCTTGAGGAAGCTTTTCACTGGAGGGCTGAGGCACTGGCAAAACAGAAGCCTTCTGCGATCTCTCCATCCTCTCTTACAGAGATGTGCACAAAGGATTTGGCTCCAATGATTACACTAGGTTGAATGGAAGCTCTGTGTGGCTGCTCAGACTGAGAGAGCTCTTGCTGCCTCAGTCACGAGCTGGCTGTGTACAAGTTCATTGTCACTGTTCTGCAGATGTTCCCATCTGGAGCAGTAATATTTAGATATTTAGTCTAGTTTCCTTGATAGAGAGAGTAAACTCAGGTATAAACTTTTTCAGCTCCTGTTTAATCACTAGTTTTTCATAACGTAGGAGTTTGAGGGGAGTATTTTGTTTCTTGTGTTTCTTCTGGGCACTGTCTTTATTAAAAATCTTGCTGGATCTGTGCAGGTCGAGCCCATCTTTGGGTGGCATGAACATTGTGCTGCTTTTATTAGAGACCTATTTAGTTCTTGCATGTTGTTCCTCATGAAGGGTCAAAACTAGGTCCTGTTGCTGATGTTTACATGTGTCATCTCTTGAGATCTTCTGCTGTGACACAGAAGCAGGTCTTTGCCAGGTATGGATGTGTGCAGTTTGTGGTGCAGTATGTGAGCTTTGGGTGCTGCTTTCTTCTTGGACTCTGCTGGAGCAGAATCAGTGCTGGGAACAGAGGAAAAGTCTCAACTGGCAGGGAGCTGAGATGCCTGGTTTGGAGGACTTTAATTGGCAAGGTCATGGGTTTGCTCTTTTATTAGAGGCTATTTGCCGTTTTCCCATAAGATGAAAGGATTTTGCTGTCAGCACTACTGAAAAACCCATAACAAACCAAACCCTAGTGGGACCATGGTTCAGCCATTGGCCTCTACTGGGGCTTGTTTCTGTGAAGCCAACACTATAAAAATCCCTCCGTTCTTTCCACTGAGAGGAATGGACTGGCAAAGCGGAGAACGATATAGAAATGTTAACAGCCATGTAGCGGGGTCATGTGCTTTCAGAACCAGTATCTCTGCTTACGAGGATCATGTAGCCTGTTCCTGGTATGTGGGTGCCTGGCTGGATAGAGGAACAAAGAGCACTGGAACAGGCTGCCCAGGGGGGTCGTGGAATCTCTGGAGACGTTTAAAACCCACCTGGATATGATCCTGTGCAACTTGGTCTAGGGGATCCTGCTGTGGCAGGGGGATTGGACTGGATGACCTTTCAAGGTCCCTTCCAATCCCTAATGTTGTGTGATTCTGTGAAAACACCATCACTTCTCTTGTTTTCCTCCCAAGAACCAAACTTAGCACCAACAAATCACTTTGATAAAAGGTTTTAAAAATAGTTTTCCATGTCCTGGCTTGGGAACGTTGGGAGAGGATCCAGGTCATTAGCATGGCTGTGGTAACCGGGATTTGCTCCATGCACAAACAGTGGAGCACTTTGGGTTTGGAATCTGCATAGATCTGGGCAACCTTTTTCAGGATTAATAGTTTATTTGCCGAGAAATGCAATTTTGGGGTTGAGTGAAACTATTTACTGAGCTGGCACCGGCGGCTAATCTTTTTGTAAAGGGCAGCTATGTCTTGTTTCAGCATTTTCAGAACTAAATATTCATGTTCCTCCGTTCTGGAGAACTGTTCTGTTTCATGACACGCCTGCTTCATAATCCTTTCTGCAAAAGGGACAAATTACCTCGACTACCAAACCAAAACGAAGGGATTGGTTATGCATTTTGGTTGACCTGAACTTTTAGGATTATTTTTGTTTTTCCTTTGCTCTGGGGGTGGGGAAATGAATCAAAAGCTTTTCACTCCTAATGAAAATACAGCCTCCTTTCATCCTTTGAATAAGCCAGCGAACCTCACTGCATTTTTTGCCTCATTTGAGCCACAGTGCCAATCTCCACATCAAGGCTGCTTTTCTCAGCCATGGGTTCCCATCATGAGAATGAATTAGGATTTAATTAATGCTTTGATCTTGCAAAGTGCCATTTCCTGGACTCTCATTCCCTTGTGCCTATTCTCAAGAGCAGTTGCCCCCAGAGAAGACCCCATCCTTTACTAATTGAGGTCTGTGGTCACTTTGCTCTTGACTTGAGTGCACACAGGTTGCATGTTGTTAAAATGCAAGAAGGACAGATCCAGATCTCAGTTAACTGTGGCTCAGGGCAGCAGTGAGCGCATTACGGTCAGGATGTGCCTTTGTGAACCATGTAGCTCATTGCACTTCAGGACAGCAACCGAAGTCGTTTTCCAAGATGAAGTATTTCCTGTGGTTGAAGAGGGTCCTTGCTGTGGCTTGGGCAGTGTGGTTGGGGTGCAGGGGCTCCATGACTCCAATCCTGACTCTATGTGCTGGGCTGGAAGTGAAAGCACAAGGCTCAGCTGTGGTCTCACCAGCACTAGGGATGACTGTTAAATGAAGGTTTCATGATTTTGGTGGGTTGCTGCCTAGTGGATTAATGATGCTATCCAGTACTTGAGAAGGCCTGTGGAAAAGGAGTATAGCCAAGTTGCCCTGTGGCTGTTTGGTGTCCAAGCTGCACTGCAGTTCCCAATAGCCAGTGTAGAAGTACCCATCAGGCACGTTGTCTCACAGCCTGGGCAGTTTCAGGCACCACATATGATTCCATCGGCCCATGGTCAATAGAATGGCACGTTGGGTTTGGCTTTAAAACACAGATTCCTCTTGAAATAGAGGAGACACCAGGGGCACTGCTCTGTGTGACACTGCTTGGTTTTCTGTGTCTTAAGCAACAGGGTAGAAAAATCAGAGGCAGGCACTGGGGTGTCTAAGGGGTGATGTTAAAGCACAAAACTGAAGACAAATAAGAAGTTAAATTAAATGTTTGGTTGTATTGTCTATGTAATAAGGTAAAAGAGACATTAAAATTAACGTTTAGCCCTGTGGGGACTACACTGCTAATTACTCTTGAGCTGTACCTACCCCTTTCAACATCACCACATCCCAGGACCTCAGAGCTTAAGCCAGATTGTTCTCACAACCTGAGGTTTATTCTTGCAGCTTCCTCTCTGTTCCAGTGCAGGGGAACTACAGGGCAGGGAAAAATGGGGTGGCCCGAGAGTTGACTTACAACAGGGTTTGATAGCTCTGGAGGAGCAGCAAAGCTGCATGGTTGGCTTTGCAGCTTGGTTTTGTCTGTTTGCTCCTATTGCTTGAAAAAAGTTTCTGCGGGGAGGAGGGAATGACGTAGCCCCAGTGGATGCCAGTAATGGACTGAACTGTGATGCTGGCTTGACCCCAACGCAGAGGGAATGAGGGCAAGCCCATCCTCTGTGGGAGGGTGCAAGGTGCAGTGGGACACACAAAGCTCTGTCGTTTCTGCTTCTCTGTAAGCACTTGTACAGCTGAGAAGCTGCTAAGGGTCCCTGCAGTGTCTGTCACCCAAGGACTTGGTGTTGTTGGGTGGAACAGTGCTCTGACCACAGAGGATAATGAGTGATTGCTTCATTTCTGTCAGCGCCTCCCAACGCAGCCAGTGCACAGGAATGCACATCGTTGGCCACAGTTGGGGATGAGCTGGGATCTGAGCTGCAGAGCCATGTTGTTTGTCTTACCGCTAGGGAGTTGCATCGGGGCTGTGCTGTGAAGTGATGACTGGGTTGAAGGTGCTGACAGACTCTGGGGAGCTCCTGGTGCCGTGTTCTGTCCCTGGATGTATGGAAAGCCAGAACACTCATGTTTCCTCCATCTTCCAGCTCTTTCTCTGCCACCATTGCTCTTCGATTTGAAACTCCCTTTGGGGGCTGTATCACCATGAGCTTCCTGCTGCTCATCCTCATGCTGTTGACTCCTCTTTCCTTCTCTAGCCTTTGCTGTTCAGAGCAGTTTGTCACAGAATCACAGAAGATTGGGGATTGGAAGAGACCTTGAAACATCATCTAGTTCAAACCCCTGCCACAGCAGGATCCTCTACATCCAGTCGCACAGCAACATGGCCAGGAGGTTTTTTAAATGTCTCCAGAGAAGGAGACTCCACAACTCCCCTGGGCAGCCCATTCCTCTGCTCCATCACCCTCACCATGAAGAAGTTCCATCTCATATTTTTGTGGAACCTCCTATGTTCCAGCTCACACCCATTGCCCCTTGTCCTGTCGTTAGATGGCACTGAGCAAAGCCTGGCTCCATCCTCCTGACACCCACCCTTCACATATTTATAAACGTTAGTGAGGACACCCCTCAGTCTCCTTTCTTTGAAGCTGAAGAGACCCAACTCCCTCAGCCTTTCCTCATAAGGGAGATGTTCCACTCTATTCATCACCTGTGTGGCTCTGCGCTGGAGTCTCTCCAGCAGTTCCATGGCCTTCCTGAGATTTTCTATCCACTGCCCTGTTCCAGTGTCAGCTGTATCTCCTAGATGTATGAGTCGTTTTGTGCAGGTCAGGAGCAGAGGGGAGCTGGAGTGCTGCATCAACACAAGGTTTCTTCATAGGAGTAGTGCCAGCCTGTGTGGCCAACCTGGAGCCACCTGGTGGTCTGCTTCTTGTCAAGCCCAGACTAAGCAAGATAAATGTGCCCTGTCCTGCCATGGGTGTGAGGACTGCTGCATGCACACCTCCCTTAAACAAAAACGAAGGACCTTTCCTGGGTGTGCCTGTGCTGACTCAAGCCTCACCTGCACGTAGAAACCAAATGCTAAAAGCATGCCTGAGCGCAGCTTCCTCACACGATGCCACCAAAGACTCCGAGGTCTCAGCTGACTCACTGGTGTCTTTTTACACAATCACATTTATTTCTGTGTTTTTGCCAGGATACAAAAGGCCCCTAAGCGTGTCCTCACTGTTCCTGGGGACTGGGGAGATTGACCTCTGTCTCTGAGCTCAGGACGCACACGCCGTGCATTCGTAGTCATGAATCTGCCTTTGTGGCTGCAGTTTTTTACTTGAGGACCTCAACATCCAGATACATCCGCGGGAGGGGAGACTGTGCAAACATGAAAGGCACTTTCAAGTTCCCCTTTCAGGCCAGCTTTGACTTTCTGTGAATGTAGTGAAAACAAACAGATGTTCTAGGAAAGCCAGGGTGACCTGGAAACTATTAATTAGGTAGTGAGTGAAAGAGGAGATTGCAGTGTTTGGATTTCCTTTAAGGGTAATTATTTTTAGCCTCTGCTGATGTAGCCCAGGACCAGCTAACAGCAACCTGCTGCTAGGCCAGTGGAGGAAAGCTAGAAAGAAAGATCACCATGCTTTCCAAGAGATAGAGTAGCTGAAATGCTGCGTTTACCTGGGACCAGTTTAATCTAGCCACATTAATGGGGGGGGGGGGGGGGGGGGGGGGGGGGGGGTGTAAAAAGTGTACGTGTATGTCCCTACTTGTTCCTGGAGGAGTTTCTGGTCCTGCTGTTTCTGGACTATTTAATTTCTTCATCTCTACCTTCTCTTTTGTGCTCCTGCTCTGGAGATGTTCAGATCTTCCACAAAGCTCTGTGTAGCTGTAACAGTGCCTCTGACCTTGGTATTCCTGTCTACGATGACAAATGTGTCACAGTTTGAGATGTGTGAGAGGTCTTGGTCTCTCTGATCTCATCACCTGATCAAGTTTTTGGTGACTGTTAAAAGAATAAAAGAGCTGTTTGGGGAAGCTTCATATTTGAAGGGTGGGTGTCAGGAGGATGGAGCCAGGCTCTTCTCAGTGTCATCTAGTGGTAGGACAAGGGGCAATAGGTGTAAGCTGGAACATAGGAGGTTCCATATAAATATGAGAAGGAACTTCTTCCCAGTGAGGGTGACAGAGCACTGGAAGGGGCTGCCCAGGGGGATTGTGCAGTCTCCTTCTCTGGAGACATTTAAAACCCTCCTGGCCATGTTGCTGTGTGACTGAATGTAGGGGATCCTGTTGTGGCGGGGGGATTGGGCTAGATGATCTTTCGAGGTCCCTTCCAATCCCTAATGATTCTATGATCCTAAGTACCACCTAACTGCAAAGGACAACAGGGCTCTTAGGGGAACTTCTTCTGCTGGACCAAGGGGAAAATGGACCTGCAGCAGAGACTGTTTGTGTGTTTTTAAGAGCTGGTTTAATTCCAACAATATTTTACCCTTTTCTCCTCAGCTCATTGTATGGGAATGAGTTTATTCTTGTAGCCAAAGATACTGTTGATGAATGTGGGTACTGTGTTGCTGACTGAACAGTTGCAGTCCAGGGATTGTTGGTGTAGATAACGGTGTTTATAAACTTAGCTAAAGCCTGCTGAGCTCTCTGGGACCTGATGCTTAAAACTGATGCAAAGGCAGGTCACGATGAGCTTGCGTTTTGCACCTCACTTCCACCTGGCTCCGGTGCAGTGTGCTCTTGCTTCACTTAATATCCACCTCTCTCCTTTTTTTTTGGCACATGTCTTTACAGAAGCCTTTGTAGCAACATCCATGTAGTGTCCCAACAACCAAACCTGCAAAAACAGCTAAGACTTTAGTTTGCAAAGAATCTCCTTCTCCAAAGAAGAACGTGCTGCTGGAACCAGCAGCTCAGTTGAACTGAGCCATCAAGAACAGCAGGGAGAACCTCATGTGCACAATGAGGAGGCTGTGGCTGGGCTCCAAACATCAGGAAAGCCTCAGATTGGATGTCCAGTATTAATGACAGCAGAGCACGATTACAGACCAAAAACAATTCAGAGAGCAGGCTGTATGTGCCTTCTCTCTGCCCTTCCAAGGGTAGGACCTGCATTTCTTCCTGACAACTCGTGAACTGAGCTAAGGAGAAGTTCTTTGCGTGCGTGCAGTATCTTTCACCTCTGTTATCTGTGTTCCTCAGACAAGACAGAGCGCTTTGTTGACTGAGGATGCACAGCAGACCCTTGGCCAAGTAGAAAACAGGACGTTACTTAGTGACTTTGTCCCTTGTTCTAATCTCTGGCCATGGGAGTTGGTTTTTGAAGCCCACACCATTAGGCTTTCCACGTTTGCATCTCCCTTCCCAAAGCTTCACTGCAGAGCAGGGAAGGGGCTTTAACCCCTGTGTTGCTTCCCCACAGCTGCATTCTCCCAGCTCAGCTGAGGTGGGAGGCTTGTGGACTTGACGTTAAATGACCCCAGCTTGGTTTCTCCTGTCCTTCTCAACCCTTCCAGGCTAAAGGCCACACGAGCTGTTTTAGCTGCTTCCTGAGCATCTGGGGCCAGTTCTTAGAAACCTTAGACTCGTGGAAGCAGCACATGGAAGTGGCCAGTCTGGAAGGGCTGGGCTCAACTGGCCCCGGGAGAGCGTGTGGGAGTCCTGGTGTCATGTTCAGTTATGGAACTTCACCAGCTTCATCCTCAGAGAGGGATTTGTGCTTTCGGCACTGCTGTCAGGGAGAACTGGCCAAGAAGGAGCAAGATAAGAGCCACACGTAGCAGAGAACGCAGAACAAGCTGTTTGCTGCGGCAGTGGGAACAGCGGGGATCGCGATCCCCCAGCATCCGCTTCTTGGCCACGACTTGGCACTCCACTCTTGGTGTTATCTTTGCCATCCACAGAGCCTTTCCAGTCATCTCTGCCTGAGGATCCAGGAAAGTGTGAAAGCACTAAAGTCTATCCAGGTACTGTTAAAACCTCCCTCTGCACATGCACGTAGAGATGTTTTTCAGCGCACTCAGGCACAGAAGTGACACAATGAGGTCCTTTGTCGTGTGTCAGTGGCATTGTGTGTGCTGTGGTTTTCTGTGCAGTTCTCATCTGCTGCTCTTTTTGGAGATGTGCAGTTGCCAGGGACTTGTCTGTTGTGTTTTGGTGAGGTGTCCTTAGCTGTGAATGGTGCAGGTCAGGACCTACTTGTTACCTTAACGCTGAGGAGCCCTTCTTCATAAGCTCATTGTCCCCATAGTTATTGCTGTGAGACACAGACACGTGTGCTGGGGTTTCCTGGTGAGGAGGAAGACTTGAATACTTCTGCTTTTAGTTCTCTTAGGCCAACATCACATTCCTAACTCTACTGGAAATCAATCATCCCTATGTCAGAAGTTACTCTCTCCCTAGACAAGGCTTTCAAGTTTGGAGTATATGATGGAATTTAATAATATTTATTATGTTTCCAGCACGTGCATGGGGAGCAAGATTTGACTTGCTGCTTTGGACCTTCTCTGAAAGGAAATGATGGACGGGGCTTGCTTTTATGCTGCCATGGAATCACCGTAGGTTCACAGAGATTTAAACATTGCAGGGACACAAAGAATTTCCTTCTGTAAGTTAATCCGTGATTAGTCTTAAATTTCAGCCTTGGCAGGAGGAGAGGGACTCTCCCCTCTGTCGTAGGTAAAAAAGCTGGAAGGAGTGTTTTTCCCATGGATAAGCTCCTGCTTGTTGTGTGTATTGTGCTTAGAAGGTGTTTAATCTTACAAACATCCTACTGCCCTTGCCATGTAATGCTGCCATAATCCTGTTCCCAGATCCTCCTCCCTAATGTGTCTTCAGGTGGTGTGACAAGGTGTTCTCATCTGCCTGTTCTCCTTAACAACCTTGTGCAACCAAGAGAAGCATCAGGGCATGATCTTCTGGCGTAGGTGAGGGGGGAGGGTGAACAGTATCTTCTAGCACATCCTTCACCTGCTTCAGACCCCGATCCAGTTGTGTGATTGTTCTGTAGGATTATATTTGCTGGCCAGCTGGGACAAACTTCAGTTTGGGCTCTGGATTGCTCATGTATCTTCAACAAACTGACAGGTACCAGGTGCCAAGGCTCCCCACTCCAGGTGAAAGACCTCCTGCAGCAGATTAGACTTCATGTCCAAGTTTCTTGTAGTCCCACAGCACAGATTTATTGCGAGAGGCACGGAATGTGCTGTGCCATCCCTTGTGAGTGAGGAAAGCTGGTGGCACAGTCATATATTTGGAGCGTAAATTGCATTATTCTGCTGTAGGTTCTTTCTCTCTTTTCCTTTTTTTTTGTTTTTTGAATAAGAAATGGGTTGGTTGAATAACGTCAACAGTTTGAGCATTCACTATAGGACTAAGTGAAACTAACTGAAGGTGGAAGTGATGTTTACTTAACCCACAGTGACAGACCCAAACTTTACGGGTTTCAATGTGAACACATATTTCACATGGGTGAGATGACAGTGTTATTAAAAATGAAGAGATTTGTTGATGTGAGGTACAAATAGACTCCAGCAGTAAAGTGTCTGCAGTCGCTTTTCCTTTCTCCAGTCTAAGGCAGAACCCCAGTCTAAGGTGAGTCTAAGCAGAACCCGCTGTTCCTGTGCTGTGTGCAGGAGCCAGAAGGCAACGAGTAAAATTAGCCTTAGGAAACATTTAAAAAGGGAGTGTATTGGTTACCTTCTCCTTGCAGTTGCTGTGGGGCTGTTTCTGTGCTCTGTGAGCACTGTAGGAGGTGGAGCCCATGAGTGGGTGGTAGTGAACTTGTGGGGCTGAGCCCCATGGGCAGCTTGAGGCAGGAGCAGTTTGCGCAGTGGGACAGCTGTGGCTGTCGATGAGTTTGGGGCAAATGGAAAGGTAACAGGTGGAGGTGGTGTGTGCAAAGAGCTCGTGTGGGTCTTGGGTTTTCTTGCCATGCTTTTTGATTTATGTTCACCTTTAAAGAGGCTCCGCAGAACTCTGGGTTCAGTGCCATATTTTTGAATTGCATACATCACACTATAAATAAATCAAGTCCCCATCATCTTTGCCTCTGAGCAACATCCAGCTGCAGTCAAGCAAAAACATGAACAAGCTGCTGCTGCGTTCCTCAGGTCTCCTTCCTTCCCATGTTTGCTTTGTTGTTCACCAGTGAAGAGCTGGTCCTCAGCAAAGAGACACAGAAAACAGAATTGCTGAGTCTGCTGGTGAGTCCATGTAGTGTTGCTTTTGGTCTGTTTTTCTCAGCCCATGTCTGTCCTGTTGGTTGTGTCTGAGGACAATTCATATTCATGCTGGAGGAATGCTTTAGGAGCAAGTTTGGGTTTGGGTTTTTAGGGTATGACCTGTTTGTGGTTCTTCCCGACTTGGTGGTGATGGAGATTCCCAGCATCCTGGAAAACTGACTCAGTAGTCAAGACCTTTAAAGGCATTTGAAATACTTGGGGTAAGACAGTCAGGCCTGGAAGAGGGAGTTGCTGCCTAGACAGCCACAGCCAGCAGCAGCCAGGACATACTTGTTCTTCTGGCAAAGTCGTCACCTCTTCCATAGCTTCTTGCAACATTTTAGCTTGCTTATGCCAAACTCTGGCTGTGTCTCCATGGGATTGGATCTGGCGCAGGTTGGAAAGTTCAAGTCCTGCTATTGCAACTTCTGTGGGTTTGCTGTGGTGTCTAGAAGCAGCTAAGTGTTGGGCTCTGGTGAGGTAATCTGCATTTGAACATAGTTCAGCTCCTAGGGCAGTCTAACATCCTCTTTCCCCATAGCCCTCCCATCTGAGCCACTCTGTGCCTGATGGCAAGGTATGGCTGAGCAGCCAGCCCTTTAAACACCTTAACAAGCAACTGGTCCCATCATAAAGTTATGTAGATGCTGAGAATCACACAGAAGTTTCTGACCAGAAGACTCAAAAAGACTTTCCCAGCTTGGAGGAGGAGTATCTGATGAGGGGTAGATGCTGAGCAGTTTCCTCCAGCAGGATAAGGGCCACCACCAGCTTCTGTCAAGGAGAACTGGATTCTCTGTGGAGAATAGAATCGGGTTGTACAAAAAGGAGTAAGAAACAGAGTCACTGTCCTGTCTGCTGTGAGGCCCAGCCATCCCCCACAGGACACTGGCTGTTTTTCTGTTAGCAAGAGATGAGTCCTGTGTCAACTCTGCTGAGCATCTGTTGGAGAGGGTAGAGGTGCAACAATGCCGTTGGGTTTGGAAGGACAGCCTGGAGTAG
This sequence comes from Rhinopomastus cyanomelas, assembly GCA_013400115.1. Taxonomy (NCBI): domain Eukaryota; kingdom Metazoa; phylum Chordata; class Aves; order Bucerotiformes; family Rhinopomastidae; genus Rhinopomastus; species Rhinopomastus cyanomelas. The sequence continues at coordinate 1,520,185 of VXBP01003849.1, forward strand.
GGATGAGAGTATGTGTGCAGTGTGGAGTTGGATTTATCCCCTTCCTGCATGAGCTGAGGGCTGAGTTAGGATTGCAGCCCTGGGTGTGGATGGCAGGGGTGGGAGGCTCTTGGCAGACAGCAGAGTCCTTGAGGAAAGGAGAAAGGACTCCTCTGTCCCAGGAGTGTGTGCTCAGCTCTGCATGGCTCGGCATCTCCATCCCATGGGGACATGGTCTCTCCTGGTAACTCCCATGAGATGTGTCTCTGAGTGATGCCACATGTGAAGTCCCACGCTTAGAGCAGGCAAAATGAAGCTTTACCAGCTCATGCTGCTGCACAGCATCAGGGCAGATGTCGCTGAAGATTTGTTCCTCTCCTTGGGCGGGTTTGGATGCTGCAGTTCATGTCCAGCCAGATGTGTGTTATTTGTGCTCCCAAAGAAGAAAGGAAAATGAAGTAAATCAGTTGCCTGGATTTCACTTTTACTGGAATAAAAGCAGAATGTAGCCTCTTCCTGTAATTAATATTGTCCCTTCTACCTTCTTTGGATAATCCCACAAAGAATGTTTTGTTGTAAGCATCCCGGTTGCACTGCGTGCGTGCAATAAATCTTAGGAGCCCGAAGAGCATTCTTGCAAATCTCAGGGGGATTTCTGATTGCCTCCCATCCAGACAGCAGAACCACTTGGAAAAATGCCTCACGGCCCTCCAACTGCCCTTGCTGAAAGCCTGGGTGATGGCACAGTTTCAGGTGTCTGTAGGACAAATGATACATGTCCCGCTGAATGCCAAGGGTCCTCCTGTATTGCAAACACTATGATGCTGTTGTGGTCCTGTGTCGAGGGCTCCCGTCTTGTAACTTGGCTGTTCCTGGGCTTTGACCATGGGATCACTCCTGCCCGCCTTGTGTATGTTTGTGGTGCCTCAGGCCCTCTCTGCGTGAAGGATGAGAGTGATCAGGGTCTAAACAGGAAGGCAGACACCGGTGCAGAGGAGCAGGCGGAGGGAAGCAGCTTGTCTCAGATAGGAGCAGAGCCAGAGAGGGGACGACGTTCCTGGCTCTCATCAGCAGTGAGTGATGGAAGTGACTCTGGTTTGGCAGCATCTGAGCATCGTCAGAGGTTTTAGAGCCATTTCCAGTGGCACGTCTTTTCCTGTCTGGGCCACGCGTTTCCCTTGTTCTTGAGGGATGAAGCGTGGAGGAGCTGGTGCACCAGTTTCAAAAGGCACTTGGAAGTGCAGCCAAATAAATGGGCTCTCCAAACCACCTTGCTGTGTTTAAAAGCTTTAATAATCTTTCCCTGGCACGTGCAACAGAAACAAAACCCCAAGCTGGGTTTCTGGGGTGCGGCTGTCCTGGCTGACAGCAGATACACACCCACTGGTCCAGCCCCACTGGGACTGGGCACACGTGGAACCACTGTATCTTCAGCCAGAGGTGGTTTGGTGCTCATAGCTGATTGTCTGTTGTCTTTCAGGAGTAACTAGAGTGTTACAGATGGATCTTCCACATGCTGCTGCCTTCAAAATGGATCCCACACTAAATGTTTCATGGCTCCCCTGATGCTCTTAGTAGAGAAATGTTTCCACGTGAAGCTGCAGTCATCCTGCTACACACCAGTAGTTAGGTGTTATCTGTTTCCCAGTCTCCTACATAATAGGAAAGGGAAGGCAAATTATCTCTCTGTAGGTTCCTTTAATTCCGCTTTAGATGAGTCCCTGCCTATAAAAATATGATGACTCTGAGTGCATTCCTCCCCTATCAGCAAGGCATAGGTTTATCCTATAAATACGTTCAGTCTCTAGGCCTTCTGTAGTCATTCTTCCAACCTTCCCTTCCCTTCTGGAGTCAGGATGCATGATGCTGCCTACACAGGCTTGGAGCTGATCAGAAGATATTTTTTCTTTGTGTTTTTCTTGTAAGTTGGCTAAACTCTTTCCATCACCTGGCCTTCTAGCTGGCTCTTCTTTTTAATTGAGAGTTGAGTCATTAGGATGTCAGTTGTGACCAGAGTTGCATGTCTCAGCTGTTTCTGGATTGCAGCGATAACTGCTTTAAGGGGGGAACTGCCCAGCTTTCCTAAAGACTCCATTCCTTTGGTATTCTCAAATAAAGCAACTTTGGCCAAATCTTGAGTTCCCTGTTCAGGCAAAAAATTGTATCTTCTCAGAGGCATTGGGATTTGTTCAGCAATAGATAAGGATGTTTGAAATATAGACCTGTCTTGCTCTTTGATTTTTTTTCTAACTGCATCCATCTGGCTGTGGTGCCTCCATGAGATGGATCCATACAGAATATGAACCTTGGGGAGAAGAGAACCTGCCATATGCAGGTACTTCTGAAGTGTTCCCATTGCTTTTGAGATACAAGTTTTGTAGCATCCTGTTTCTCCTTGATAGTTCTGAATAAAGAGCCACAAAGATGATGGAGGGAGTGGAACATCTCCCTTATGAGGAAAAGTTGAGGGAGCTGGGTCTCTTCAGCTTGGAAAAAAGGGGACTGAGGGGTGACCTCATTAGTGTTTATAAATATGTGAAGGGTGGGTGTCAGGAGGATGGAGCCAGGCTCTGCTCAGTGTCATCTAACGATAGGACAAGAAGCAACGGATACGAGCTGGAACATAGGAGGTTCCACATAAACATGAGCAGGAACTTCTTCACGGTGAGGGTAATGGGGTAGAGGAACAGACTGCCCAGGGGAGTTGTGGAGTCTCCTTCTGTGAAGATGTTTAAAACTCACCTGGACGTGTTCCTGTGTGACTTGATGTAGGTGATCCTGCTGTGGCAGGGGGATTGGACTAGATGATCTTTCAGGGTCACCTCCAATCCCTAATGTTCTGTGATTCTGTCAAAGTAGAGAGATTAAACTGAGGTCCAAGATGTTGGGCACCTTGCTGCTTGACAAATCAGGTGATACAAAAATATCTTGGGCAAAGCAGTTTTTGTTTGAGTTATGGGGTAGAAGATACAGACCTGGCATTTTACACGCACAATCCAAAAGCAACCTCTTACAGAGCTGTCCCTTTCAGATATTTTCAAAGTCCTGGAGGTGTTTCTGTATCCCTGAGGTGAAGGCTATCAAGGTGTGGGACTGAGAAGTCATTTTTGAGCTTGTTATTTTTGCAACAAGACAACATTTGCATGGCACAGTGTGTTCCTCACTAAGCACAAAATAAAAGCTGTGGAGAAATTAAAGCATCTCCTCCCAGAATTGCCACTGGATCTCTCAGTCCCTGCTTCAAACTGCCGCAGCAGGGATGAACCATAGCTGATGGTGACAGCTAGAAAGGAGTTGCTCTGCCCAAGGGCTCTTCAGCTGCCCAGACAGGTTTGCAGCCTACTTGGCAGCCTACTTTAAAGCATCGCTTCTTGGAGCAGGAGGACAAGTGGATCCTCCCTCCAGGCACAGAGCCTGGCTTCCCTTTCACACTGCTGACGGCCTTGGAAGGAGGGACCCAGGAGATGGGAAATGGCAGGACTGGCAGCACCTCACACTCCGCTCTCCCTAAGTCTCTGGTTTTCTATTCTGGGTTTTTTGTCTGTGGTTTAGCAACTGGCTTGTAGTGCCTGAGTATGTGACTGCTTGCATAGTCCTCGTATACCTGAGTGTTAACAAGTTGGCCAGTTGCTGGAGGATTATGATAGGATTTGTACTGTAGGAAGTCCGGCTGTTGCCTCTCTAAGCCTGTCTTAAATTACATGGAGGGAAATCCTGCTGACAAACGCCCTTGGTTGTCCCAGCAGCTTTGCGTGCGGAGAAGCTTGTCCGAACGACTTGGCTGCTGATAGGGAATTCGACGGCTCCCCTGGGCCCGCGGGCTTTACACAACACCCTCCTCCCCCGCCGCGGAGAGCTGCGCTTGGCTGCCTTCAGCGGAGGAGAAAATAGCAAAGGCAGTGAGGAGAAGGAGTCTGTGCTCAGGCTGTGGTGTGTCCCTAATCCTGGGTGTGTCTGATGGATGTGGATGATGTGGACAGATGACACTGTGCCACGTGGCACCTCCAAACATCCACACCTGATGCTAGACAGCTGGTCTAGACCTATCCTACTCACCCCATCCATCAGGCTGCGGCTGGGTTTAGCTGGGTTGCTGCCATGGGGCCAGCATTCCGTGGGAGAAGGTGGAAAGTTCTCATGGGGTACCTGGCAGCCACAGAAACAGCCCATTATATCACACATGAGCTTTGCTCTTCAAGCAGTTGTGTTGTCATGAGGTGAATAGAAAATGTTTGGGGGAGTGTTCAAGGAACAGAGGTGATTTAAAAGAAAATGTGTCCTCTTCAGTTGCTGATTCAGTTAGACTTAGGATCCCTCCAAATTCATAGGGCGCAGTTTAGCGGTGGCACACGCAGATGGCACCATGCCAGACCTAAAAGAAAAGGGATTTTGCTCAAGGGAAAACTAGGATTTTGCTTCTGGAGAGAACAAAATGTGATGGAGCAAAACCTTAGATAAATGTGTTCCCGAATTTTTGACGAATGGTTGATATCTTCATGGGGAATGGATCACTGAGAAGAATTAATCAAACCTTAATTTGTCATCAAATTGTGGTCCTGACATTTCTTAGGGGGCTTTTGATCAGCTCTCACACCTGACTTGCGTGCAGGAGTTAGATTTGCAAACACACACATCTGTTTGCCTTAATGCTCAGACCGGTGCCAAGTGATTAGAAGGTACTGCCAGGAAAAACTCAAGTTGACGAATGGGAATTACCCTTCCTAGGATGGCTGTGGATGTTTTCAGGAAATAAAATCTCTTGCTGGTCTGTAGCAACTCATTTATATTATAGGCAGGAGCAGTCAGTCATCTACCATTTCATTCTGGTTTAGTACAGCAGCCTCAGATCCACGTTCCTTGTGACCAAGAGAGTGGGAAGTGGCCTGTACATGAGAGCTGGACCTGTCACTGATGTGAGAGCTGGTGGGCAAAGAGGAAATTGCTGCTCTTCATCACATGTCTTGGAGCATGCGTGTTGTGCATAGTAACACTTAATTACTGCTTCTTACTCTGTTCTGCACTCTCTGCCTGTGATCCTCCCCCAATCCATCTCTGCACAAACACAGCAGGTCCCTGGAAGGGCTTTCTAATCCTGTTTGGAATGTCGCCTTTCACTGTCACCTTCAGGTGACCACGTTTGACATGAGCAGCCGTTCTCTGCAGAGGTTGGGGACCAAAGGTGCTGGAGGAGAGTTTCCTCACGATGCTCCATGGAGTGGCTAAGCAGAGACCTTTATGATCTGCAGTGAAATCATGGAAGGCTGTGCTTGGCCCAGAAAGTGTGGCAGAGGTGGGGATACAGGATTCCCACTCTCTCCTGTCCTCAAATAAGTCAGTGATGATGCTGTTGGCTTTCAGGCGTCTGCTTCTCCCTTCTTTCACCTTACATGTCATCAAAGGTGGGCTCTGGATTTCCACATCTGCTACTGTCAAAGAAGTTTTTTTTCTTTAAGGATATTCTTATTAAGGATATTCATGGCACTAACCTCCCGTGGCAGCAAAGCATCTGTAAACTGTACTTATTTCCTGGCATTGTGCAGTGTCCCTGAGTGTCTTCTTGAGTGCAAATCTGCTTGAGGAGGCTCCACAAGGCCTCCGCGCTGGATGTCCTGCAAAGCAGCAGCAACGTTGTCAGTTGTGTTGCAGTGTTTGTTGAAAACAAACCCCAAACCTCTGGTAACAGCCAAGGCTGAAGTTGGATGGGGAGGAATGGCTTTTGGCAGGGTCAAGGTACTGGTGACCACCGGTGAGTGTGTGAAGAGCCATACTCCAGCTTGCGTGCCATGGGCTATAGAGCTCCCTCCGCTCTTACCAGTGCACAGAGTTTTCCAGGGCTTTCTCTGTGCCAGAGCCTTGCAAACAACAGCCTTGAGATGTTGAATTGCTGGTGATGGTACCTAGCCTTCACAAAGGAAATTATCACTTGTTTCAGCAGTGGCTTTTTACATTTAGGGGCATCCAAGTGCATTTTCTGTTTTGGCCTCTATTTCTCCAGTGAGTTTTCTCCTTTTCCTCTGCTTCTGCTGTGAAATGCAGACACCAGCTCTGCTCTCCCTCCCACAGCTGAACATGTTCAGGGTTTTGAAGCTGTCAGAGGCCTTGCCAGTGGGGCTATAAAAACATAGCAAAAGGAGGGAATAAAATGATCTGCCAGAGGTGCACTTACAGGTCTAATTACAGGCAGGCAATCAGCAGAGCCCGTCATCCTCCCACCAAGTCCTACTGATAGATTAAGGATGTGCAAGCCCTCTGGGGTTGCTGTTGGCACGTATTCCACCTTTTGAGTCCAGCCCCTAACTCACCGGTATTTACCCAAAACCTACCTTCAGGAGAGACCAGAAGATGCTGAGCGCTGCTGTCAGGATGGTCTCGTTATCTATCCTTTTTGGAGAGGGGGATACAGCAGTGGGAGCTGGTGGGGTGGCAAGATGGAAGAGATTTTCTGCAAAGCTCAACCTCTGGCACAGAGCAAGGAACATACCGGACATTGCTCAAGCTGGAATGGGGGGCAGAGGCCCCCCACATCTTTCAGAAATCCAGGCTTGTTGCAAATTTTCATATCTCTTGGTTTTCTCAAATCAAGCTAAAAGAAAGCAGGTCCCATGCCCCAGTCTTCTCCTTCATTCTTCTCATCCCAGATTGTGATGAGGTTTTCGAAGCACTTTGTGGGTTTGTAAAGCATCTCTAATGCCACTAATCCCTTGTTTATGCTGTGGGTGGGTGAAGTGTTGCTTCTTCAGCAGTACCTGAGATGTGGTGGTTCTTGGAAGCTTGCCACCATCTAGGAGCAGATAGGTGAAGTATGATGCAAATACCTCACCCCACAGTGATGAGGTTCAGCTCACAGAGGTGCTGCAGCTCCTCCCTGGCAGGGAACCTTCTCGCTGGCTCTCCTGGATGGCAATTCCTGTGCCCTGGAATAGCTACGGGCAGTGTGATGGGGTAGCACACTGGAGACACGAGGTTGGTGTCTGCCTCCAAAAATGTTTAATATTTCCTCCTCTTCTCTTCTGAGCAACTGGTCCAACTGCGCGAGTTTGTGTGTGTGTTTGTGTGGGCCGGCGAGGGAGCTTCCTCTCCATATCCCAGCTAAAGACCTCCAGTGTGTTCCCAGTAGTGGCATGTTTGTTTTCTCTTCTCCTCAAGTTTGAAATGGAGCATGTGTTTGCCAGTGTCCAAATAGCATTTGGAAGTTACTGTCTTTAAAGCTCAGTTCCATTGAGTCTTTTTTTTCTTTTCTTTGGACTTGCAATTAGCCTCCTAGCCCAACAGCAATACGGGATGTTTTGGATGGAAGCTCACCACGGCCAAGTTCTCAATATAGCTTCTCCAGAAATGTATTTGTCCTACCACCTACATTTTGGAGGACTCTGTTCCCAAAGGAAACTCTTACCTGGATGGTTTTCTGCTTTTCTCTTCCCCTCTCACCCCTTTTCCTTTATTTTTTGAAAGAGTAAAAAAGCCTCTTTCATCCTTTGAATTATAGGCACCCTCTAAACACCCATCTGTCCCACAGAAGGTGCCAGAGGCAGTTACATCTTGGAAACAGCTTTTCACTCAAAGGCTCACAGCCGACACCCTTCTCATAGCCAGGAAGAAGTGCTGCAGATGGGTTTGACACCACTCCTGCTATGTGCTTGTGTTGCTTCACCCAACACACACCTTCCAGGCACAAGACACTGGGTGCAGCCACCACATCTCCAGCAGCACAGCCATTTTTCCTCTCCTTCCTTTCTTCCATTAATTTGGTTTTTTTCCAGATCTATAAACCTGCCCCGTTCCTTGGTGGGATAAGGGTGTGGAGTTGGTTTTGAGGTTTTTATGGTCCATGCCCTGAGATGTCACTGTGCATCTGTAGCTCTTCTTCCGTGAGCAGGACTTGGCAAAACAAAAGCTGAGTGTTCCTCTGAGCCTGCACGTCTCTCTCTGGCAATGTGGGAAACCTCTGTAGGTAGGAAAGCAGTTCCCCAAAGCCTTTAGCCTGAAGAGCCTGGAGAAGATGATGCGTGTGCTTCTGTGAGCTGTGGTGGGGCGTGGCAAAGAGTCAGAAAGGTTTGTCATGTGCGTCAGGTGAGAAAGGTCAAACAAGGAGTGGGATGAAAGGGGATAATTTATGAGAGTGTGCAAAGGCTACGTCCTGCTCCAAGGGGAGCATGCCAGGATGCAGGGCTCTAAAAGGAGATGTCCTCTCCAGCTGGTCTTCTGGACGTGTCACAGTGTTTACAAAGCTTTTGGAAACAAGCATGTGCCTGCGGCTTTGTAAAAAGCTGGGTTTGAGTGCATCATTGGAAGATAAATGATGCAGAACATTAAGTGTCGATAGGGTAATTCAGCATTTTGCAATGTTTAGGAAAAGTATCAGGAGCTCTCTTTCCAGGGGCCAGCAATCCAAAATGTCCTCAGTGCTGGTCCTGCTCTTCTCAGCTGTCTGCCTGCATCCAGTCCTGGCCTTTGCAAGCAGCTGCACTCTTCCTTGCTATTTTTACTTTGGATTAGGATTGTTTTCTCCAGAGGGAAGGGGTTTTACGTAAGGAACCTGGGACTTTCCCGGTCATCATCTTGCTTTGGAACTCTTCTCTTACTCCATAGCCACGGGAAGAGCAATCCCATGAGAACAGCACAGAAAAGGACCGAGCACTGTCTCTAATGTGCAGCGCAGGTGAACAGTGGAGCTGTATTGGGTACACAAACTCTCAGTTAGCATTCAGACCCTCTGCTACAAGGTCTGATAACATCTGCTTTATCACAGGTGGATTTTTCTTAAGGTCTATCAAAGCCTCCAGAACAGAGCAGCAGGAATTCTCCTGCTCCAGACATTGAAAACTGAGTTAGATGCTTCACCGTGATCAGGCCTGCACTGGCAAGAAGTAAAAATAAAGCAGTCTCTTCCATCCCAAAGTCCTTGGTTGCCTTTACCCTCCCCTTTAATGTCATTTAATCCAGTGATGGGAGACTGTTGGAAGGAGGTGCTTATGGCACCTAAGCTTGATGCTGTCATCCTGCTCCAAACCCTGCTCAGGGCAGTGGATGGATGGGCAGCTGAAGGCAACAGCCTCTTTCAGCTGTAGATCCATCTCCACATCCCGTGTTGCTTTCTGAATGAGTGGGAAGATGGACATTTGGCTGCCCCAGGGTTTTGGTGTGGTTCTCTTCCTAGAGCGAAAACAGTGCAGAAAACACGGGCTAGTGGGTCATTCTGCTATCAGTACTCAGGGAGGATCTCTCCATGTGCATGACCAGTGGGGTCTGGAATGCTGGCAACTCCTCCTGCTTTTACTGTACATTAGATGTGTAAATAACTAAGGAGTCTGCATCTTTTCACTGCGTCAAGCACAACAGCCAAAGACAGGAAAGCTGAAAAGAAAACAGCACTCAGCAGTGTGGGCTGGAGCCCAGTCAGTTGTCAGACATCCTCCCTGCCAGAAAGATTTGGAGATCTCTCTACAAGAAAATGGTCTTTTAATTTTACACCAATATCTGCAGAGCACAGGATGTGGAATTACGGTTCCTGGTTCAGATGGCGTTACTAAAATAACAGCCATGTGGAAAGTGGACTAATAAACTTCAGGCAGAGCATGAGTGAATGCTGCTATTTGCATATCAGCAGAGGAGCAGTAGCCGTAAGGACGGATGAAATTTGCCTCTGTGGCATAGTTTGCTCCTAGAGCTGGGAAATGAGCAGGCACAAAACGCCAAAGAAGTGCAGGCTTTTCTCTGGTGTGATTTTTAAAGCATATGCTACTGGAAGATGTGTAAAAAGGCTTCCTCGAGCTGGAACTGCTCACATGGCTGTTTAGGGCCCTAAAATACTCTCCTCTGGAAGTGGAAAAGGGTTTTTTTACTTATTTTATTTGGTTGAAGCTTTAATTAAAAGGCAAAGGGGTTTTCCTCCTGCTTCTCCTTCGGTCCTATTGCAACCGGCTTCTCTGATGCTTTGCCTTACGATATCCCCCTCTGACTTCTCCTGACTTACTCCTGGTACTGCGGGTCTCTGCCTACGTTCTTCTGCGTGTTTCAGAACCATAAACATGATTGATCACTTTTTTTAGCAAGCTGTTGAATTATTTATGGATCTGCTGGGATGCTTGAACTGCCAGCTACAGGAACGCAGCCAGCGGGGAAAGGGGCCAAATTGTGAAAGGGAAAGCCTCTGCGCACGCTGAAATGAACTCTGAGAACGTAGGATGCGTGGTACTGGGGTTAACATCCTCCAGAAGGTCTCGAGCATCCCTCAAGTGTGGTGTCCTGCTCAGAAGTGTTGCCGTAATGCTGTGGAAACAGCAGCAGTGGAAGGGTCTGAATGCCATGCACCATGCAGTAAGAGTGATTTAGTTCCTGACCTTTTAAGTTCTAGAAAATGGTTTCTCGGCTGAGCTGAAGTGTTTTACAGCTGTTCCTTGTCTGCTGGGTGCCACAGGCCAAAGCCGAGATGTCAACTTAGGAGCTGTAATGTCAGGGTGACATGCAGAGGAGCACACATTGGGCTGCAGGACAGCTGGGTCAGGGCTTGTGAGTACAGGAAAACGTGGGACTGGAAGAGGAGAGCATGCCGTGGGTGAGGCTGGAGGAAGCCACACATGGCCGGGTTGGCTGGATGTGGGAGGTCTGGGCTTTGCAGAGAAGCAAGCAGCATGGACGGGAGCCTCTGGGCTGGAGGAGCATGAGGATGATGACGGATCTGGACCACGTTGCTCTGCCAGGGTGATGTGGGACACTCGGCAGAGCAGCTGGTCCTCCTCAGCCCGCCTCTCCCTTGCACAGTCAGCTCTTTGCTTGGAGGCCACCAGCTCCACGTGCAGCAAAATGAAAGGAGAGGGATAGTAATGAAAGCTGTTAGCGATTAGCCTAGTCGGTGGCCTGGCTTTCCAGAGCTGTTAAAAAGCCTTTAATTGCCCTTTTCTACTTCTGTTCCTCTTAGGAACTCTCTGACCTAGGGAGAAATTGCATTAAAAAATAAAAGCCATTTCTAAAATGGGAGGGAAATGGCTGTACAATCTCAGCCGGACACGTGCAAGAGGAGGAGGATGGATGAAGGGAAACGTTGATGTGCTTGAGGAGAAGCCAGATGGTTTGGTTGCTGGTGAGGCTGTTTGCCCTCCCTCTGAATGAAAGTTACTTGGGTGGGTTTGAGCCTTCTGAATTAAGAGCAATTGCAAAGGACATTAGGGCTGTCACTAGCCAAGATGTTTGGTTAAAACAAAGTGTTTTGGTTGACTTGTAAGTTGTTTCTGGTTTTCAAAAAAGACCTGCTTTTGAAGCATGTAAAAATATCTTGGTACCGGTGCTGGGTGTGGGGTTTGTGGGGAGCTTGGTTTGATTTGGTTTTTTGCCTGGACTGAAGTGCTGTCCCTAGAGGAGAGGCTCCTTGACAAAAACAGGAAGAGGCTCTCAGCAGTGATCTCCACCTTGATGGGAGAGGTGGGTTTGTGTCGTTGCCATCATGGCTGTGAATGAAGACGTCATGTCTGTGCCCTCCTTTAGTTTCACCTGGTTTCCCAGCCTTAACCTTTGTGGGAAGAGTGATTAGGAACCTGTGTCAGGTTTGCGTCATGACAGTGTGACAGGCTGGCCAGCGTGAACCAGGCGCTGCCCTCTGCTGCCGTCAGCCAGCTCTGCTCCAGAGTCTGGGGCTGCTGCAGCCTCTAAGGGCTACTGGGGCAGAGCAGCATCGCTTCAGAATTTAACAATCCAGCAACTCCAAAGCGCCCTTTGCATGCAGCTAAGTGACAGCAGGAATAGGTGAGATCTGCCACACCACAGTGTGGCTCTGCCCAGGAAAGGCCGTGTTGTTGCTCTCTGGATGGGTCGTGCACTTGCCACTAGTGACAGAACAAGGGGAAACAGCCTCAAGTTGTCCCAAGGGAGGTTTAGATTGGACATTAGGCAAAGTTTCTTCACTGACAAAGCAGTCAAGTACTGGAACAGGCTGCCCAGGAAGGTGGTGGAGTCACCAGCCCTGCAGATGTTCAAAACCTACATAGATGTGGCACTAGGGAACAGGGTTTAGTGGGCAGGGTGGGGTGGGGGTGGGTTGACAGTTGCACCAGATGATCTTTTAGGTCTCTTCCACCCTAATGATTCTATGATTTAATAAGTGACTGACGCCTGACCAAGGATGGAGAGATTCCCTCCATGGTGGAAACTGAAAACAAGTGGCATTGCTGTCAGGTTGCCAATGTGGTCTCTTTAACCTGAAAACCAATGGAGCAGCTTGGGTTCGTGCACACTTCAGCACATGAACTGCAGCAGGGAATGGTCTGCTCTTAGGTGATTAAACACACAGTGGAGGAGTTACTGGGATTGTCCCATTCTTCCCTGCATGATTGCACCTTTAGTCATTCTGGTGCTGTTATCCCTTTGGAGCAGCTGCAGAGTTGTTAATGCTTGGTTTTATTGCAGATGTGCCCAAGTGTCCTGGTTGGTCACCAGGGTTTTAGATATTGAACCAGAGAAAACACGGGGGGAGGATGATGGAGCCTCAAGACATTCAGGTGCACAATGCAGTGTTAGGCTCTGATAGCCACAACCTCTCCTGCTGTGGTTCAGAGGTCTCCTCTTCCTCCTTGGAGTGCCATCTCCTACATGCTGGCCTTTGTCATCCTTTAGGATGGGACCCAGCTATGCTGATAGTACCTTCCCAGCTTCTACTGGGTATGGAGAAAGACCACGATCTCCTTGCAAAGGGGGAGCACAAAGCGTGGGTAAGGCAGTCACACAACCATGTCCCTTCTCAGACTGTGACCCCTCAGAGAGGCAGCAGGCTCTTTGCAGTGTCTTTCTCCATTCTCTCTGTTGTCAATTACTTTGCCAGCGAGGGTTGTGCTCTCTCTGCAATCAGTGATTCCTGTGAGGGTGGGAGCTTGTGACAGGGTCCTCAGGCTACTGTGGCTGGACAGCTATGGCTGTTAATGAGTGACCTTTTTGGTGGGGGTTCAGTGAAATAGGTGTGGGCACATGAAAAGCAGATTTATGGCACAGGAACAAGTGTCATGATGTGGCAAGGTCAAGAATCTGATGGGATCTGTTCCTTAGGACAAACACAGCTGGAGGATTTCATAAGCTGGAGAATGGAGATCACTTACTGGACTTATTGAAAGCTTGTAACGTCCACGTGCCCAAGAAATGGGGGCCAGTTTCTCAAAAAGCCTAACAGCAGATGTTCTAGCCGTGAATCTCTGGGATTTCTTTGCTTGTAGGTGTGTCAGTCTGGTATTACTGGGCTGATTACGATATTGTGCACATTTCTGAAAGAGTTGCAGCAGCAGGTTTGCATTTTGAGAGCTTTGCCCGTGGTCAGGATGATGTATTGTGCCGTCGTTAGGAATCTGACGGAAAAAGGATCATTATCTGTGGAAAAAAACAACCCTAAGCACTGAGGCGCTGTCCCACAAACGCTAAGCAGATGTTTAATGAGGCCTAACCTGCCTAATACTAAGCTCATCAGGCCACTTTTGCAAGCAGGGTTATGCCGAGCCTCGAAGCTACGCGTGGTTATGAGACTTGAAAGCCCTGCAGAGAACTTGCCCCATAGGGACCTTGGCAAGAGCAGGAGCCAAGGGCTAATAACTACAAAGACAGAGTACCTGGCAGGGTACCTCTTGGTGATGCAAAAAAGCTGGAGGCTGATAGAGTATAATGGGGGAGTATCACTTTATGCTTCTGGTTTTTATGCTCTTCCCATGGCTCTTAGCCACTGTTGGAAACAGACCCTGCATTGGATGGCTCTTGGGTCCTGGTGTGACCACTCTGGTGCTCAGTCCACAGAGCTTGCGTCACCCTTCTGTTTGTCTGCAGGAGAGCATTGCAGAGTCCCCAGAGTCATTCTTTGAAGGGAGGAGAAGCTTTTGATGCTGAAAAATAGATTTTTCCCATTCTCCTCTCTTGTTTGAGGCACTTCTGATCGTCTTTGAAGGAGCTGAGGTTCCAGCTTGCTGCATGTCCCTGGCTGGCTTTGGTAGGACTGGATGAAGCCATTAAGGACTTGGCCCACTGTTTTCTCTGGGAATTCTGCCTGAGCAGTTGGTGAGCAAGGATGCAGGCGTTTGTCCACAGGATGGCCGTAACCAACCAACCAAACATCTTTTAAAAGTTAAAGGAAAATTCAGAGGTGACATGCAAGGAGAGAATATTCCTGTGCTTTTTTTCCCCCTCCCCTCATTTTAAGATGTAGGAAGGGTGGAAGCAGTTATTTTAGGTCTTTTTTTTTCTTTGCATAGCAGAAATCCCACTATTGGTTGTTCTTTTTATTGGAGCTCTCCTTGAAAAACCAGTAAACTTTAGGGAGAGCAGCTTTTTCCAGCCTGCAGGTGGAGGTCAGCGGACATTGTGGAGTGTGCTCCCAGTATGTTCTAAGGGGGGTGCCCAGTGGAGGTTGAGAGACTTAGAAAGCTCCTGCCTGCACTGAACTGAGCAATGAGCCGAGTCCGTGGTCATCTGCAGAGTTTTGGGTTGAACCAAACTTGGGTAAAATGAGAATACACTGAGGTGTGATTAGGCTCCTGCGTACCTCAAAGACATGAAGGGTGGGCACACGTGTGGTTTTCAAGGGTAATTTTCAAGCCAAGCTTGGAGCCAGGAGCCAAAGGACTCTGAGAATGGCCTTAAGAAATGAGTCTGAGAATGAAATCTTTAGGTATGGCTGCATTCCGGATATATTGCAGTGATAAAAGTGCATTTTTGAGCCGAGCTCGGAAGCTGCCAACTGACACGATGCCAGTTCTAGATGCCTGCCATTAACCTTAAAACAGTCTCACATTGTTGGATTAATGAGTCACCCTTGTATCAACACAGAGACAAGCCAAGCATATTATTTCTTCTGAGGGAAATTACTGGAAAAGACAATTCCTTCTTTTTCAAATTCCCACTTTACCTCCAGGTTTGGCATCCAGTAGCCAGCTTTGACTTTCCTCTGCAGCAAGCTGTGGGGTTGGGCTGGGGTTGTGTGAGGGAAAGGGAACGAGACCAGACCTGGGTTGGGGACAAATTTGCCTTCTTAAAATATCCTCTGATGTCACAGCTCCTGGGTGTGGAAGCATGATCGGTTTTTTTGGAAGAGGATGAGGACAGACTGGGACTTCTGCTGGGGAGAAAATAAACAGAGAGGAGAAGTCTCCCATTCATTGGGTCTCCCGAGGAATTAGACAGGAATTTACTTCATGTCCATGCATATTTTTCTCCTTACCTCTAATAAGGTTGAGCTAGGAATTTTAAGCCTTTGGTTGCTTACCAAAAATTGGCCCTTTTTTTGAGAAGCATGAGGACTAACCAGACCGAGGGCGGGAGGCTGAACTGGCAGTTGCCCATTGGAAACTCTGGGCAGCTTTATAGTCTGAGGATATGTTTGAAAAAAAAAGCCACCCCAAAAACTTTGTGATAGCTGGGGGCTGCTGATGGTGACAGAGCAGGAAAACCTCACACGTGGCCTGGTTTGCCTCTGCCGCAGGACTGACTGCTGGTCCAGAGAGCAAGAACAGCTTCCTTTTGCACAAGGAAGCATCAATGGGACCTCTTTTTGCTGGGAGAAGGGTGACAGTCCCACAGGAAGGATGAAGGTTGCACAGTGGGACAGTGGTACGAAGAGAAGATCTGACCACGCTCCTCTTTCTCCTTTCTTCATACTGCACTAAGTTCATTGTTGTTCAGCCCAGTCTCTGCAGCTCCCAGCATCTCATTCCTAGAGGGTGTAGTTGTCTCCATTAATTCCATGGTCCCACCCATGCCTGCGGGTCTGGCTGCTCTGGGGATGCTTTTGAGGGAACACAGAAACCCTCCACAACCCACCTACTTGTACATCCTACAGGACGCATTTCTTCCTGCCCGCAGCCGGTGCATCTGTGCACTGCGCGCAAATGTCATCCTGATCTAATATTTGTTTGGAAAATAGTGTGTGTTTCTCTGCACTTAGAATAATGAGCTCAGAGCAACTTCCCTCATGCATTCACCTTCAAAATATGCTCTTGTCCTGAGCATGCGCTTCCCATCCGTGGCTCTGCTGCGAAGCAGGCACAGCGCTGTGCCCGGCGGAAACAGAAACCTCTCCAGTGTCCAAAGCTGGCTTGGAGAACTCCCACGTGTGGTGTGTGTGGGTGATCATTTGGAAGCAGAGATCGTGAAGTATTCCAAGGAAGGTTAGAGCAAGAGAACAACAGCCTCAAGCTGCACCAGGGGAGGTTTAGACTGGAGTAGGTAAGTGATTGCCCCCCTGTACTTGGCACTGGTGAGGGCACACCTTGAGTACTGGGGTCAGTTCTGGGCACCTCAGTTCAAGGAAGACACTGAGGTACTGGAGCTGTGCAGAGAAGGGCAACAAAGCTGGGGAAGGGCCTAGAAAACAAGGATGAGGAGCGGCTCAGGGAGCTGGGGCTGTTCAGTCTGAGAAAGAGGAGGCTGATGGGGGAGACCTTATCACCTTCTACAACTACCTGAAGGGACACTGTAGAAAGATGGGTGCTGGTCTCGTCTCACAAGTCATTAGTGACAGAACAAGAGGGGATGGCCTCAGGCTGCACTGGAGGAGGGTTAGGCTGGACATGAGGAACATTTTTTTACTGAAAGAGCAGTCAGGGATTGCAAGAGGCTGCCCAGGGAGGGCGTTGGACCACCATCCCTGGATGTGTCTGAAGATCGTTTAGATGTGGTGCTTAGGGATCTGGTCTAGTGGTGATCTTGGTAGAGTAGAGTTATTGGTTGGACTTGATGATCTCAAAGGCCTTTTCCTACCCAAGTGATTCTATGATTTGAAGGTTGCAGTGGTTTCTGAGATGTGATCAGCCAGGATCTAAGTTATATCCCACTGGAGCGGATTTAGAGGTTGTCAGTGCTAGATGGCACCTTCACCATTGAAAATCATATCACTGCTTCAGGTCCAAAAGGCCAAGTGTGCCTGCTCTGCTGGTCTCTTGATGGGAGCTCACTGTGCTCTGCTCAGCTTGTTCATGAGAGCATCCACGTAGCAAAAACCACCAGTCTTGCTGGGAAGCATCATCAGATGGTGCCACAAAGGCTGGCAACTCACTTCTCAGCTGAGGGTGGCCCCAGAAAACCAGGGTGAGGAGGTGCTGGCAGGCTGCCGTCTGCTTTGGCAGCGTCCCTGCCCAAGGAGCATCTATCCTGTGGGTTAGGAGAATGTCCTCTTCATGGATGTGAGCTGAGGGCTCAAACACAAGCCTCCTGTCTGGGAAAGAAAACAGGGGAGGATGTTCCAGGGAAGTTGCCTCCTTGCTGGAAATGAGCTGGCTTGCCCAGTGCCCTGGCTGGTAGGTGTCTGAACAAGGAGCGAAGCTGAGCTCAGCTGCGTGACAAGGGAGGGCGGGGAGCTGTGCTGTATGTTATAACTATGTTAGTATTAGGAAGTTCCATAACAAATCATATTTTCTCTTGACCTTTCAGTTTCTGGAAATGTAGACACAATAAACAAACGTGGAAGGGATGAGCTTATGCTGAAATATGAGGATATAGCAGAGTGGAAAGTATAAAGCAAACAAGGAGGCAATTAAGTGCACAATGAAGAGAATTAACCAATATGCAATCCATTACGTATTTATTTATACTCAGAGACATAACTAATAATAAACATAGGATTTCCATGAGGAAAACGGCCTCTGTTCCCTATTTTAAACAACCTGATAGTGCAGTGATGGTTATAGATGGAGAAATTCCTTCTATCGCCTTCTCCGTTCCCCGTTGTTCGCTACTGCATGAGCTTTATGGCTTTTCTCTGGGTGTGCAGCGTGCCTGGGAAGCCTCTGGTGCAGCTCCTGTAACATCTCAGAGCAGAGGCAGTTGCTGCCTTCAGAGAGTTTTGTTTGCACAGAGCGTAGCGGGACGGAGTCCTGCTCCGTGCCGGAGCTTCTGGGTACCGCCATACTATAAATATTAAATAATCATCCTTGTGATCGTTGGCTTCAGGACAGGCAGACGGGGGGATTGACCTGGCTTTTGCCAAACCTCGTGGATGAGGTTTCAGTTTAGCAAAGAGCAGCTCACAGCATGTTTTGGATCCCGTGGGTCTGACTTGGTGGAGAGAGGCTGGGGAGAAGAGAAAGTTTTTCTCTGGACTGTCTGCAAGTGGCTGATGTGAAACACAGCACACAAGTCCAAGCCACCTCAATGGATCTACTCAAAGACTTTATTACTTGTCATGTGTTTGATGAATTGGCCCATTGGATAGGTAAGTGATTTTTGGAGGTGGTGAGTACCCACAATGACTTTACCAAAAATGTTGGCCGTTCGGCAGCTCTGAAAATAAAGGCACTTTCTGAAGAGCATAAAAATGTATGTGGGCTTACCTGTGTGTGGAACCTGCTGTAGATAAGATAACGTTGCCCCTTGCAGTGGGTGAGCCCTTTGCATGGGTGCTCCTGACATGAGCCAGAGTCTCTCTGCACAAGCTCTGACAGCCGAGTGTGCTGCAGGAAGGGCATCTGTCACGCTGGGAAAGTTGCTTCACGTGTGCAGCTGCTTGGAAACCTTTCCAAGTCTTTCTTTTACTACCTCTGGAGTCCCATAAAGTTCGTTGGAGGCACTTTTCCTGTCCTTTGCTGCCATTTTGCCTGACAGGGCTGTGTGTGGGCACAGCCTACGCCCATGTGGTGATGGTGACCGTCTCCCAGCAGGATGCTCCCTGGCAGTGCTGTCACTGGTCCAGGCGTGGCAGCAGGCAGTGGGCTGGCGTTCCTGCAGGAGCACAGAATCCGCACGTCCTGGTGCTGCAGCCGGAACTGTGTGCTGCTGGCCCTGCACATGATGCTAACGCCGTGCAGAACGTCCCTCTCGCATCAGGCCTGGGTATTATTATACAAAGCAAAGTCAATTGCGATCCCTGATCTTGGCTTATTTATGGGTCCGACGTTAGCTGCTAAAACCCCTATTTCAGATGCAATTAGAGTTCCCTTTTGTCATGAAAGGGTGTTGGCACCAGTCTGTCTCTTTGGATGATTCTCCTGCAGCCCTAGAGCTCCTGGCTGCTTTGATATACTCGGGTGTGCGAAGCGGTGAGCGTGCTCCCTAATGGGCTACTGTCTTCTCCAGGCGAACGTGGACAGAGACCAGGGTGACGAATGATTTACACGGTTGTTCCTTGTGCTTCAGGATAGCCTGCAATCCTTTTCAGGTTGTACATTGTGGGACATTTATGTTGTTTATGGGAATAATTAATTTGCATGAAACTAGGGACCTGTAAAGTGCTATGGAAGGGCTCCTTAGTGCCAGATGCTGTTATTGATTCCTTATTATTTAAACCTTTGTTGTTTTGTCTCCTGTCTCGGTCTAAGGACAGGATCGTGATTTCCAGCTATGCGAGGAGCACAGTTAATGCAGTGTTGTGCTTGGTATCATAAACACTCCACGTTCTCAGGAACATATGGGGAAAGGATGCTGGAGGGGTTGGGCTTTTTTGCCTCGTTCGCCAATTAGTAAAATGACTCAGTAGATGTTGCCGGAGTGTTTATGTTTGTTCTTCTCTGAGCTTAGACAAAGTATGGGAAACATCACGGTCTGCTTGCTTCTCAGCCATTATCAGGAAATGGGAATGGGGGGGTAAAACAATCAAGTATGAAGAGTGCTTCTTGGTCTAACATCTTTAGCCCTTCACATCAAGAGCTGCTGCAGTGCACAAGTACCCAGGCGCTTCAGCCTCTTCTATTTATTTACCTTCTTGACACTCTCTCAGGCTGGGAGATGCTGCCGTTTGACAGACAGAGAGACATGGCAGTGAAAAGATAACATGACGCATCGCTCAGGGAGGTGGTAAGGGAGGAGGAATTCCAAGTCCCAGGTCAACTTTTTACATCTCTGGACCTCTTCTGCCCAAGGTGAACTCCTCCTGGAGTTCCTTGTAGCCGAGAGGGTAGCCAGAACGTGCGTCAAGCCTCTCTTATACATTAAGATTTGGGCACATAGCTTGTTGGGTCAGGTTTTCTGCTTGTTCCAGTCAAGTATGATGCTTTCTAGAGATGGGCCAGAAATGCTGCTTTGATCCACATGTACTTGAACTTGAAAGAAACTGAAGTCCAGACTTCACTGCTGAACCAAATCCTTGAATTCTTGATCCCCAGAACTTAAGGGAAGCTCAAATTTGTAGCTGAACATTGTGGTTTGGACCCATCTTGAGTATTTACCTTATGAGTCCCTGAAAACAAAAACAGCCTTTGACTTTCAAAGCAGTGGAGAACTCAAATTCATTTTCTGCTTCTCTTCTTCCCTCCGTGTGATGCCCTACAGCTTTCCCTGTGGTCTGTGGACGTTATGTCTGCAGCAAGGAGAGCAGAGTCTCCTACCTCTGAATTATGCATCGCCAGCAGAACGTGAGAATGCTTTGACTGCAAACTTTGCATTGATAACAAGAATCTGTAGCCAAGGTTTTGGTCCTTGAAGGCAGTAACTGACCCTGGGTGCAATTTGACCCCCACTGTAGAGAACCAGGGAGCACATTGGTTGATGGTTGGACTTGATGATCTTGAAGGTCTCTTCCAACCTTAACGATTCTACATTAATGAATACCCCTGTGACTGCACACACATAATATTCTGCATTGTTATTTACTGACTTTAGAATCACAGCACGGGATTTATCTGAGCACTTTATCTGGTGTGCAATAGGCATGTATGGGTCTTGGGAAGTCTCCAACAAGAAGTGACCGCGCAGCAACGAAGGGCCAGGGCTGGGAAGGAGATACAGTTCCCTGGGTCCCTGGAAATGCCTCTAAAGTCATAGCTTCATCTGCTCCCCCCTTGTTTGATTACACATGGGGCTGTTACAGCTCAGCTGGGTTCCTCTGAGAGCACCACAAACCACAAAATGATGTAAAGAAGAGAAGTTAATACCCAGGTTTGGGGAAGATGGAGCAGCTCGGGAGGTTGGTAATGTGCTGTATGGGGTCTTTCATGGTTAACATCCAGCCCGTGACCAAAGAGCCCTGATGGCTGATGAGGGTTTGGTAGCTTATAGAAACCAAGGTGGTGGTTCTCAGTTGCCGACATGGCAGAAAATATGCCCACGCAGCAAAACCTGCTATCACGAGTGGTGTAACTGGCAAACATGCTGGTAACCTCAACAGAAAGGCTGAAACCCAACCCACATTTCTGAAGGGGTTTCTCCAGGAAAAAGGGTTGGAGAAAGGAAACATGTAATGCCAGCAGAAATCTGGAGCTTAGCTCAGATTTGCTTCAGTTATTAAATGACCTCACTGCTGAATTTTTAATGTGCTTTATTTCAAAACTTGAAAAGAAATCTGTCATCTCCACCCAAACTCATTCAACCAGATGCTAATTGCTCCAGGGAGAGGTCATGGCCAGCATTCCTCAATGCATTGGCATAGAAGCTTTTCCTTGGGAAGCCACAGCAAGCTCATACCTGGCAAGAGAAGATGTGGAGACTGTGCGATATAAACAGCAGAAGCTTGAGCTATTATTTAGCAGTTGGAAGTGAAGAGGAGCCAAGAGCAGGTGTTCTGTGGAGACAGCTCTAGACTTTTGGAGAAAGTTCTCCTCTTTTAGGAGAAGAATGCTCCTCTTCAGCATGTGCTGATGGCGCGTGTTTGAGATGCTTCCTTTTGGGGGTGAAACAGAGGGTAGGTCTCCTTTGCAGGAGAACACTTCCAGAACCCCAGTGGAAGCTGCTGAGATATCATGGCAGTGAAGTATGGTCTCCACAGGGTGGGTAATGATGCACCTTGAGTAAGTGCAAGAGCTGCCAGCATGGGTGTGGTGATGGTCTGTGTCTTCTCTAGTGGTGAAGGCAAAGCAAGTGTTGACTTCGCACCTTTGGGCCCCGCTCGTCAGCAACTGCTCTGCACCGCCTTCCCCCACCATCCATCAGTTACTGTCATTGTGATTTAAAGCAGAACATCTTAACCATCCAGCTTGTCCACCCGAGGTAAATGCATCGCCCGTTTGTTTTTGTGGCAATTATATCTTTTCTTTTTTTTTTACATAATTGTTTCTGATTGTCATTTTTTGACAGTTTCTTGGCCGGGCTGGGCTGCAGCTGCCCTCATTAGGGGCTGTGCCAAACACAATCTTTTTGATATCGACTGTTACTCGGCGGCTGCAGCCCCAGATGGCAGGTGTAGTAGCAATTGAATCCAATTACATCTGTGTAATGCTTCTGAAATTGAAAACCCAGTAGGAGAGACAAGCCGAGCTCCCCGCCGCTTAGGCAACTCCTCTAGGCTTTCTCCTACAACTTGAAACATCGGGAATCGGAAAGAAGGGGCTGTCCTCCACGTGGGTTAGAATAAAGCAGGGGAACACCACGTGGTTTTCGTGTCCTGCTTCATATCCTGCATTTGGGCCACAACACCCCCCTGCAACACTTGGGAAACTTGCTGAGAAAGGGACCTTTGTTGTTGGTCAACAAGCATCTGAATATGTTGGCGCAGTGGGCCCAGGTGGTCAAGGAGGCAAACAGCATCCTGGGTTCAATCAGCTACATTTTTGAAGGAAAGAGAAGTCAGGGATTGGAACAGGCTGCCTGGGATGGAGGTTGGGCCACCATCCCTGGATGTGTCTAAAGATCGTTTCGATGTGGTGCTGAGCGATCTGGTCTAGTGGTGACCTCGGGTAGGGTAATTGGTTGGACTTGATGATCTCTTTGAGATCAGCCTGAATGATTCTATGACTCTCCGATTCTCCATGCATACAGAATCACAGAACTTTAGGGATTGGAAGGGACCTTGAAAGATCATCTAGTCCAATCCACCTGCCTGAGCAGGATCACCTAGATCAAGTCACACAGGAACATGTCCAGGTGGGAGCCACTGTGTGTGCAGTAGAATTGGCCCATTTTGCAGGTGAGGATCAGTGAGGCAGTGCCAAGAACAAGCTTGGTCAAGATCCCACCTAATAGGGGAGCTGGTGGCTGAATGGCCCTGTCAACTGGCAGCTTGTTGGCACATGGTTGACTCCAGCATGGACCTCACTGCACTCAGTTTTCCCTCCTTGCCAACCCTGTTGTCTTCTCCTCTACTACACTATTTCATCGTGGTGTTTGAGTTATTAATAACCACCAAACGATCTCCAGCTAAGAAATAAAACACTTACTAGAGAATCTCTGAGGGTGCTGAGAAGCCTTGGTGAGATGATTTGGCCCTGGGTGACGGGGAAACGAGCATGCTCTGCTTGGATTTACTTTGTTGTTGTCCAAAATGTGCATTTATTTAGACTTTTCAGGAATGTGACGTTGTCTACAAATCATACTTCTTTGTTTGGGCAGTGGTGACTCTCTTTGAGTACGTTCTGTCTTACACACAGTAGATTTGGAGCTTGTTTTATTCCTCCCTCTTTGCAGCCGCTCTGAAGATTCCTATTGCATCTTTCTTCAGCTGTCATCTTTTCCTTCTGGCAAAAGCAGTCTCAGTCTTCCCTTGTCGGCCACATCTTCACCCTCTGCTCCATGGAGTTTAAGGCTAGAAAAGTCTGTGATGTGATTTATTGTCCTATTCAGGCAGAATTGCATCTCATTACCTCCTGCTTGGAAGTGAGTTGCTCTCCACTTGTCCTCAAGCTATGTTGGGATGAGGGCTGGACTGGATGATCCTGGTGGTCCTTTCTAGCCATGATGACTCTATGACTCTGTTGCACAACTACCATGAACAGTGCTGCTCACCACCCCCGGCACTGGGGAAGGAATGGGGGATGCACTGGGAACCAATGCCATGGGCAGCCTTTGGACAGCCCACATAGGTGCCCACCAAGGTCTAGAGAACAGGTTTTGGGGAAAACCAGAGGGAAATAGAGCTGTGTGATTATCACTGAATACTTCTGTACCATGAGGGTTTTGGAGAGGAGCTGAGAGGGTTGCCGACACCATGTGCTGCTGTAGTGCCAAGTGTCCTTTGGGAGCAAAGAAGGGGGCCTGCTGCTATCTCTGCCTCATCCTAGCAGCAGCAATGCCAGTTTCAGCAGTCCCCTACATAGCCTGGCGTCACAGTCGCCAACTGGATTGTAAAAAAAATTGATGAACTCAACCCAAACACTCACAGGAACAAAATAATGCAAAGGGAAGCAGTGCAGCCACAGGCAAAAGGCAGGAGAGATGCTTTGTGTCTCGCAAGCCCTGCTGCTTGTTTGCTCCTGCTTTGCATTAAACTATTTGCTGTGACTTAAAAAAAGCAAACAAACAACTCTTCCTGCTGAGGCAAACAGAAAAGAGGGTATTGGAGGGGGGGTAGTGTCTCAGAGCCAGCGCCTGCCCTTAGGGAGCTGAGCATCTCAGAGACCATAATGCTGGGTGTGGGGGCAGCTCCTGGGCGCAGCCCCAGGGTCACTGGCTTGGCCGGAGCAAAGCTGAACTGCTGCCACATGGTTTGTGTTAAATGTTCTTTTCAACCCACCCAGAAGACACGGATGGATGTGAGGCTGCTTGCGCGTACACGCTGGGCTTCATACATCACGTCTTTCGGATGTTAGGGCTTTCGGATTTTGTAAGGGAGGCTGAAAACACTTCTTCACTGGAAATGCTCCTCAGTCTTACTCAAAAACGTGTGTGGAAGAATCTGATAGTTGAAAGCAAAGCAAACCACTTGTAGCAGCTCGAGATGCATTCACAACATTTTTTAATTAGCTGAAAATTTGGAGGGAGATGATTTCCAGTCACGGGGCATTTTTGAGTGTGTGATTTCTAGAGGTGGTCAACAAAGAGTGGTTCTCTTGGTACTGCAGTTGGGGGATTTCCAGTCCCAAAGGCTTCAGATGCAGTTCAGTCAGTGCTCTGAACTTCTGATGCTTTTTCTGTTTAATGGGAGAAGTTTCTACAGCTCCACTGCAGTTGTCTTCCATTAGCAATGAAATCCAACTTGCTCTCTGAAGCAACCAGAACTGAGCGTGTGGTTGTCATGTCTCCTTGATTGTCAGTGGTGAGGAGTGATACAAGCCCAAGTCAAATTGTTTCCACCTCAAGTGACACCCCTGTTGCACTGCAAGGGACATCAAGCAGAGTCGTGAGGCAGAACTGAAGCAAAACCTGTTTGTAGATCACCCAAACACAGCTTCAGGGAGGAGAATTAAGACCTGGAGATGTTGTCTCCATCTCCATCCACAGTGATGCAGCCTATGGGTTGGTACCCCAAAGTTCACACTTAGCAGCAAGAACATGCTCCTCCAAAGGCAGGATTTCATCCTTGTCTTCTACTCAACAATAGCAAGGGGTGTCCAGTGGTAGCCAGAGGTTCCTGCCCATTAGGAAGCCATTTGGTAGGGTGGGCTGCAGCCACATGGGGAAGACCCACGCTGGTGAGTCGTAGGGGCATGAGCTGCGCACTGTGCAGTGGCATTGCTCCCCAGAAGCTTCACAGTTGGGTCTTCAATGTCTCACCAGTGGGTAGGTGGGAGCTGTGCTTTGAGAAACCAGGAGCATTTGCAGCCATCAGTACCCTTCCCAACACTGCTCTGAGGGGCAAACTCAAGGTCATAAATCTGCCCCTCAGCTGGGAGCATTTGTGCCATAAACTAATTGGGCAAGTGGTCAAACAGCACAAACACCTTTGCCCTCATTAGAGGCCAGCAACGATCCCGAGTAGGTGCTGAAATGCCTCATTAACAATGAGCAGGGCCTCCTCTCTGGGATATGGGCTACAAAGCCAAGCCAGCAGCCCAAGGGTGCAGGAAGCCCTGACACTAATTTGCTTTGTTGCTAATGACGAAAGTGTCAGTTTGGTGCTCTGATGTGACATGGAGGTCCTGGACTTGTCCATGGAGACGATGGGGTACATTTGTGCTTGCCATGAAAATGAGGAACGTGGTGGTGGGATTTTGTGGGACGAAGAGCTGCTTTTCCTTTCCTAGATGATTTTTCAAGGTCCCTTCCAATCCCTAATGTTCTGTGATTCTGAGAGCTGCTCAGCTTTTATTTTTCTCTCTCGATTGTTCCGCACTCCATTTTGAAAACATCTCAACAAAAATAATATTTAATTATTACAAACATCAAATAAAAAAAACCAACAGATGCCAAAGTGAATTGGAGATCCATCCCATGACTGTGTTTGTTCCCCACCAGTCTTGTGTCTGTGATGCTGTTGCAACTAGTCTGGAGTAGACTTCTGGTGTGTTTGTGCATGGCCAAGACTTGCAAGAAAAATAAGGTAAAGCCAGGGAAAGGGAAACCTAGTAAGGAAAAAAAAAAATCAAGGAATGATGGATTTTCTGTGGTGATTATCAGGAGTGGCAAAGAAAATCAGCTTTGCTCAAGCCAGGCAGAAATTCCCGGTTCAGAAGTTAGGCGAAGGCAAGTCTTCTGCCCAGGCATGTCCTGCCGAATCCACTCACGGATTTCTCCGGTGGAGCGGAAACTCTAGCGGCATTCTTTGGATGCCATCCAGGGAGGGATGCGCAAAAGGGTCGTTGCTTTGTGCGCCAGAGTCCGCGGTTGCCCGGGTCGCACGTCGCTGGGAATGACACAGGGCAAATGGGAAATTCCTTCCGGAGGCCGTTTGGTGGAGGGCTAAAACGTGCAGCTGCAGCCACTTCCAGCTGTGTGATGAGGAGGGACTCATCTCCCCCACCTCCTCTCCAAGTTGAATGCCTTTAAATACCGTTCTCCAGCTCTAAGGTTCACCCCAAAAGGCCTGTTAACACTTCCACGCAGATGTGTCTGGGTGCTGATGGGTCCCTGATTCATTTGCTTTTAAAAGCAAAAACCTGCAGCTGGTTGAAAAATCAAGGGAGACGTTTTGTAGGAGTAATAATAACAACAACGTTCCGTGAATCCACCCTTGTGGATTTCCTCAACTTTTGCCGCTTAATGAACCAACTGATTCAGCCTGTTGTGTTGAAATAAACCTTCCAAGGACATTGCAGCAGTCCCATTAAGAAAAGGGAAAGATTGTAGGGCAGAACTTTGGTTAATGAGCCATGATTTCATTGTCAAAGGAAGAAATGGGGCTTTCTCTGACCCGGCGTTTGGGTGAAGTGAATCCATTTCAGTGCCTTTCCCTGCTGACACCGAATCATCAATATAGGTGCAAAGCTGCTTTCTCTTCTTTCAGCACTAACCGGTGGGGGACAATGGAGAGGTTTGTAGAAGGGGAAGTCCCTTGAGTTCTGTTCCTTGCAAAGACAACATCTCCTTCAGCTCAGGAAATCCCACAGCTGCTGCTGCTTTTTTTTTTCAGGGTGGAAGACCTTTCTGTGGGGAAAAGAAAATCACAGAATGCTTATTATATTCTTCAACCCTTCCCTCAGCATCTGCTTTTGTAAGCTTCTAGTGACAAAAGACTGAGCTAGATGGGCCTTGGGGAGCCATTATTGCACTTGTTGTCATCAAGTTGTTCCTCTGTCTTGTAACCAGTGCTGTAGAAGTGTTGAGGGACAGCTGCACAGAGAGGGTTTGGTCATCCTTATCATCCTGCTCTTCTTATCACCCTTCCTGGTAACCTCTTTGCTCTTAACTGGCATTTTCTGTGACTATGGTACCACTACCCCTTCCGAGGAGGTCAGGCTTGGATGGGCTGGAGCTCTGTGCAGCTGCTTTCATGGGCCTTTATCTCCCACCCTCTGGAGGATGTTCCACACTCTAGCACTAAAATGTTTTCCCCTTGAGTACCACTGCTGCCAGAGAAGTGTCAGCTCCATCATGTAGCACTGCAAATCTTCTCCACATTTCCAGATGAAGATCTTCCTGTCTACATCTCCTATAGTATTGATGCTCTTCTCCTAAACCTAAGAGAAGAGACTTCAGTGAGTAACAGTTACTTGTGGAAAGAACTGGCTCATATCAGGAATGATCTTTGAATGGCAAAGCTGAGGTCTGAATGGGGACCAAGCACTGGCAGTTCAGGACCTTCACTGAACATTCAGAAGCTCTGGATCCACTTAGGACCCTTAGAAGACACACAGATCTGATTCCTTTTTCACTCCAACAAATAAGGCTCTGAGTTGAAAACTCTTCCTTTGTTGAAGCCAAAGACAAAATTCCCTTTCTCTTAGGCAGCACCAGATTTTCCAGCCTTCTAAAGCCTATGTTTGACCTCTGCCTATGTTAGAGCAGCCAGGATGTGAAGAAACTGGTCCAGAGTGAACCAGACAAGCTGAAGGTGAAGCCTGCTAGCAGAGTCACTCGGAAGGCAGCAGCGTTATCCTCTTTCCCATCAAAGCCATCTGGCCCTCAGTTGCCAAACCAGTGCCAAGCCCCAGTGACCTTTCAGACTCATCACTGTGCTTAGAAGATTTACAATGGAAAAAAGCTACTTCTTGCGAGGAAACTTGCTCCTTCCTCTCAGGAGAGCATCTAGCTGTGATGACTCACATGTTCATCATCCCGGCTTCCCGTAACTGTCCGACAGTGGCTGCAACGCACAGGCTTGGGGAGAATCCGTGCTTGCTTGCCTCTGAGATAGGGTGATGTAAGCTCCTGCTCTGGCTTCTCCCAGCTTTCCAGATGGTGCAAAGTTCAAAGCTCTAGTCTCATCGCTCCGTCACCCAGCAGGCCAGCCCTGGCTTAAGCACTGACTTGCCTCTCTTGAAGTGCTGATATTTTAAAAGGGCTCTGGAATGACAAAGGTCCCAGAGTCCTGCAGGAGAAGGATCTGAAGCTCACTGATGGTCAGGACCTGTTTCCAGAAGATCTGCCCAAGTCACTGTCTGTCTGTTTTCAGGCAGAGCTGCAGACCATGTTTAGCATTTGCACTGGAGTTGGCAAGAAGTTCCCTACAAGGTACCGGTACCCCGCAGGGTAACGCTTGGAGGAGGAATTCTGTTATTCTGGGATGAATGGAAAAATAAGCACACTGCTGCTGGGAGGGAGACCTGCTGCTTCTCAAGTAAAAGAGGAGCTGAAAAATGAGCCGGAGAGATGGGTCCAAGCCCTGCAGTGGTGTTCGGTTCAGATTTCAAACACCTCAGAAATCCATAAGTGAATTTGTACGTGAGCGCCATTAAAAAGTTCAAGTTCTCTCAGAAAACTGGGGGTTGTGAGTGGATTTTGAAGCTTCCTGCCTCCACCAGATTTAGTCATTCTCTGATCTGGGGCTTTGTTCAGGCCTGTCTCCCATTACAGAGCTGTGAACGAATAGGTCTGTTGGGGGAGCCACGCTGGCTGGTCTGCGTGAGCCACTGCTTTGCTTCAAATAGATCAAGAGACTCAACGAGAGTCTTGTGCTGGGGAACATGAGAGCAGCACCAAGGCATTTGACAGGAGGTTGTTTGAATGTTAGTGGTTTTCATCTGTGGGACTCTTTGTGTCCTCCTCTTTCAAAACTCTCGACTTTTGCTCGGAATCCAAACCACACAGATATTTTCCGGATGTCAGGTAGATGCAGTCAAATTCTTCCAGCTACCAAGTGCAAGGTGAGATCCCAACAAGTATGCAGCAGGCGTTTGTGGAAAAGGGCTCCATCACCTCCAGAGCTCCCAACTTAGTTGCCCATAAATTCCCACAGCAGGCAAAATAGACTGGAACCAAAAGCCTTGATGTAAATCTAAACCATGATGTTCACTGGGGTGAAAACTGTCCTTTTATGCGAAGCAGCCTGGATCCAAAAAGTGTACGAAAGCCAAATCTGAAGTCAGCCTTAATGAAAACTTGCTGTGCTGTTGGAATCCTTCTTGGCCTTTGCCTCCATCCCTCTCCCTTGAACTTCTCCAGCGTACAACCTCTGCTGGGATACTCACAAACTATTATCCTCCCTGTGATATTTCCAGCAGACCTGAGGCTCTGAGGAGACAGCAGTTCTCCCTGCCTCGGGTCAGTTCTTCATCTCTCAGCCCTATGAAATGAGTTGCAGCAGCACCAGGAGGCTGCGAGTACTTGTGGGATGAGGAAAGCTGACCAGAATGTGCCTGAATTCATCTTGTTGCTCCTTCACAAGGCGAGCACACAGCACAGCTTACCTAGAAAGGATGAATGCAAAATAGACACTGTGGAATACTTTTTTCCCCCTGTGGGATGGGTGGCTGCCAGGCTGAGCTCCATTCTGCACGACTAGGAACCTATCTATGCCCTTTCTGTTCCCACTGTTTTCACAGGGTTTCCATTTAGCCTTTCAAGTGAATGGAAGTGCTCCCAGGAGCGTGGCTCACGCACTGAGCCGGCTGCACAAGCCACACTTTTCTAGGGTGAGAACACTGCGGTTTCAGGCTGGGTTGCGAGCGGTGCAGCCCAGTTTATTTGTCTGCCTCCTGCCAGGCAGGAACTCAGATGACAAGAGAGACTCAAGAAAGAGGAAAAAATGGCCCAAAATCTCCCTTGCCCCCCACTATCAGGTTTGGGGCTCCAAGCAATGGAAAGAGAAAGGCAAGCAGAGCTTTCCAAAGTGCCTAACTGATGTTGGGAGGATTTCAAGGGCTGATTTTTCTCAAGGCAAATTGATTGTGGCATCGCTGCCGATGGCTGCCACAGATTTCCAGCCTTTGCAAGGTCATACCCTGCTACGTTTGCCACTGATAGGAGCCCAAGTGGTCCAGCTGGGGACCAGTGGGCTGTGAGTTGTGGAGGTCTTTGCAGGAGGTGGTGACCCTCTTCAGTTACTCCATTGCAGCAGAAGCCTTTGGGATGGAAAACCATACAACCAGAGCACATGGGAGCAGAGCAGGACTTTCCTTTCCCACCAAATCTCATCTTGATTTATTTTGTGCCTACTCAACAGGGAGCAATGCCAGCGCTGGCAGGACTGCATTATCTGGGTTCTGCTGTTAATGAGGCCATCATGTTGATTAAGCATCAGCCTCAAGCGTTATCTTGGAGAGGTCCCTCTGCAGTGACTGACACTGTTCCCTGAATAGACAAACTGGAGAAAGTCCTCTAGGCTCATTGTTTGGGATTAAAATAAACAACAGTGGAGGTGGAGCAGGGCTGGTGGCAGATGCGTGCGAAAGATTGCACAACCCCTCACCGCCAAGGACGGAGCAGCCCAGTTCCTCATCTGTAGCTGGTTTTAGAGGGGTGGATGCATGATGAACGTTCATTAGGGATAATAAATAATTAATCTTGAAGTGCCTAGGAATGGCTCAAGTCAAAGGATGCAGAGGGAGATGGAAGGATGAATGGAGGAGTGGAGGAGGTATCCAGTTTAGTGCCAGCTGTATCTGCAGGCTGAACTTTCCAGTGTGAAGCTGGCAGCAGTGGCATAAAGAAAACAGGTGATTTGGAAAATTGTTTGGTTTCCTTTCCTTCCCCTCCAGCTTTTCCCCCCAGCAGCGATGATCTGCCAATTCAGCTCAAAGTGACACATCTGGCAGTTTTACCCAGGAACTGCAGCCCAAATCTCTTTGCTTTGCTAACAACTCAATATTTTGTCATATTCTGGGCCACCCGTGAACCTCAGAGAAGTCAGGAGTGCCAGCAAATCTGCCTGTCTAGCTGTGCTAGGTCTGGCAGCACCAAGGTGGTCACAAGCTGTAGCCTGTGATGGTCCACACCACTTCAGCTGACCAACACATGCTAAGTTGGATCCTCGGTGGCAGTCATAGCCTTCATGGTGTGGTCACACTGAAGGTGGCTTCTGGGAAGGATGGAGGCAGGGATCAGGTTTGCATGGCTTTTATCTGCTCTTGGAAGTCCATAGTGGGGTGGAGGCAGGGTATTGTCTGCATTAGCATCTGTGCAGATGCCCATCACAGCTGCTTGGAAATTGTCCCTTCAGTTCCTCTACCTAAGTGTGATAAGAGCAGCTGAGCTTTCCTGGCAGGCCCTGCCACCCAGCATCCCAACTACCTGCCTCTGCCTGCCGGATGCAACAAGCATGGTTTCACCTATCAAGGGGACAGGGCAGGTTCTTTTCTAACTAGGAGTCTTAGATCTAGTACATCAACCTCTGGATCCCAGCTGCCTGGTGATATGCAGGCATGATGTGCAGATGATATGCTGACTCATGAGGCACAGAAGAGAGAGACAGAGCACACACATCACTTGGTTTTGAGACTGCTGCTTCTTAAATCATCTGGAGCAGGTGCCTTCAGCATCCAGGAAGGGATGCTGCTGCTTCATGTGAAGTCTTACGAATGAGTCTCTGTCAGCTGCAAGTTCAAGGCAAAACCCAAGTGGAAGAGGTTCAGGTGCTGGCAGCGCATCCTCTGCTTGTAAATGTACAGCTGACAGCTGCAGCTCACTCTCTGATCCTCCTAAAAATCACCACCACCATCCCCAAACAGAACAAACCCCTGAAAGAGGTCCTCATCTGAAGTGTTCCCAATCCCCAGACTTGCTTTTATTCACCAGTGGACAACTACAGGAATCAGAGGTTTCACGGTTAGGTGTTTGGTTTGAGTCTTTGTTTTGAAATCTATAAAAGTCCAAAAGGCTGCTTGTGCTTTAGGAGTTGCTGGAGGAGGTAACTGCTTATTCAGTCCCTTGGAGGGACTCTTGTGAGTGGAAAGAGGAGTGCATTCACTTGGTCCCGTAACAACCAGGAAATACCAAAGAGCTGAAGATGGACCGGTTACAAACAGGCTAACCAGCCTCAGATGTCCCTTTGGTGTCGGGATGTGGAAGGTAATAGAGAGCACATGGGTCCTGTAAATAATGAGCTGATTAACAAATACACAGAAATGAAGCCATTTGGCTGCCTGGGTGAAATGCTGAAGCCACTGGTTTCTGAAGTCTCTTAATTGCCCCCAGTTGCCCCGTAGTGGGTATTTTTCCAACACTCTGTCAAGCTCTAGGATTCCGGGTCGGGTTTTGTGTCTCTTGTGAGGCGCAGTTTAATCCTACACTTCCCTCCTGTGGAAGGGCCAGAGCTGGAGCATAACAGAGATGCTGATGCTCAGGGGCACAAGGTGTTGGTAGGACAAGAGATGCTGTGGGGAAGAACAGGAAGTGTGAGAAACAAATCCAAGGAAGTGAGGCAGAGGTGTGAGCTGCACCTGCTTCTTCTCACTTGCTTGACCCCCATCCTGCTACTGTCACTTCATTGAGTCTAAAGACCTGGGGAGGAAGGGATTGGGAAGACCCTTGAGGAAACTCATCTCCCAAAGCAGGATGCAGGTTTCCAGCTCCTGCTTTAGCACCTTGCGAGTGTCAGCCTCGCTGAAGGAAGAAGCTGCTGGGAGCTGCAGGTGCTCGCACAGACTGTAAAGCAATCGGGTCACTTGTCTCTGTGCCTTGGAAAGACTGGCCAAGTTTTTAATTTGGTGTCTGAGCTTTCTTTCCTGAGGCTGGGACAAGTGTGGAGGCAGACATCAGTGCAGCGTGTGTATGTGCATACATTTTCCCTTTGAGGGAACGAGGAGGGGGGACTGTGTCCAAAGCAAGGTGCCTTCACAGCCGTGAGGATGAGGAAAGGTCTCTTATCACACTGTTGGGGACAGAGACACCATGAGCAGCACCTTGTCGTGGGGTGTGGAGTATGGTGTTTTGGAGATGCTAGAGATGTGGGACACCAAGCTTACTCTGTGGCATGGTGTTGGAGGTGTGGGGTGACATTTTCTGAGGTCTAGAGGGGTGTCCTTCAGCCTCCTGCACCTTACAGAGGTCAACCTGTGAGCTGGAGCCACCAGCAGTGCTCCTGAGCTTTGAGCACGGAGCGGGAACACTAATTCCCCTGAGCCTGAAGCAACGGGCTGCGCAGTAGATGGTCCTCAGACCTTTCCTTGTGGTGCTTCAGCATCACTGACCTCAAGCATTTGGGCTGGGAAGTTTCAAGCCATTTTTAGCTGTCTGGCTGCAAAGGGGAAGGGAGGGAGGGAGAAATACCACGCGGTTAGTATTACATCCCCGACACAATAGGAACTTTTATTAGCAATTTTCCATTGTGTTGCAAATGGCAAAGATCATGGTTATATTTGCATGTTTCAGACTGTCCTGGAGCATTAGCTCTCCTCTGCGATTGAGTAATAGTTTTCACATTGCATTAGCCTCAGCGGTTGGAGCGCGATACAAAGCACCGGTTCTCCTGTCGCTGGAGACCTTCGCTCTTACCTGCCAGATCAACCTAGGAGCAAAGAGATTGTAAGAAGCCTGGTCTCCCTGTGGGATGGAGAAAGAGGTGGCAGGTGGGCAGTACCTTTGCTCGAGGTTATTGATTGCACTTCTCAGGCCAATAAAAATGTACGTGTTCCTGGCTAGAATAACAATAGGGACATCTCTTTGCTCTGGGATAAGTCAGGATTTGACTAGATTTACGCTTGGCTCTGCAGAAGGACATGCAGCTATTGACAGCCTGAAAAAAATTAGGCTAAGAAAACAAAACAGAAACAACTGGGAATTGTTGCAGCTTTCAGTCTGCAGTGTTGCTTCCAGCACTGTAGGGCCCAGGCACGTTGACTCTCAGCCATGGCCCTATTTGGGTTTTTTTTCCCCTCTTTGAGATTTCACACAGCGCTTTCTGCGGGCGAGTTCTGCTCTGCGGTCTGGATGGGGCTGCTATGTGCGTCTTTCTCGCTGTGGGACCTGGAGCATGGTCACCAAACCATGAGCTGGTGGCAGGATGGGGGCTCAGAGAGCTCTGCCTTCCCCTGCATGGCCCAGACATGACTGTAGTGCCAAGGATAAATGGAAAAATTCACTGCAGCACCACTCATAGAATCATTAGGGATTGGAAGGGACCTGGAAAGATCATGCAGTCCAATCCCCCTGCCACAGCAGGATCACTTAGACCAAGTCACACAGGAACACATCCAGGTGGGTCTTAAATGTCTCCAGAGAAGGAGACTCCACAACCTCCCTGGGCAGCCTGTTCCAGTACTCCATCACCCTCACCGTGAAGAAGTTCCTTCTCATATTTATGTGGAATCTAAATTCCCTAGATCCCTGGTCCTTCTCTTGAAGTTCTTCACCAGCTTTCTAGTCTCTGTGCAGCACAGCTACAATTGAACTCCCCAATTAAAGCATCTGACAGCTGGGAAGCTGTTGCTGCTGAAGGCAGCCTTGGTGCTTCTTCCCAAGGTTGGACAAACAGGCAAGAATTTTCTGGGGTGCTTTTCAGGAATGAGCAAGTTAATCTCGTTGTCCTGAGAAATATCATTAAACTGAGGTTGATCACAGCCTCAGGTTTATTTTCTCTTCTTCCCCCAACAGGCTTCATACATTTAGAGACCACTCTTGAGTCACTTTATGGTTGTGCCAAACATTGGGAATGAAACCAGGGGTTTCATCCTGAGGTTGAACTTTGCACCAGGGTTTTATGAAGGCACTTGAGCTGATCATCAGGCTTGATGCAATACTAGACTAGGTACTGTATGAATGAGATATTTTCCCTGCTAGTCCCAACTCCACCTCTGATGCATAAACCCAAGGGAAAAAGGATATGTGCACTGGACAGCGTGAAGGTCAGAACGGCGTTAGGGCTGCGGAGCAGCTGTTTGTCCATTCTGCTCACAGAAAACCCTTCACATTTTGTTACCATCTGGATAGCAAATGTGCCTTCCTATGGGAACTTAGTTTTGACCTTTGCTCTTTCTGTTTAAGAATGAATATAAGGCAAATGTGTAGCGTTTGCACGAGGGATCTCCTGTCAGCACCGCAGATAGGTCAAGAGAGCTGACTTGGCTGTCTTGTCTGGGTCATGTGTTTATGATTCGTGGAATATAAAGGCACGCAATTGAGTTTATTCTTTGTATTTGGCCTTTACCTGAAGCAAGGGGATTCCTAATGTTATCATTTTAGAGCTGGGAGTATTCGTTTAATGCCAAGAGCTCCACACAATGTGCTCCTTCATGGCCATGACATGATTGTCCCATCGTCAGGCAGCAAGTGTATCTGCTGTGGGTCCTTTGATTCTTGGCACCTACTGCTGGATCATGACCACTGGTGATTCTGATCTGCAGACCATGAACATGTTGTTTCCTGTTCCATTTGTCACTAGCACAGACAGGTCATGTTGTTTGGGGATCTTTGATGCTTTGGTTCTTCACTGGTGACTGTCAGGTGACTTGCGTAGCTCAAAAGTGATGGAGCAAGCTCAGCTGAGTCCCTCTTCACAGCCATCAGCTGAGAACCTGCAGGTTTTTCTTATTCTTTCCCTTTAGAAAGTCCTAACATATGGAAAAAAACCCAGCATAACCTGCAAGCAAAGGCTAGGAGCTCTTTTCTGAAGAGGAAGGAAGGCTTAGGTTTATCTAACCTTAGGTTTATCAAGTGACCTGGTAACTTGCCACCAAAACAGACTGAGGTGGTAGAGTTTGTGAAGAGATTTAGTTGGTTACACATCTACTGAAGGTGGGACATATTGCTGTTGGTACTGGGGTACCCCCCCAACTTCGTTCACCCAGATCACGGCTGATGCAACACCATCCAGTACCCTTCAGCTCCCTGCAACACCTCTATGAGATGCTGCCACTTACTTTTAAAGTGTTAAAATGGGTCTTGCTGAGATTAAATTGGAAAATACACGGCCACAGCTCGAGCTGCTGAGCTTGTGAAGATTGATCAAACAGCACAGTCAAGTCTACTTACGAAATCACAGGCAAGGACTGCATCGAGCCTTTGCTTTGAATGATCAAGCCAGACCAGCCAGTTCCGTTTCTTGTGTTGGTTCACGGCTTCATTTGCCCATTTTCTTGTGCCGGCTGAAAAGCTGCCCAGCCTGGGTTCTTCCAGACAGGCCTGGGGGTGTTTCCACTTGTGCCAAGAGAACTGAGCTTTGACAGTCAAAACAAAACAACTTTGTCCTTCCCAGTAAATTTAAAAGCATGTGTCTTCCCCTTTTAATTTTTTTCTAACATGACTTGATTTTAAAATGCAAAGCCTGGGCCGCATTCCACCCGCTCTAGCACTGTCCCTTTAAAATGTGATTTTGGCAGCAGGTCCGGTGGCCGCGGCTCCTGGCCCAAGCAGATGGCTTTAGTTAGGCCAGATTTGGTGGCAGGTCTCTGGGATGCCAAATCCCTGCCTCGTTTGCTCTCTTCTTCTGTCATTAATAAAGCCATTGAGAGAATCTTTGATAAATAAACAAGAAAGCATTTTTCAACAGACAGTGGGATGGAAAATGACTCATAGGAAAACAGAGTATAAAGTACACTCTAGTATTAGGTAGTACATGTGTCAAGTTTCTGTTTGGGCTCCAAGAATGCTGTGGGTTTTCTTTAAGGATTATACCATTGTGGAATAATGTCATTGTGGAGTATTTGGTCAAGATGAGCTGATTGAGTCTGGTGGTTACTTACAAATACATATCTCGGTGTTTTTCAGCTTTTGGAAAGTCTGTGACAAGCAGTTTTTGGGAGGCTACGGGCAATTATTGCCATCACTGTTTCCAGCCCTGCCAAACGCTGTGAAAACTGCTGGAGTCATGCTTTCCCTCCTCCTGTCCTTTTCTTCATTCATGTAGGATGTCCTCTTTTGCCTTGGGAGTAGATGCGAAGGAATTGGGCTGGAAGCGTTTGGTCAGGTTGGATGGGGCCTTGAGCAGCCTGGTCTGGTGAGAGGTGTCCCTGCCCATGGCAGGAGGTTTGGAACTAGATGATTTCTGAGGTCACTTCCAACTCAAACCAATCTAATTCTATGATTCTTTGCACTGGCTTAGACCTGCCTACTGATCCAGTCCTAGAGAAGGGCTGGGAGGAGGCTGCTTCACATTAACATGGGTGATAAGCAAAGTTCTTAAAGGATGGAGGAAAAGGGGTGAGAAATAATCTACACAGAAGCCACCATCACAGAATCACAGAACATTAGGGATTGGAAGGACCTCAAAAGATCATCTAGTCCAATCCCCCTGCCAGAGCAGTATCACCTAGACCAAGTCACACAGGAACATATCTAGGTTAAAGCTGGGCAACCACAGCAGTGCCAATGGCACTTGCACTTGTTCCAGCAAGTCATGTGCAGAGTTAGGTTCCTGATGTCCAGTTTCTCTTTCCTCGTATGCCATGATCTTAATTTTCAGCACAGCAGTCCCTCGAAACACCCGTGTATCGATTCTTGGTAGGAGGAGGTAGGCTGTCCTTCTTTCTTCCCACCAGTCAAGTGAGCTGATGATTAGAAAAAAAGAGAAATAAATAGTCTTACAGTTTGATTTCCAGCCTCTCTGTGGAAAAAAAATGCGTGCCGTGGTGATCCTAACCCTAGACATTCTAACCATGCGATCCCAGTAGCTGTTATCATCACTTCTACCTCCCCAGTCTGTGCTGCACGGGAGTTTGACAGCTCAGGGTCAGCCCCAGGCAACTCCTGCTCGAGCATCGCGGCGGAGTGAAGAGGAAGTGTTGAAGGGCGAGCTCGAAGGCACGGGCTCGCGCTGCGGGCTCGGTGAAATGTTTATGGAGCACTATATCCACAACTGCGGACAGGCTTTCAGAACGGGAAGCACTTGAGGCAGAGCGGGGCTGTTTGGGTACAGAAGGCCTCATTTTCTAGGGAAAAGAGACCCAACAACCAACGAGTCGGCACAGAAGGAGCCGCTTCCGTCTCAGTCCCTCTGCTTCTTGCACTGCTGCCTTTCTGGCTTGTGCTCGGCAGACTTTGTCAGCAAGAGATGGAGTGTATCGTGGGAGGGTGTACATGCACGTGGAGAATATTGGCCAAACAGTGGCCAAAGAAAAGGGAGAAGTAGCCTGGCAGAGGATGGGTTGCTCCAGTACTTTGTTTTGGGGGGTGGGCCTATATGCTTGTTCTGAAAAGTGCCCTGAAGCATAAATGAACCTGCCTGGAGCGGAGACGTGCAGATGCTGAGTGGCTGATTATTAATGTTTTGTCATTATTATGTTTCTTTTACTTTTTAATTTCTTTTTCTTTTACTTTATTCATTTCTTTTGCAATCTCTGGCTGTCTGCTGCGTAGCTGGGGCACCTGCATTGATGTTAACTTGATGCAAATCATAAATAAACTCTTAGAGAGTTTTGTTATAAATGTAACTTGATGTGAAAACCTGTTGGTGGGAAAAGGAGTGTGGGGTCATCAACTGAGCCCATCTCTGGGGGCTTCCAGTGCATGGGTGAGGTTCTGGCATTCCCAGGATAGAGCAGCATCCAGGCAGCTCAGGAATAACGTGGCCCATGAGCCAGCCTTGGCTGGGGAAAGCCCTTCTAGCCACATCACATCACAGCGATGGCATGTGCCGTTCCTCCGATGTGATTATTCTTCATAGGCTCATTGACCTGAAACTAAACTCTTGGGAAAGCTGAGATTTGAGACAACCTTTGTCTGCACAACCCCAAGCAGGGAGAGATGGAACTCCAGGGGAAGGGGCGAATGTGGGGGAAATCAGCTTGCCATTCCTAGGGATGTTTTTAGGGGATTAAGAGGGGAACGATCGCTCTCCAGGCCTGTCTCAAGGTGTAAGAATTCCCTGGAGGGCCTGCTGGAATCCAGTTTTGGATGACTGGAGATTTTTTCCTATCCACACTGACAGAAGATGAGTCCAGTGGTCTGGAAACACACCCCGAGCTGTCAGAAGAATGATGCTTGCTCTCTGCGGCTCGGTGGAAAGCTGACCCATGGCAGGCTGCAGCAGGAGGCAGAGGCACATCAGCCTCCTTGCCCTTCGCTGTGGGCAGGTCTGCCATGAGGGAGGCTGAGGACACCCTGCTGTGTAAGGTGCATCAGTCTGGTCTCTGGTTGCTCCACCCGTTGACTTTGTAGAGGAACATGGAAGGAGGAGGAAGCAGCAGGGACAGTCCTTTTTCCCTGAGGTGTATCATTGCCTTCTCTGACCTCAAGAAAATGCCTACATTTAGCACCAGGAAGCTGGTGGTGGAGAGGATCAGTTTGGGTCCCTACCAATTCAACTCCCCAAATCTGAAGGAGCTGCTTCTGCCAGGGGGCTGGTTGTTAACTAGAAAGACTGGAAAATGTCTGTGGAAAGAAGTTTTGGCAGCTACAAGGGACCCAAAACTCCATTCACAGCATCACTCCAGCTGGAGTAAGATATGTGGCTTGAGGGGAAGACCTTCCCAGCCCTGAACTTGGAGGGCAGACAGGAGCATCCCGATCAAAAGTGCTGTTTGCTCTTCAGCGGTGTTTTGCCAAAAAAATCTCTTACGTTCTTGGGTCTTTTTTTCAATCCTGCAGGTGTCCAGCAGCAGGTGAGGAGCTGGGCCTGGAACTGGAGCAGGAGAGCTTAATGCTGAGGCCATCCTAGACTGTGCTGCTGCCTGCTGGAGCGTGGACTTGGTCAAGCAACGGTAAGGAAACGCTTCTTATTTTCTTCTGGATTGATAAATTGCTTAAGACATTGCAGAATGTTTTCTGCACCGTGGTCTCATGCATGGACTTTTCTGTGAGGTTTTGTTTGCTTGAAGGCACTTGGTTTGCTGTCAGCTACCCTGGGCACCTGCAGCCATAAAGGCTGTGAGCCACAGTTCCACCACAACTTCCAAAATCATTCCTCTGTAGAAACCCAAATGCTCAGGCCATGCAAGCCAGCACTCGAATCCGGTGGGCATGGTATGAGCTTGGCCATTGAGGCTGTGTGTGTGACTTTGGGTTTTGGGATGCTTCAGGAGAGCACAGAGCTCATGGTGCTGCAGGGGCAAAATACTGGAGTGGAGGAAATCACTCTGGATGCTCAGCAACCCTAAGCAGTCTTCCAGTAAGAGCTGCTCGTGAGCAAACCTGCAATAGCAAATGGAAGAGAGATGCCCGTGGGATGTGAGCATCTTCTAGCAGAGGACCAACATGTGTTGTGCAAAGGTTTTCACTGACCCACTTGTATTTGAGCAGGTCTTGTGGGCAACCTTAAAAACCCCACAAAACCAGTATGCAGACAGACCAGGGTGAAAAGAATGTCGTAACAGAAAAACATATTCCACTTCCCAGCTCCTCAGGAGTTGGAAATAATGTGGGAAAAGATGTTGTTAGTTCATCCTGATGAATGATCCTCTGGCAGCACCATTCATCAAACCTAATCATCGAAACATTTTTGGGAGCGGAAATTGGTGTGTGCTGCTTTTGATTCCTGTGTAGAATAAATGGCTTTATCACTCTCCACCATGGGGTTTGACAAGTGTCCAGTGACCTGCTGTTTTCTTGACCTTCTAATGACTCAGGAAAATCTGGAGGGCCTGGCAGAGGTTTTGTTGGCATCGAGAGCCCTATTTGATAGTTTGAAAAGCAGCTCCAGGAGTCTGAGGCACATCCCCACTGACTCTTGAGGAGATTTTACCCAATGATTTTAGCTCTGTTGTTTATTTACTTCTGCTGAACACGTGCGTTTGCAGACCAGGTGTCTCCTTGCTGTGGACTTGTGGTTCAGGAAGGAGGATTTATTCCCCTGCATTTCCAGGTGATTGTTCTATGAATGATCCTTCCTATTTGGACTCTGCAGCAATTCTGCATCCATCCTCCTTCCTAAGCACCGTGCCTGGACGTGAAAAGGGCTCTCACTTACTCATTTCAGGAAAATTAGTTTTCTGCTTCTCTGCTTTGCAAAGAAGTCTCTGTAGTGCAGGTGGAATGGAAAAGA
This sequence comes from Rhinopomastus cyanomelas, assembly GCA_013400115.1. Taxonomy (NCBI): domain Eukaryota; kingdom Metazoa; phylum Chordata; class Aves; order Bucerotiformes; family Rhinopomastidae; genus Rhinopomastus; species Rhinopomastus cyanomelas. Next base: position 1,561,430 of record VXBP01003849.1, read on the forward strand.
CTGGCTCAAGTGCTTTATTCAGCACGTGTCCCAATAAAAGCACAAAACTCCTTGTCCAGGAGATGGAAGAGTCATTTAAGATCCAAAGCTCCAGATGACTCACTGGCCAATTCCAATTTTATGGGTCCCACAAGTTTCACAGACACCTTTGCACGTAGAGGTGAGTGCTGCAAACAGCAGCCACCACCGTCCAGCCCAGCATGAGGATCCCTCTGTGCGTAAGCCCGTAGCCAGTTTCTGGGACACGGGATCTATGCAAAGGCTGAAAAGTTTTGTGTGCTCTCAGTACAAATTTCCTTGCAACAGCAAAATGAACGTGAAATTCATTAGCAGGAACAGAACCCAGGATCATCTGTTTAAAAAATGCAGATAGCTGCCAAGCTGATAGAAAGGAAAACCAGAGGGGGAGTGTAAAAATTTATATCCCATTTTACGCCGCAGAGTTGCAAATGGTTGACAAGGACACCCGTGTGCCCGAGCCGCCGCGCTTTGCAATGAGGGAACTAATTGCAGTGATGGGAGATGGAACACAAGGGTCAGCCAGCAGCCAAGGAGCAGCCCGTGCCTCTTGGTAGTTCTACCAACCACAGTCAACATTAAATTTTTTATAGTGGTGTTGGGACTACAGTGCAAAAGAATGAGAAATCAGAGAAGGCAAGTGCATGTAAAGGGCCCTGGAAATCCCCCTGCCCTTGCATTGTTACCTTCCTAACCGGCTCCTAACCCCTGCCCACGTCCTTCTGAAAGAGCCATTATGTCGGTTATGTGTCAGCAAAGACTCGTATTGGGTTTGTTCTCTTTGTCTCAGTGCTTCAGGTAACTTCTTGCCATGCAATTCCCAATGTTTGCTCTCTTTCCCAAAGAGCTGGTGGCTCAACACGCTGACTTTCGCTGTTTATTTAATGACCTTTGCTCGCGCCGCTGTGATTAATTCCTCTGTGTCTGGGTGTTTTGGTTAGCTTTAAATTCCCTTCCTTTTGGGAAGTTCATTTCCACATCGCGCTTTCTTCCAGTTGCCTTCCTGTAAGTGAGGAGGGTGCGTTTTGATCCAGGGCTCCTGTTTTGCAATGTTCACGACCGGCTTTCCAGTTCTGCCTCTCAGAGAGTGAAAATCCACCCTTGGAACGAGACCAACCCAAAACCTTTCTGCTACCTGAAGGGAAGTTGATGCTGTTGTGGGGAAGGTGCTGAAGTCCTGCGTCCCTTGATCACATCGCCTGCTTGGGACATCTCTGAAATCCAGTACTTTGCAGGAGATCCTTCCTGCCATCATCAAAGGATGATGGTAGTAGGTCTTGTTGCCATTGCCAAAGCCATGATGGTCCCTTGGCCACCATCCCTCTGTCTTAGCAAACGGAGACTCAAGGCCCATGGGATTTGTGGGAGGGTGAGTTGAGTTTTTTCTTCCTTTCCAAGGTGGTGGCCAGTTGAGGCCTCATATCTGCACAGTGGGAAAGGAGAGCAGGAGGAGAGCAAAAGGCCAGCTGGGCTCAGCTCTGCAACAGCAACGGCACCGCTCCACCTGGAGGCGAAAGCAAATTATAACGAGGACTCGGGGGCTGGCTACGATTTGTAGCTCAGCAGCTGACCACAGAAACAAGCCAAAGGGACACCTTTACCTTGTGTCAACCCATAACCAGGGTTATATCAAGGAGAAGAATCCGTGATTTAGAAGCCAGGCAGCATGGAAGTGTGCCAAGCCCTTCTGTGTGACAGAAAGGCTGGGTACCAGAGGAGATGCTCCTACACCAGGCTGCATCTCTCCCAGGATCTGTCTCCAGCCCTGCTGCATCTGTCATGGGGAGACTGCTGAGCTTTTTGGAGTGAGGAACAAGGAATTTTGTTAAGGGATGTCTCCTCCTGGGGCACAGGTTTCTTTTGAGCTCAGCAGCTGAAGCTGTTTTGCTCCTGCTCCTGCATCTCTGGGGAAGCCTGTTCCTCCCTGGACACTGAGCGTTTGCCTCCTCATCAAATTTGATTCATTTTGAGCCTGTAGCTTAAATATCCCTCTGAATTCCTAACGTTCATCACTCAACTTGCCCACCAATAGCTTATGGCTTAAAGAAAGAGCATTTTTCAGTTATGAGCAATTTACTGACGTGAAGTCACCCTGACTAATTAGAACTACAATTCCAAGAGCTCGGGACCTTGGGGAAAGCTGGGGCTGTGTTTGAAGCAGTATCTATGTGTTTTGGAATAGCAGTTCCCTGCTAGCTGTGATGAACAAGCCAGTGATCTGATCCTCCTCTGTTCCTGGAAACAAAAAACTCCAGTGTCTCTGGGGATAGTTTGCATGTAAATACTGCTCCGAGGGAAATTAGTGCTGGATATATGTGGAAAATAACCAAAAAATCTACTCATATATCTTGCAGGACTTACAGGAAATTAGCGCAAGTGAATTATCCTAAACAGAATTACCCTGCCACAGACACATGTGTTCCAGGGAAGAATTTGAAAATCATTTGAGAAGGGTTTTTTTTCTACTTTACAAAGCTAATGGATCTCATAATTTTGCACAACCCTATTGGAAATAGGAAAGAACCTGCCTTGTCCAATTAAGAATTAGAAGTAGAGCAGCAACAGGGAGAAAGATTTCTACTTTAAAAAAAAAACCAAGAAAAGATTTTGTTCTCAAGCTCCGTGAAATCCTGCTGAATTGGTGGGAATTCTCTGCAACGCAGCAATCTTTACTGGTACTGGGAAAATGCTGGTAGTTTGGTGCCAAGGCTTCACTTAACACCCCATGCTGAGGTGAGGAGTGAGGGTGGGCTGGGAGAGGTGCCACGGGCTATGGGCAGCGCAGGACGGCGATTGCAGAACCCAGAACCCATTCTCCAAAGACAGAGAAAAAGCAGAGCAACTCGCCTAGCAGATTTAAGTATTTACTGCTGTCTCAGGAAGCAGGAAATTCCTACCACTATGGGGGAAGCACAAAGTTCAGTTGGACAAACAGGGAGGATAAAAGATGCTGGGAAAACACACTTGGTTGTGATGGGGTTCAGCTGACTGGAGTGACGTGATTTTTTAATCATCGCGAGGGCACGGCCTGGGTACGGAGCAGAGGTGTCGGGTGGCTCAAAGCAAACTGGTCCAGCTGGCAGGTCTGGAGGTGCCAGTGGCTCTTCTGCCTGGCACTGGAAGATGTTACAGCCCCGAGTCCCATCCGCAGAGACACTGCCCTTTTCCCAGACAACACTTTGGGTTATCAAGGGACTGGCTTTGGGTAGGCTCAGTCTTTCCAGTTTATTAGCTGTGTTTTCAAGCTGGGCTCCAATTCCTTCTGCTGGAGCGCACAGCCCCTTGTTCTCCTTTCCATCTCCTGCTGACTCTAATGAGCTGTCAGAGGGGAGGAAGGGAAAGGTCAAACTCCTTCAGCATCAGGTGCGAACTAGGATGCGTGGAATCCTTGGTGTTGTAGCAACCAAAGCTCTGCCCTTGTGGGGCAGGCTGGAGGACAGCCCCAGAACAGCAGCACGGGCAATGCAAACAGGGCAGGTTGTTCAACAGCGTCAATGGCAGGGCTTGGGTGGCCGGTGAACGTTGGGGCTACGTTGTCCCCCACGCGTGGGGTTAAACAGTTCCAGCAACTCGTATCTTTCTCTCTGCTGCAGGGAAGACTTTTGGTACTGAAATAGTTTGCGTTGCACTTCACACCACAGAAACTGTGACAGAGCTGAAGGAGCTGGCTTTGGTGCTTTGGAGAGCATGGAGAGACGTCAGCAGCCTCGCGCTGCTTTGCTTTGGGAGCCAGGAGCAGATGCTCCTAAATAGGTTGGTTGAGATGCAGGTCTGTGCATCCATCCAGGGAGCACAGTAGAGCAGTTCTGACCATAGGGCTAGGTTCTAGCAAGAGAAGATGCTGATGCCAGAACAAGCGAGTAGGAAGTACTGGATGATAATGGCCACAGATTTTATGGTCTGGAAAGGAGAAGATGCTTTTTCTTTGAAGGGCAGCTGATGCCCTGTGCAGAGCTTGGAAAAGTGAAGGACCTGCATGTTCCTTTTTGTGGCACTGGGTTTCCCAAAGGCTAGGGCAGCCTTGCAAAGCCTCTTCGCATCCAAAGGCTGCAAAACACATGCTGTTGACATCGCAAAGCGTTTGTGCTGGTGTGTCAGCCCTTCTCCTGCTGCTGTTTCTTGGTGAGGTTTGCTGTGGGTATCTCAGGACTTAACCAGGGTCCCTGAGTTGGTAGACAAAGGGGTTCAAAAAGGCTTTTGTGAAAGCTGAAGCTCCAGGTAATGTTCTGAGAGTAAGCTCAGGACCTTTGCTTTACTCTTCCATCGCAGCATTTTCTCTCCTAGAAACCATCAGAGTGAGCTGGGGGATGTACATGGGCACCAAACTGCTGATAAGGAAGGGAGATTTTAAAACTTCAAATAACCATGAAGTGAGAGCCACCTCTGCTCCCCATCGGCCTCTTCCCTCGCCTGGGCTGGTTCCCAGGATTCAACATGTTGTTCTTGGTTCCTGGATAGAAAACACCATAAAAGACACTGCTGTTTGTAATTTTCTGCTGGGATTTGCCATGTGCTGCTGGACACTCATTCTCAAGACCTGCTGTTGCAACGCCTGACACACGGTGTTGGGGCAAGCAGTGGTGGTGTCCAAGCTCCCCAGCTGGGCAGGGAGGAGATTCAGCTCCTCAATGCAGGGGTGGGCTGCCAGCCAAAGGCTGAGATGTCCATGAACACGCTTTGCTGAAGGGGCAGACAGTAATCAACAGTCTGTCTCTCATGCTGCAGGCTGGTGGCAAACTCTGGCTGGAAGCCTGAACTGCTGTTAGAACCATCTCAAATACTGACTTGAGACTGTTGCTTTGCAGAATCCACTCTCATTTTTGGGGTGCCAGGCATAGCCCTCCTCCACCTGGGACCCCCCAGAGGACCCTGTGGTGCCAATGCTGGCAGCTGCTCTCTTCAAGCCCAGCCTGGCTGGGGAGGTGCATCGTCCCCATGTGCCATTGGGTGAAGTCTGTCAGCAGTGCCATCGCAGGTAATGGCAGTGATGGCTGAGACAGCAGCTACTCCTAACTGACAGGTTATTTTTCTCTCCTTGTGCAGTTCACTGGGCGGTCAATTCACTCGAGGGCTTTTTTTGTTGTTGTTGCTGTCATGGGGAGGAGTTTTCTGGCTCAGCCTGTCTTTGCTCCCAAGTGGTAACTCCTTAGCAGACAAAGTGTGGATTCACCTGCCTTACCTTAGGCATCTACAGCTCAGACACCCAAGCCTGTGCTAATCACCTCCTTAACAGCCATAGAAAGGCATCCAGCATGCCGTAGAACAGGTGTCAATGGAGAGCTGCATCAGCAGCCTGCTGAGAGTGAGGTTTTATGCTTCCAAGTCCTCATTCTCCACCTCAGATTACCCCTTGAGCACATCTTGTGCGTTTACCAAGCTGATGCTCAGCAGAGGATTTAACACATCCTGAATCCCGCTCCCAGGAATGACGGGTTCTACCAGGGGTGCTCCTGCAGCTGCCTTCTCCCCTCACTTGATCCAAGGTCAAGATGTTGCAGCTCCGTGGGACTGGAGAGGAAGATTGAAGTTTGCTGCTCTGTTAGACTGAGGCCAGGCAACCCACGTGTCTTGAAACCCTGGGGTGGGAGAACTGAAAGGTCACCTCGGGAAAGCCGTGTAGTCTGGTTTTCATGTGTCTGCCTTTATAGGGCTATCACCTCCTGCGGAAGCGGAGGCCGAAGGCTTGCGCGCGCTCCGGCACCTTTTAAAAAGAGACCTTTGCGTAACCTGAATCCTAAGCGGTGACGGGTGTTTTCTTGATGTGCAACAGCCGTCCAGAAAACCCACGGAGCTGCTTTAAAACACCCAGATGTCGGTATTGGTTTATGGAAGTCTTGCTGCTACCCCGTCGGGCTCCCAGTTAAGCTCCCAGCCACTCCAGATCAGCTGCCGACAGCCAGCAGAGGCTTTTTTGTCGCTGCCCATCAAGATCTCTGCATCCCCAGGGTAGGACAGACTGTGCTGACATCCCCACAGCGACACCCGTGTGCAGCGGTTGCACGGTTCAGCTCTAGTGGCTCAGACATCAGATGAGATGACATCTCATCCCACTTTCTGATGCTCCTCCCCGGATAGTCAGTCTTCCAGCCTCCAGCGAGTCTTGTGTGTCTGTCCCTGTCCCGGCTGGACCCATCAAGGTGGTTGTGCGAGCAGCATGATTAGCCCAGCTAATTCTGGGGTTTATATGGAATAAGGAAAACTGCCTAGAGCAACGTCTCTTCTCAGGGACCTGATCTGGATGGGGGGGTTCTGAGATGTTTTGGGCTTTAACTGAATTATCTGGCTGTTGGATAGGATATTTTTCCCCTCACTCCCTTGTCCAGACTTCTCCCCTCTTCCCCAAAGAAAACCCTCTCCCAAAGAGCTTTGTTATGTCTCGTTGTCTTGTCTGGCACTTGAAAATGCAAGTTTTTCCCATCCATCTTTTTGGCATCTGTTCAGCTCTCCAGGACTTTGTTGCTTTGGCACTCATTTCTTGCTCTGAGACTTGACTTCAGGACCATGGGAAACACTTAATGGCTGCAATGGAGCAGTGATGTGTCTGAGTAGAGACGCTGCTCGCCCTGCCGACCTTGGGCTATGCGAGGACCACATAAGCAGTAGAGCCCATGTCGTCACCTATGGTGGGCTGCACCATGCAAGGGCCTGATCCAGGGTACTGGGAGCCTGGGGAGGAGCGGGAGGGGAGCCAAAGCACTCTATTTCTCTTTGTATGCTTCAGACACACCAGTCCTTATACTTTGGCATAGTACACGGCCACGAGTCACGTGTGTCCTCCTTGTGGGAGCAAAACCTTGTCTGTTTCTGGACTGGAGCTTGATTCTCTCTGTGAAGAGGACTGTCTGACATGGCTTTTGGCATTAGCAGTAGACCCCCATGCATCGTACATGAAGCATCTCCAGTCTAGGAACTCCAGTGGGTAGAAAACATCCCAAAGCAGAGCCTCAGGTATCAGTGGGTGATGCGGCTGATGTTCTACCTGGCTGCCAGGAGACAATACAGCATCTCCTTCAGAAGAGGCAAATTGGGCAAAACACCCCACTCCTTACAGCCTTTCTTTGCAGCCAGAAATCCTTTCCTTAAAGAGAAGACAAAAGTTCCTGCAAAGAGAGCAGTACCCATGCACAGAGCGCCGGGTGATGCTCAGTGCTCATCCTGCTGTGCTCTGGCATCTGTAGGGCTACAGAGAGACAAAGTTCATCCCCACACAGATCTCAACAACGTGAGTGTTTCTGCTTGACTCTCCCAGTTCCCTGCCGAGATTATTACCAATCCAGTACAGTTTTTAAAGCAAATGAGGTTTCAAAATGCCTGTTGATAAGATCTTTCTGGCCCTCGGTGGAGTCATTAATCCAATAGACTGAAATACCATTTTAATTAGTTTGTACGAGGGTCCCGAGAGCAATGAAATAATGCTCTTTATTGTGCGGGTATGCGATGTGCTGCGCGTAATCCTGTTCTTTATCTCTCGTCTTCTGCTCTCTCTCCCTGACAAATATTAGTGCATCCTGTCTCCCACTCATGCCCCTGTGAGAGCATGCTAGCAGTCCCAAGTTAAATACTCAGTGTTGCATTAAAACAACACTTGTAGTTACTGCTCGACTGCCAGAGAAATCAGAGCTAGATGCTGTGGTTGGTTGCTGTTGCCAGGTATTGTGATAGTCTCCAAACTGGGTGGAATCCCACCTATCCTAAAAGCCCATCTTGCTCCTCCCGGCTCTGCAAGTTGCTTCTGGGTGGTTAAAAGACCAAAGGTTGCCCAAGGAAAGCAGAGATGTGGCTACAAGCATCTGGTGCTATGAGAAGTGGCTGAGGAAACTGAGGGTGTGTAGCTTGGAGTAAAGGAGTCTCAGGGGAGACTTTGCTCTCTACAACTCCCTGAAGGAAAGTTGAGGCAAGGTGGGCGTCACTTTCTTAAGGAACAAACAACAGTACAAGAGGAAATGGCCTCAGGTTGTGCCAGGGGAGGTTTAGGTTGGCCATGAGGAACAATTTCTTCCTCAAAAGGGCTGCCAGGGCCTGGCACAGGCTGCCCAGGGCAGTAGTGGAGTCCTTGTGTCTTTAGGAGTTGAAAAGCCCTCGGGATGTGGTGCTGGGGGATATAGATTAGTGGTGACCTGGCAGGGCTGGGTTAACAGTAGGACTTGATGATTTTAAAGATCTTTTCCAACCAAAATGTTTCTGTGATTCTGTGCAACCTGCAATTCCAAAGGAACCCCAGCATCTCATTTCAGCCAACCCAAGAAACACACAGATTTAGACAAAATAACAAATGCTCGAGTATGTTTTCCTGCCTGTTTAATGACTCTTGAAAGTCCTTTGAATGCAAGTCCAAGCCCTCTAAATAATCCCATATCCTCCCTCCTCCTGCTTTGATGCACCTGAGCTCTGCTTTGGCACACACAGCCCTCTTCTTCCTTGTGCAGCTGATTTCCAAGAACAACCCCTGAGACATCTTCTCTTTCATAATGTTCCCATCTTTGTCCAGGTGATTCTTACTCGATCCCAGCATATGATCCAGGCATCTCACCAGGTCTGTTGCTTTGTTATTTCAGCACTGGAATTCAGACATGAAACATGGTTTGTCTAAAGTGTACCTGTGTTCCTGGCTACTGAGCTTCCAGGGGCTCATTGATGGAAAAAGGCAGTGGAGAGAACAGAGACGCTCCACATTCAGAAAGTTTTCAGTCATAAATGTAGACATAAACTGTCCTCAGTGACCAAAAAGGATTCACAGGCAGTGCATAGGCTCCCAAAACCATCACATCAACATCACGTTCCTTGTAAGCTAATCACGATTTACTTGGAGTGTTGTTGCACTGACAATTTGTTGTGTGCAAGCAAAAATGGCAGGAAATCTTTAGTCTTAAGGATCAGTTGAGGGTTGGAAATAAATCACATCTCTGCTCTGCTTGTGGTTGTCTTCCACTGACGGCCCAGAGACTTTTCCTTCTGTCCCATTACTTCATAGAATCATAGCATCATTAGGGATTGGAAGGTGCCTCGATACTTGAGTGTGATGACTTCCCATTGCAAATGGAAAGACCCTGGCTGAGGTGGGAGGCTTAGGTTCAAATCTTGTAGGCTTGCACACTCTCCTTGACGTTTATATCGCCCCTCAAATACCCTCAAATCTGGGAGGAGCTGCTAAAACTGGTCTTTCTTTTAGAGGGTAATTTGCAAACCCTCCTGGGGTTGGTTGTGACTAAAGAAAATACAGTCCATCAGGTAACGTCCCAGAAGTTCAAAAACATGGAAACTTCTGTTGCAGCGGAGCACCGTGGTGTGAAGGATGTGTGCTGCAGCATGTGAATGGATCCCTGTGGAGATAGGGCTCACAAGAAGTAGGGTAGCTCAGCTCAGAGGGATTCTGTCATCCCAGTAACTCCCAGTACAAACATGATGTGGATGCCAAACCAGTGAGCAAACTTTGCTGCTTCCATGCATCACATGGTGCACGCGCATCCCGATCGGATGACAAGATTTATCTGCAGGCAAGCCCTGACCCGAATACCGGCAACGTGCCTTACATTAAGACTGAAATGTACGTTAGTTGTTTTCGTCCACCCTCAAACCAGCACAGATGGTTTTGCTTTCTGTTCCAATCGTCTGGAAAGGGCCTGTGTGCCCGTCCCCAGAGCACGTCGGGGATGCAGATGCCAAGCAGCCTGGTCCAGCGGGACAGTGGAACGTAAAGCAGGTCAAAACAGAAATGCACCCCTTTGAGTTTGATCCACTCCGTTTGGAGTGATCTCAAGGAATCGCCTCCTCTTGCCTGCTGTCTCCTCCCTAGAAGGATTTATCTGGGCAGGCTTTGTCTGAGCAGCCCTACAGGAGACGTCACTCACCCCTTTGCAAATTAGCCTGAGGTTTCTTCCCCTTTTTTTTTGCTCCTGCACACAGGGTGTTGGTGGCTTTAATTTGTAAGTTGTGTAGAAAGAGCCTCAGACTCAGGACATTGTTTTCCAGTAAGACCAAGCATCTCCCAAGGCACTACCTGCAAGCTTGGACACACAGGCGTTTTATTACCCACTTGCAAAACGACTGTGGTCGTTAGCTTTCCTGTACGCTGTAAAAATGAATAGTGGGATTTAACCCAATTGTGATAGCACGGAGCAGCAATGAAATCCAGTTATGTAACGTGGCCTGGTCCTAACCAGGCAGAGGGAACCCTCTGAAATGCTATTTTTCCAGTAGGATGGCTGCTTTCTAATTAGTTTATTAAGTAATATCAAAAGCATATGCAAGTGGAAATGCCCTTGGTTCATCATGAAGCAATTAAGTCTGTTAGAAAGTGAAGAGCACAGACAGACATTTCTCATAGCTGGTGCTGAAAAGATAGTATCTGCCCCAGCTTATCTGCACATCGGTCTAGTGCCTGGCTTCAGCCAGCCCGTCCGCTCGGCTTAGACCTTCAAAGTCTCCCACTATTATCCCAGGGATGGTTTTTCTGCCAAAAGGAGAACTAATCCCACTATTCCCTTGACTGGGAAGAGACTAGGAGTTTGCCTGCGCACGTTACGTTTTTACACTCTATTACCTTATGCAGATCTTTCTTTTAAGGATTTTGCTGCTTGAGCAGTTTTGTTTCATTTTGAACCTGATCCAGCTCTAGTACCTGCTTTAATCTAAGTAATGCTGCTGATTTTAAACCTCTTCCTCCTTTCAGCTTAATCAGTCTTTGATACCTCTACTCATCACAAGCTTCAACTCTGGTTTTCCATAAGGCATCTGAAACTGTCAATCAATGACTTTAAGTAAGTGGCTGGGCCCAGCAGCACCAGCTGTGGTGGGAGCTGGCAGTTCCCTGACACAGCAACTCTTAGTGCAAGAGCCAGGTCCTGGCGGCTGATGCAGCTGGGGGCTTCCTCGCAGTGAGGGTGACAGAGCACTGGAACAGGCTGCCTAGGAGAGTTGTGGAATCTCCTTCTCTGGAGACGTTTAAGACCCGCCTGGATGTGTTCCTGTGTGACTTGCTCTAGGTGATCCTGCTGTGGCAGGGGGATTGCACTGGATGATCTTTCGAGGTCCCTTCCAATCTCTAATAATTCAATGATTCTAGGATTCCTCTAATCCCAGTTCCCCATCAGCCCTCCGAGGATTCACTGAGGGCTGCATTGAGTTTTTGGCTTCTCAGCTGCACGCAGTGCCCTCCTAGCAAAACATCTCACCTTTCTCTTGTTCCACAGCCTTCTGCTCTGCCAAAATAGATAGTTGTTCCCCAGCAAACTTGTCAGTGAGCACATGCAAAGGGTTCCTTCCTTGCGGGATGATTGCAGAACAGTTCCATAGTCCCAGGAGATCTTCAGGAGTTCAGGTCTGAGGCTTTGGGATGGCCAAAGCCACAACAACATCAGCAAAACAAATAGCACCTAATAATTACTGGCCCGAGCAAGCTTTGCTTATGTGTGCGTTAACGAGCTAATTTAAGGAGGAAGAAGTGTGTGCTAGAGGGAAGGTGCAGGGAATTGCCTGCTCTTCTGTGATTAAGGGTGTTGGGCAGTTAAAGCAGAGCAACTACTAACAGCAGCTGCACTCACTCTGCCCTGCAGCCCATGCTGCTCCCAGCTCTTCCCCTCGTTTCACACCATCGGCTTATTATGAGCTATAACAAGAGTAAGTGCAGAGTCTTGCATCTGGGCAAGAACAACCCCAGGTACCAGTATAGGCTGGGGACTGACCAGTTGGAGTGTAGTGTAGGGGAAAGGGACTTGGGGGTCCTGGTGGACAACAAGATGACTATGAGCCAGCAATGTGCTCTTGTGGCCAAGAAGGCCAACAGCATCCTGGGGTGGATTAGAAGAGGGGTGGTTAGCAGATCAAGAGAGGTTCTTCTCCCCCTCTACTCTGCCCTGGTGAGACCACACCTGGAGTATTGTGTCCAGTTCTGGGCTCCTCAGTACAAGAGGGATGTGGAGCTGCTGGAGAGAGTTCAGCGTAGGGCAACAAAGATGATAAGAGAGGTGGAACACCTCCCTTCTGAGGAGAGGTTGAGGGAGCTGGGTCTCTTTAGCTTGGAGAAGAGGAGACTGAGGGGTGACCTCATTAATGTCTATAAATATTTGAGGGGTGGGTGTCAGGAGGATGGCACTGGGCTGTTCTCGGTGTCAGGTAGTGATAGGACAAGGGGCAATGGTTGTAAGCTGGAACATAGGAGGTTCCACATCAACCTGAGAAGGAACTTCTTCACAGTGAGGGTGACGGAGCACTGGAACAGGCTGCCCAGGGGGGTTGTGGAGTCTCCTTCTCTGGAGATGTTCAAGACCCGACTGGACAGGTTCCTGTGTGACTTGGTTTAGGTGATCCTGCTGTTGCAGGCGGATTGGACTAGATGATCTTTTGAGGTCCCTTCCGATCCGTTATGATTCTATGATTCTATGATTTGCTTTCAGTATTGTTGTGCTTTCCTTTATTTGCTCTCTATCTGAGACAACCCTTTAATTAAAAGGACGGCGTGCTATGGCCGCGATGCATCTCCCAGCAGTGGCCACCACACTGCCAGGGGAGGGGGGCTGCAGGGGGCTGGGGACTCGTCAGGCACTGAGCGATCGCTGGCTGTGGAGAGGCACCAGCTCTCTGTACAGAAGCAGCTCCCGTGAATATCTGTCTTTGCAATCAGGCTCTGGGTTTATTTATTTATTGTAAGCAGCGTCTCGCCGTCCAGCAGGCTCCTGTTCCGAGGTTACCATTTGTCTTAATTGCTCCGTATTTCCACACCTCTGCGCTACTGGCAGCAAGCACGTTTCCTCCAGAGCTTTCCTGCCTCTCAACTTCTTTTGAGGGAAGCTTCTGCCTTTTCTCTTGCACTGTACAAGCTTTCATGGAGATGAATGAATGGTTTCCAGCCTGTGAGTCCTCCACCTTGCGTGCAAACATTTATTCCTGTCCCCCTGTCTTGCACCCCCAGCTCCAGGGAGGACGGGGGGCAGGGAGTTGAGACACATCTATGTGTGGTTAAGCAATAAGAGAGTGCAGACCTACTCATGCTTTTATTTCTGGGCAGGTTTTGTTTGAGACTTATTTATGGTTGATTTGTGGCTGCTATTGAAGAATGTGTTATGGACCTGAGCCGTGTGTGCTGTCCCACCCAGAAGCTGCCACGAGCCCCTGCTGCAGCTCCCCCATGTCCCCAAAGTCCGTGCAATGACTCATATAATGAGTGTACATATTTAAGAATAAGAGTGAGCTTAAGCATCTGCTTCACTCCAGCTGAGTCCTCAACTATACCCCTGGGTGAGGGCTTAGCCTGTGCATCCCAAGGCTCCTGAAGCTAGAAATCTACTTTCTATGCTCTGATCCCATGTGCCTGCCTTTCCCATTTCTGGGTTGCTCCTGTTCCAGGAAAACTGAGTAACTGAAGTCTCAGCTGGTGCTACAGAGCACCGCGCGCGGTACTTGCCGTGAGGCTTTCTGTGCTCGTCTTTATTTAAAAGAAGAGGCGGCAGGGAGAGAAAAATGGGAACAAAATGCAAACGGGATGATGCAAGTCTATAACCTGACCTGGGACGTCACTGCACAGACTATTTACTTCAAAGATTCACCCTTTACCATAGCAACTCGAGGCTGAAGGCACATGCTGTACGAAGCAGGGTGCCCTGCTAAAGCCATTCACATAGCCGCCGCAGTCTGGTTACAGCCCCTCGCTGGGCTGCCGTGTGCACCCGGGTGCCGGGAGCCTTTCCAGCACCTCTGCACTGTACGTCTTTCCATAGGAAACTTTCGTCCAGGACCCAGTGTTTGCTCAGTTTTATGCCGTTGCACAATCCAGGGTCTGCTCCTCCAGTTGTGAGAAGGGAAGGGGAGTTTTTTAAGTATTTCTTTGTCATTTTGTTATTAAAGTACTTTATTTCCTCACACTTTCAAACAAACTAGTCATCACTAATGAAGCTCTCGGTTGGCAATGCCATGGGGCTGCCTCGCTATCCACAGCCAACAACGATGGCTCTGCTTCATGCAGGAAGATGCTCCTAGGAGCTGCTAGGAGATGGAGATATGGTTTTGGATCAGAGTGGATTGTGCATGGTGCTGGCCCTGGGACCAGACAACTGGGTGCTGCTAGAAGTAGAGTCAGATGCTGAGGCAGGTGAGGAGAACCAGAGGCTTAAACAGGGACGATGTAGGCAGTGCCTCTTCAGTTGTGTCATTGTGGAGGGAACCCCTTGGGGAGGTTGTGTGATGAACATCCCTTTCCAGGCAGCCATGAAGGCTCAAGCCAGGGTTTGTGTCTGCAGGGGGTTCATCCTGCCCTGGGAGAGGCAGGGCATTGCTGCATTAGATTGCTTAGAGTCTGCTTGGTTACTGCTAACCTGTGAAATATCAGTGTGTTTTGCACCCTCTTTTTACCTCAGAGGCTGAGCCAAACTCAGTGCCTCGCACGAAGCCATCAGCTGGTGTCAGTGATGTGTGTGACGCTGAGGTGCATGTAGCTGGAGAAGCAGGTAACAAATATCCCCGGACCTAGTGCTGATCCAGTGTGGGACTGAACTGGTGGTTAACTGGCTCATAATGAGCATCTTCCCCTTCCCTCCCAGACAAAGCCTCTTAGTGTCCCATCCCAAACTAGTGCTTCCCATGGGCAGCACAGGCAGAGGGGGCAGCTGCCTGCTCCTGGGCACAGGAGAGCACTCAGCCCTGAGCTCACCCATGGGCACAGACCCCTGAACCAAGTGCCAATAGTACATCCCACAAAGGCCAAACCTCTCAAAGTGAAGCCCATCAGGTACAACTTCTGCTTCCAACACTATGTTTTATATAATCTTTCTCAGATATCTTGGGGGTTTTTTTAAAGTTAAGAAAAAAGACACTTGGCAGCGGCCGGAGCGCTGTTACTCATTCAGCTAAACAAAGCGTGTGGCTGTTTGTGTGGATTTTATTTCTCTGGAAACGCTGGTTTTAGTTAATCACCCCGTGCCTTCGATTGGATTCTGTGTTTATACATTCACCAAAGCCTTTTCCTGGGCCGTTATGATATAATTTTGAAGTGTTGAAAAATCAGCTTATTCTCCACATGCATCAGCTGATAGTTTGGAGTGAGGTTATTTTTCTCCCTCTGTGGAGAAATCCCTATAAACTACCTCATTTATCAAGCAAAGGGAAAAAAGTAAAGAGAAATGGAGATTTTCTTGGCTGGGGAACACAGTGGCCACATCCACCTTATTTGATAAGCCAAAGGAAGCAGTGAATGAACTGGTGCCTGGTTTCCATTAGAGCTGTTTAGGAAGGATGTGCTCAGAAATGCTGCTGCAGGTTGGTGGTTCGAGCTCCTCGTGAGGAGTAGGGTCAGTGATCTGACTTTTTGCTGGTGTTACTTTACTCTCCATAAATAAACTCCGCCCTGGAATGCCTTTGCCCAAGGTGGTTGCCCATCTGCTCACTCTACACAGCCATGATGGGGAACTGGATTTTCCTGCCAACCTGCAGCATCATCCTGAGGGAGTTGAGTGTCTTTAGCTTGGAAAAAAAAGAGCCTGAGGGGTGACCCCGTTAAGGTTTATAAATATGGAAATGGTGGGTGTCAGGAGGATGGAGCCAGGCCCCACTCAGTGTTATCTAATGGTAGAACAAGGGACAAGGGGTGTCAGCTGGAACACAGAAGGTTCCACATAAATATGAGAAGGAACTTCTTCACGGTGAGGCTGATGGAGCACTGGAACAGGCTGCCAAGGGGGGTTGTGGAGTCTCCTTCACTGGAGACATTTAAAACCTGCCTGGACATGTTCCTGTGCAACTTGATGTAGGTGATCCTGCTGTGACGGGGAGACTGGACTAGATGGTCTTTCAAGGTCCCTTCCAATCCCTCATGTTCTGTGATTCTCTGATCACACCAGGGCTTGGGTCAGGGCAGCCCTACAAATCCACGGCAAAGGGAATTAAGAAGATGATCTGTCGGCAGAGCTTAAGCCCAAAGTTTAGAGGATTTTGTTGTAAAAAGGCTTTAGGAAAGCTAATAGGAAATCAAAACGTTTCCATTACTGCTTCATTTCCATTAAAATAGCTTTTGAAGGTCCACAGGCAGCTGTAGGGACATGCACACAGCGGCTTCAGGCCGGTGTGCCAGAAAAAAAGAGAGTGAAAGTGATGATGAGAATAGGTCAGTGATGGGAAGAGCTTCTGACTGCGCTTGGAGCATTCTGTGCTTTGCAGGGTTTAAAATGCTTTTCCTTCTGGTTGGTGAATTTTTCTTTCATGGAGGACTTTTGACATTTCCCCCCTCCCTTCTTCTTGCCCTTTTGTGCAGTAGTAGGGGCGCTGGCAGGAGCATTCGAGGAACCTCCTTCCTCCCACAAGGTTTTCATATTTTGTTTTTCCACTATGTAACCTTTTAAAAATTCTTCTAACATTAGAAATATTACGATGTTTCATATTTCCTTGGCCACTCTGGGCCTTTTCTGGAGTTCAAGCTGTTTCTTTGAAGCCACAAAAGGCTGAAATGAAACAAAAAGAATTTGCTACCAGAAAGGGTGGAAAACTCCTCCTCGTTCGCTGTCGGATTTGGTGGCAAAAGAAGGGGAGGAAAATGGAAGTGAGGGAAAAGAAGGGGAATAAAAGAGGGAGGGAAATAAGGGAGGAAAGTAAAAAGGGAGAATAACTCTACATTTGGGTCCCAATAAAAAGGCAGAATATTAAGGCAAAAGGAAAAATCAGAAAAGGCTTTTGACTATTTAAAGGAAGATCAGTCTCTGCTGAGACTGGAGGGGGTCTGACTTTCAAAGGTTTGAGGCAAGGAAAATGGCTCCTTTCTGGTTTTGCTGGGCAAAAAGCAAAAGGTGAAAGCTGTGGCATGGGGGCAGCAATTTGTACTTCATTCGTACTCAGTTCCCGGTGGGTTTACTGGTGTTAGTGTGCTCTTGCCTGGAGATGCGAGCAGAAGCAAACGCTTCGCTCAGATACGGGGTGGAGAGACGCTGGGACGTGCCTGTGGCTGAATCTCTTCAGGCCATGGTTTGGACCATCTCAAGGTATCAATAAATAATTTGAATTAATAATAAAATACATGGCCAGGCAAAGTTCAGCTCAGCTAGGGTTTAATTTGTTTATGAGTGACAAAGAGCAGGGCATTTCTGTTTCCTCTCACCTATTTCTGTCTCCTCTCACCTATTGGGTCTGTATTTTTGTACTTGGGGTGCCGCTAGGCTGCTCAGCCACCAGCAGGACCAATGTTGTCCCACCTGGGGCCACCACAACTTCTGAAGGTTTGCTCTCTGAGCAGGCTGGTGTAACCCACAGATGGGCTGCCAAGGAGCTAAGAAACACGGGCAAAGCTATTGAAGAAGCTAAGAAGCAGTTTCCTCATTATAAGTGGGGGGAAATGAGTCGCTGGCTGACCCAGCGTGTTGCTGCAGCCTGCTTGGAGGGATGTGGATGAGATGAGGATGGTGGCTGGAGATTGCTCCTCCTTTCTGGATGTCTCATTCCGGTGCCTGAGTGGAACTTTTTCCAAGCATTTGACATGCATCCCAGACTACAAATGTATTGTTTTACATCCAGATGTCTTGGTTTTTTGCAAAACTGTGCATTAGGAGCTCTCACAAAGCATCAGTGTGGGGCTGCACCTGCTCTCTCCATCCTTCTGGGCCCATGGCTGCTTGTCTTCTACCCTTCCTTGGTGCTTGCCCCAGCTCCCGTTGTGCAGCTTCAGCTTTTGCAGCCTCCCATTTGAGAGCAGCTTTGCTAAGCTCTTCAAGAAAGATTTTGCTGTTTCCATTGCTGGGAACAAACGAACGTGAACAAACATGAGGGTCACCAAAAAGCCCCAGAGCAGTCCCCGGGTCACTCCAGCTTGCAGCCCACTCCAACCTCTCCAGCTAAAGAGGTTGCTGGCACTAGTCCCTGTTCTAATGTATCAGAATATTTTGCAGTCTGCAAAGCTCTGGTGTCTGCAACAGAGGAATGATCTCCACGGAGCCTCACCACAGCATTGCTTTCTCCCCAGTAGCAGTGAGCTGGTGTGACGTGTTCCGCCCAGCCCAGACCAGCTCCCCACCAGCTTTGCCTTCAGCTACAGCTCAGCCGAAAACACACAGCATGGTTCCTGGGGAGGGAACAGATGATCCTCTGCGAATGACATCCCCTCCTCTCCCCGAGACCTCGTAAATCCAGCACCTGCCTCTGAAGGCTGGTTGTGAGATGTCGGGGCTGTCCATCACAGCCGGTTTGGGGTTCTTGCTGCTCTCCCCATCCTCAGGCAGAGGCTCTCACCAGGGTGTTGATGGTGTTCTGGATGCACAGCGGCACTGCCTCGGACAGCACTTTAATTAGTTTCCAAAGCATGTAGTGTATAAGAAGTGCTGAAGGCCAGGTCTGCTCTTAATTACCTTGTTTTGATTTTCCTGGAGCTCGTTCCGGCTGGGACTCGCAGAGCTGAGGGAAGCCGGCGCTCACCGTGCAGGGTTGACTGCACATCTCTGTGGGTGTGTGGATGTTCTGACATGACCCAAATACACCCCACCAGACCCCGGGCTGATGTGCCCGGGCCATGTCATGGCACACCCAGGCCACCCTTTGCTTTTGTTCTTCTTTAACATCCTCTGATGGGTCATGAAAACAACTTCTTGGCTTTTCTCTTTGGCTTCCCCAGTGTTTCCCAGTACCAGCTCCTCAAGTTCAATGGAATGGATGGAAAAAAATGAACTACTGGTTTATGGACACAATCTGCACCGCTGATTTTGCCCAAACCAGTTCTGATGGGGTTTTGTTCCTACTGTTATCGGAATTCTCAGCCAGTCTGCTCTGCTCCGCTCCTCCCCAGGCCATGTGTCTCCACACACGCTGAGCCCGCGCAGATGCTTTCAGGAGATAAGCTGGCATTTTTGGTGAGCCATGGCTGCGGGTATTTGTGGAAAACATTTCAGTTTCAGAGTGGAACTGATACTGCTTGAAAATTGCTCTGGAAAATAGCTGCAATCTCAGCCTGGGACCCAATTTTGGTTCCACTGCTCCTCCAAACCACAGAAATCCACCCAGCATCTTCATTTCGCATCAGCGGGGACCCCGCTGCTGCAGAGCGTGTGCCTGTGCCATCCCAGCTTGCCCTGCTCCTGCAGCCTCCTTCATCTTCCCAAGGGAAGTCCAGCACCCATACCCCACGTGGGATCCTAGCTGCCAGGGGATGCCAGGGGAAGCCCATAGCCAGGGTGTGTAGGGGCAAGAGCAGACTTGCTGCAGGGGGAGGGAGGAGGCCTGCAGAAAGAGAAAGTGTGGAAATGTGAAGACACCAAGAGTCTTTCTGAGGTTGCCCAGGGAATGGCAAACCTGGAATGTCATAGCATTGCTTCTGCAGCTTTAATGTTCCTTTAATAACGTCGGCGATGTGTGCGCACGGGTCTGTGCAGTCAATGGGGTGTAAAGCAGCATCGGTCTCTTGAGCTTGGGATTGTCAGAGCACAGGAAGCCCATGACAAACGCGAGTGGTGTTGTAGTGGTGGCTGCTTTCAGATGTTTTCAGGCAGATACCTCCAAGTCAGAGGGTTAAGCCACTAAGCACTTTAAATGAGAAGTTCATGGGTGGAAATCCCACCTCCTGAGGCTACCGCTGCTCTTTAAGGGGGATCAGTTTGGAGATTAGCGTGTCTTCAAAGGAAAAAAAATCCACTTCAGCTTAATCTCAATCCCCCTAGATCAAATCAAACCACCTCATGTCTCCCTTCTGGCCCGTGTTGCCAGGGCAAAGCCCTGATAAGCCCAACGCGCGGATGCCCAGCACGATGCAGCCCATACAGAGCTCAGGGAGCCCCTCTGGCCAAAATACAACACAAGGCAATGGAGGAGAGCGGGGTTTGGCTGCTAAAAACGTTTTCTGGGGGGCTGAGCCAGATTCTTTTGGTGACACCATCCCAATCCGTTTGGGCTTTGCCGTTGCGCCGGGTCCTGCCAAAGCCGAGCTGGAGCTCACGCGCTCTCTGCTCTGCTTCTTGCTGGCGCACGCATTCTGTTCTCTTCGAGTGTTTTATTGTGAGCAATCATGATCTGCACGTTAATAGAATATCATGATGATAATCTGGCAGCGGGCAAAGCTGGATGCAACATAGGAAAGTTCCTTCATCTCCTGTTTCCATTTTTCTTGGAAGGGAGGGCAGCGCGAGAGGCGGCGGCCGAGGCACAACGAGCTCGAACCCACCGGCCAGACTGTTGGCCAAAGAGCTGGATCCAGCAGCGAGAGTGGGGAAAGGGATTTATTCCCACTTGTAGGCTTTGGCGTAGAGGCTGCGGTTGCGATAGGTGCTGGCTGAGCCTCTCTGGAGGAGGAATCCCCTCCCGCCGCAGGTTCAGCACCAGAGCGGCAGCACCAGAGCTGCAGCTCATTCCTACCAGTGGCCAGATGCAGCCCTGGGATGGGGAGAGGGGCAGAGCAGAGGAATTAGAGCAGAAAGCAGCCCCTCCAGCAGAAATGCAGCTGCCTCAGCCTTGGCAATGATACCCCAAATCCTGTGATAGTCGCTGCATCCCTCAACTCCCCAGCTGCTGGTGGCATTCACAGAGGTTCGCAAGTTCATTTAGATTCAAAATTATGTAACTGGAAATCTGCAAAAAAAATGTTGTGAGAGTGAGGGTAGACATTAGAACAGAAGATTGAGTTTGGGGTGGGTTTTTTTCAGTCTGATTATTGTTAAGTCAGTATCGCTTTGCCTTTCGAAATCTGACTCAGGACTTTTGCATACTTGAGGCTGGCAGGGTTGGCCGCGATACAAAAATGTTTGCCTCCAAGAAAGCCTGGCAGAACAAACCATTTCCATTTAAAAAAACCCAAACAACAACAACAACAAAAAGTCAGACTAATCCCTTTATATTTTCTGTGGTTTATACCAGATCTGCTCCCACACGATCTGTCTCCCGTCTTTGTACTGCCCGTCCAAGCGCGTTACAGATCTGAATTGCCTCTAAGCAATTAAGCCAAGTTAAAATTCCTTCCTGACCTTGGGTTTATCAAGCTCCTTTCTCACGTTTGGCATATGTGAGGCTGCTAAAAAAAATCCCACATGCCACAGCTTGTTGCCGAAGCCTTTGGGGCAGGGGTGGGAAGCTGGAGCAGGTGGGACTGGAAACAATGGTCGAGGCAGAAGATGCTCACGTGAAGCTGCGGGCTGTTAGAAAACTTAGCGGCAGCAGACTGAGCAGGAGGGGTTTGGCTGGAGGCCACCGCTGACAGACACTCACGAGCTCCACAGAGGTACCTGCCCTCTCGGCTCAGCTGGGGCAGTTTTCCCCCACGTGCCAACAAGGAGCCACTCCTGACTTTCCCAGCAGCTCGCCCTGCTTCTTTGCGGGAACTGTGGAAGCCCTTGCCTGGTCCACAGCTGGGGCAGGCTTGTGTCCTAGCAGACGGGTGTTTTTTCCCAGCTCTTTCCCAGGTGGTATTTCTGGTGGTGACTGGGACTGGTTTGCCCCGGGGGAAGGGGCAGCGAGGGCAGGGGATTTTCCAGCTGCCTGCAGAGATGGGGATGACAGCAGCAGTGTCCCAAACAAGACGACAATCCGGCAGCGGTCAGATGCTGGTATGGGACGAATGCCTCATCTTTGTGTGGTTCAAATCATCTTCATATCTGGGAAAAAATAAGGCACGTTGGGGCAGTGCCCTGGGATTTAGCTGCTGCCTTGCAAGACTAAGGAGCTACTTTTAGGTCCCTGAGCCTGACCAGCTCCTTATGGCCTGTGGCTTCTTGCAAGGGAGTGGGGCCTGGAAGGGGGGCAATGTTTGTTAGGGATAAAACAACCAAGCAGCAGAGAATGCAAAATTGCCCCCAGCTTCCCAGAGGACCCACAGCTCGTGTAAACCTGGCATATTTCATAGGCACTTGGCTCTACGTGGTGGGAGGTGTCCTCTTTTCACACAAGGGAACAGGCACCCCATCTCCCACCCCACAAAACCATCCGGGGATTTCCCTTGAGGCCAGATCAGGTGGCATTACAGAAGTGAAAACACTCTGACCAAGCTTTGAATTTTCATTTCCTTTGTAAAATTGGAAAATCACGATGTTTTCATTAGAAATCAAATGTTCCGACCCAGCGCTGTTCTCGAGCAGCGAGCTTTCCCCCGGCAGTGTTGCTGTTGCATGTGTCAAAAAGGAGCGAAAATTCCAAACCAAACCTTTAAAAAATATCCCAGAAATGGCTTTTGTTGGCTGTTTTTCCCCCACAAGCTCAGTCCAAGCTGGCAGAGAGGCAGGGAGGATCTGCTTGAGAAATATGGATGTGGGCGAGTGCTGGAGCAGGGAGAAGACCTGGAAAGTTTGGGTATTCTTGGAGGAGAGCAGCTTGTGCGGGGGTCACGCATGGAGGGAAGAGCAACTTCTGCATGGGGTCCAGATGAATCCAAAGGCTCCTAAACTCAGTAGGCCAAGATGCCACTTAAGGAATCATCAAATTCCTCTTACTGTAGTGGTTAATGAGCCAATAAATAAACTCCTCTCCCTGCTACAGTCAGCAAGCAAAGGCACATGGCTTTGAAAAATACATTTTCTCCACTTTCTGCTGGAAGATTTTGATTTTACAGCTCGGGCCAGCCACAAAAAAAGTCTTCCNCCTTCCCTTAATTCCTGTTGCTTTGGAGGGCTACAATAGTTAGAGGCTTTTAAATGAAATTGTACCAGCAGCGGGAGAAGAGCCAAACGGATTGTGCCAAGCTCCATACAAACAGCCCAGCAGACTCCAGCTACTCCAGGCTGCATAATGGAAATGACCCATGTTGGCCGATAATCTGCACATGATTCATGCTCTGGCACAACCTGTTGTAACTTTAGGTGTCGGTTAAAGTCAGGCCCTTGAAGCTTTTTTAACAGGCTCCTTTTTAATGTAATTTCCTTTGTTTTTCATAGCAATGTTCATTAAAAAGCTGCCAGAAAAAGAGGAAGGGGAGGGCTAGTGTGGCTCTTGGGTTTTGAAGGGCTCAGAGGTGGCTTTTCTCTGTGGCTTGACCCCATCTAGGGTCTATCAGATGGTGACAGGATGCACTGAGATGCAGGAATGATGCCTTGGCCAGAGCTGGCTCTGCGGCACCTCTCTGGATGGTGGCATTTTCTACCCAGGGAGGACACCTGGTTTCATCATGGTTATGGAGAGCTGTTGGTGCTCTTCAGGGCTTTGTTGTGATGTAGGAGTCAAAGAGGTCCCTTCTAACCCAGACTGACTGTATGACTTGGTCTGGGTGGTCCTGCTGTGACAGGTCCTGCTGTGGCAGATTGGACTAGATGATCTCTCGAGGTCCCTTCCAATCCCTAATGATTCTGTGATTCTATGAGGTGGTCTTTCCCATAGTATTGATGCTCCATCACCCACAGTGCTCTAAGCCCGTTGCTGGCTCTGCTGACTCCAGGAGGTGATTTGCATCTGTTTAGTCTGGGTTTAAGTGCTGTGTGAAACCGGCTCTGTGTGGCATTGGGGTCCCTCGTACCTCAAAGAAAATGGATCTTAGAGGTCAGTGATGAAAATCAAGGTGTTCTCTATGTCTGAGGGTTTTTTAAGTTCCAGTCTCTCTGGGTGTCTGGAGGGTATTACTGTGCCTCAACCCCAGGAGCTACGATAGGGGAAGCAGCCGATGGAGAAGTCCCTGGGAAACAAAACAAAGGGAAAGACGAGAGCCCTGAGAAATCCAGCCTTAATCCATCCCTTAATGAACTAATGCAAATGGAAAGGACATTTTGGTCAGAAGTTTGTGTAAAAGGGAACAGGAAGGACACAGCAGTGGGGTGCTGCGTGGATCCTGCCCTGCTTACCTCCAGGAGCAAAGGGGAATGCATCCTAAAGTACCTGGAACATTTCAAAACGTTTTACGTTCCCTTTTGGGAGTGGGAGCACCCTCGGTTTCCTTTGAGAAGTCCAAAATACCACAATAATTGAGATGGATGTGGTCTGGATGAGGTGCTGTGCTTGCCCTCAAACAGGTTTTTCCCACAGCCTTGCAGCTCATCAAGCCTCAAATTTTTGCTCTGATCTAACCTCAAAGTGCTTCCCCGCTCCAGGTTCACTGGAATTTGCAGTGAACCAAAAAAAAAATCGGTTATTTTTCCAGCCCCTACCTGAGATTGGGATGATTTACTGGGTGTTGGTGTTAGTGAAGTGCTGAGCGGTGGGGTTTGTGCTGGAGAAATCACCTTTCTCCATGGGAATGTGGCTTCTCAGCAGGTATCAGTACAAGCAGCAAAGCTCTGATGGTTTATTAGTCTGTGCTCGATTTACCTAGGGATCTGCATTTCCTCTGCAGCTCCTGGGGCTTGTGCTGAGACCCAGAGCTGCTCCAGCCACACCAGGCTCCTGCCTTGCCCCTTGGAGATGGTATCTTCTTGATAAAGACACTTGTCAGCATAGTGCAGTTGGGGTGAGCAGGATGGGAGAGGGGTTCGGGTCTGTCTCTCGCTGCGTAGGATATAATCAGCTGAAGGTATCTGCAAAGTCTCTTCCCTCCTGTTGTGTTGCTTCTCACTCCCCCACAAATCCTCAAAAATACCCCTCCAGCAAAACAAAAACTAGAAAAGCCTCCACCCAAACCCCTAATACATCATTGCACTGTGCAAAACAAAATGCACAGCTTTCCCCAGCTCAGGCTGGTGAACTTCCAGCTGACCTCGAGCAGCAGCCCTACAGCAGCAATCTGCTGCCTTAGGTGAGGGGGGAAAACATGGTATGGGAGGGAGGGGGACAAGGGTTTTCCAGCTTTCACTGGGTGATGAATATCTGAAGAAAATCATTCCGTGACTGAACTGTGTTCACATCCCTGTGGCTGGGAAAGGTGACTGAGCTGGCTGGGTCTCTGTTCCTTTGCTTTCCTTTCTCAGCCCCTAATGAGGCCGTTGGAGATGCTGAGGGCAGCGGCAGCAGCGCCAGGAGGGGCTAGATCTGTCCCTTCATGGGGTTGTTTACTTTCATCTGGGGTGAAGCGCTGCCTCTTTGCTTCTGCAGCAGTTTGAAGTGTTTCCCATCGTGTCCGTGGCTTGCACGGCTGCTGTTTATGGCATCTGCATTTTTCCTGATGACCCTCTGTACTGTCTCGGTGGCCTCTCCTCGTTCACTCGTCCCTCTCCCCTTGGCAGAAATGGTGTCAACAAAACTCTGCCTCCAAGAATGCAGCTTCACAGCTTTCTGCCCAATTTTGGGGGCTTTTTCTTCCCCCCTGCTGTCCAGAGTTAGTGGATGTATGGATGTGGTCTTTGATGTTGATGACTTTCTGGCTCGTGCCTGTGTTGTAGCCGGAGACACATGCTGGCCATCAAGCGTTTCTCAGGGAGGTTTGTTTTGGAAGCACAGTGGGGCTGCTTGGGAGACCCACTGCTCGGTGGATCACGCTGATGCAAAGCTGGGGTCAGCAGTGGGGTTGCACCCCCTTATCAGGGCTCTGTCACATATGGGGAGAAAGCAGCTGCTGCCAGAAATATTCCTTAAGAAAATCTGTCTAGACACAGGGAGGAACAGGCTGAGTGGGAGGACCATGCATCTGAGGTTGTTTGGCTTTTGGAACCCCTGGTTTTGGGACAGAGGACGTGAGGGATGTGGGAGTGCACGGTGCGATGCTCCAACCCACTCTATGACCACACCACGTTACTGGAGGAGCACATCTCTGCTCAGATGAGTGTTTGATGTCTTGGTGCATTTCAGCAGGGGTTTTGTTGCAGAAGCAAAGCTCAGCATCTCACTGATGGTCTTCTGTGTTCAAGGCTCTGGCTCCAACGGCGTGAATCACTGAGACCGCTGTAGCCTTGCTCTTGAAGGCAGCTCTGGCAGCATTGCAGAGGAGGATCTTGCCCTCACTCAAAGCGTAGGAAGAACAGACAAGGGGTGGAGGCAGCAGAGCCAGACTCCTTCTGCTCTGGAATGACCGCATCAGTTGGTGGAGTTGAGACGATGAGAACTGGGATGAACTTTCTACAAGAGGGTGGAGGAAAAGCTCTGGGGATGGTGGCAAGAATGGCTTTCTCCAAACAGCTGGGAGTCAGCAAGCTCTTACACATGCCGTGTTATCCCCGCTGGGCAAGCTCCAACTTTTTGTTTAGATTCAATTTCTGGCCTCAGAACTTTATTGTAAAAATGCTTTTGTCTGACTCAGGCCACTTCAATACCATCCCAAAGCATCTTCCCACAACACAGAGGCCACCACATCTCCTCCTCACTACAGAAGCCCATGTGTACAATGGCTTTTGGGTTTCTAGGAAGCCTTTTGCTTCTACATCCCTTTTCCTTTGGCTTTTCATCACCTTTCTGCCTCTGGTGGAGGATGGAGCCCATCCATGGGATCTTGCTAATTTGTTGCTGGGCAACTTCATAAGAAGTTTTCAAAGGAGCAGCCTGTTGCTTTGTAGACTGGCCCAGGAAGACTGTTCTCTCAGTAAGCACCAAGGAGGCTTTTGCAAGATCCCAAGGTACCAGCACAACGTGGCTGTTGACAGTGCCTGAGCCTGTTAACTGTGGCAGAGGTGCCATCTCTGCTCCTCTCACTATTGTATACTTCCATCTCCTCACCATTTCACCCTCTCTGGGTTTTTCTTTCTCCTCAAATGCTCAAGGCTTTAAATAATAAAGCCTGAATCGCTGTAGTGCCAGCCAGCAGCGGGCAAGGAGCTACCACCCGGAACAGAGCCCATCCAGTGGCTGCACACGCCGTGGCTGTCCCTGGTGCATTGGCACCAGAGGCACTTCAGGAAGGGCAGAGCTGCTGGAGAGCTGACAAGCAGCCACGCAAAGCCTGTCTCAGTCTCTTCCCCACCCCACCAGGTCTTTGCCAGCTAGAAAACAGAGAGGTGGATGACAAGCAGAGGTGGGCAGTAGTCACCAGGCATCCGCTTTTGACCTTTGCGGAGGCTGTAGGAAGAACACATGCAGGAGTTGTGATCTTCTAGAGGAGGAGTTAGGATATTTTGGGCATGCATGACACTGAGCAAAGCAACTGGGGAAGCCCGACACCACAACTCTCCCCAGAAGCTTGCAGCAGCATGAGTAATGCCACAGTAAGATGGGCTGCAGGGATGACTAGACCATAGAGTCATTACAAGTGGCCGGTGGCTGCAGAGGAATTTGTTTGCTTCTTCCCTCCCATGACTGCCCCTCTCCGTATGCATGCTTCAGAGCGGGGGCAGATGTTTTGTCCAGGAGGGACCCCAGATCCTTCCTTTCCCAGCTTTGGGTGGAGATGGGCAGAGGCAGCCTGGACTCTCAGCTCCTCTGCAGCCGAGCAGTTTGAACGTGTGGTCTCAGGGTGTGAAAGGAGATACAAGGACAACAAGCTGTGCGCTGTGTCTGGCAGCCAGGCAGGACTTACTCCATACGTTTTCACGTGTTACAAGCCCCTTGTTTAACTGCTGAGCTCTGAGGGAGAAGGGGGTTTGCAGACTCCTCTGCGAGATGGGCAACCCATGGAGATATTTGTCCTTGAAACAGCACAGTATCCCTGAGAAAGGGCAAGTGAGGTTCCTCACCAAAAGAGATCGATGTGCACTAAGACCCTGCTATTGCTGAAAAGGGTTTCAGCCCCTGCAGACTTCCCCCACTGCCCCAAATTATTGACTTCACAAGCTTGTGGGGAAACAACTAGACACTACTGAAGCCCTTTGCCCTTCCAGGTGTGGACTTGCCAGGTTGTGGAGCTCTTTGCCCCAAATTGCAAGGCTGGGCTTTCACCCATGTCCAGTTTGGTGCCAGGCGCCCCAAAACTTTTCAGTTCCCCACTGTGGTTTGAAAACACAACCAGGAGGTTATGGTCTTATGAGGAGAAGCTGAGGGAGCTGGGGCTGTTCAGCCTGAAGAAGAGGAGGCTGAGGGGAGACCTCATTCCTCTCTACAACTACCCAAAGGGAGGTTGGAGTGAGGCAGATGTTGGCCTTCTCTCCCTAGGGACTGGCGATAGGACAAGAGCAAATGGAATCAAGTGGTTCCAGGGGAGGTTCAGAATGGATCTTAAGAAGAACTTCTTCCCAGAAAAAGTGGAGAAGCCTTGGAACAGGCTTCCCAAGTTGGGGGTGGAAGCACCATCCCTGGAGGGATTCAAAAAACAGGTAGACGTAGTGTTTCAGGAGATGCTTTAGTCATTCATTGTTGTAGGGTGGACAGTTGGACTTGGTGATCTTGAAGGTCTTTTCCAATCTTTATGACTCTGTGATTCTCTGATACCTCCTGTCTCAGGTCTCATGTCTCTGTTTATTACAGATTCATTCAGAGCAATGTTCATGGCACAGTAAGTGCTTTGGCATCCTCTGTAAGTGAGGAGATGTTTTTGTGGGGCAGAAAGCGTCTCTCTTTGGTTCGCTGTGTCAGCATAGCCTGCGCCCCACATCTCACTAGCTCTTTGCATCTCTTCAGCCAAGGAAACATCTAAACCACCCCCCAAGCTGAGTTGATTTTAGCATTGTGTGAGAGTATTTTCCCATCGCTCCCTGTTGAAAAGCATGATTTAATTAACATTTTTATATGTTTATTATTTAAGAAAGCATCTGCTGCTGCTGCTTTTTTTTTTCTTCCCTTGTTTTTTTACCCAAATTCTGTTTGTTGGGAAATAGTTGAGTCGTATTCCATGGTGTAGCTGGGAGAGGAAGAGAGGAAGGAAAGGATGAAGGGAGGGATGGATAGATGGATGGATGGATGGATGAATGGATGGGTGGAAAGCACTTACTCATTGCAACCTGCCTGACCTGAGGACATGTCAGGGCATCAACGTTGTGCAAGTAGTGTCCTCACATGGAACAAGTCCAAAGTATCTGCTGGGCTTTATAATTCAGTCCCTGCTCATCCATGTTAGCTCTAGAACAAACACCAGAGCTGCAAATATTTCTTGTGATTACACTACAGATGCAAACAGTGTTTTCTGCCCCTACTTATGATCTGACACCGTGGGTTTAAGCAGCATCACTTGGAGTTTATGGCTGTTGCATCGCTGTTTCGTCGCTTTAGGGAAAGGAGTTGTTGGGAGCTATGTGCTGTCAAAGGGTGGCCACCCAAACTCCTGGGAGAAATCAAGGTTATGGTGAAGATCCATATGATGCAGTGATCTCAGCAGAGCCCTCACTGCTGCGAGACAGGACTGTTTGTGGGTTTGCATGCTGTAAGGGTGGCTGCCAGCATGGCCCCAGATGGGATGTTCCTGCCTGCAGCTAGTAGACAAACTCATTCCCATCCAGTAAGGATGAAATAAGGTGCCGCCCGTGGCTGTTTGCTCCTTGGCAATGGAATAGGACCTCAGGTGTTGGAAGCTCTGTCCTAGCTCCATGGTCTGTTCTAAGCTTGTCTTGATGTGATTTTGAGGGCACATCAAACCCTGTTCAGGTTCCTGGAGACCACTTAGTCTGCGAGCAGGTCAGTGTATGGTAGACAGGCAATTTGTTCCAGTTCTGGCCAAAAAGGCACAAAGCTGAGTACTAACTCCAGGAAATGCCTTCAGGTTGCAGATCAGAATCAGGGCTGTTTACAGCCAGCTTTATAGTTGCTCTTCGTGCCAAAGCCTCTGCCCAAGGAGGGTGGTGGCAGTTGCAGGGAACAACCCTCTGTTTACGTGCTTTGCTTTTGTGTGACAGTCCCAGGTTGTTTTGCTGTGTTGTGGCCTTGCCTAAAAACCTAAAAAAAAAGACAAGCAAAGCCATTTTTAGTGCAAGCCCTTTAAGCTCACTCTTAACCTCACACCCGCGCTGGGGGCTCCCCTGTGCCAGTGCTGGAGGCTCCCCTGCGCCAGTGCCGGAGACTTTACTCATTGCAAAAGTAAACATGTGCTTTAGGTCTCTGAAAACAGATTAAAAGCAAAATCCCGCCCTGAAGGAGTAGGATAAACATTACCAAAATGTTATCGTTTGTCCAACTGCACTCTGGGTGCTGGACACAGCCTCGACCACAAGTGTTTCTTGCGTGGAGTGGGAAAGTGCCTGGGAGTTTTGCTGGGAGCAGCTGGAGCAGGCGACAGATTTGTTTAGCATCCTCTGCCCTGATCAGCATAAACAGAGCTTCCATCTTTGGGAGGAATGAGGTACAATGACCGGGTAAGGCTGACACCCATCTCGGGGATGGTTGTGAGGTGGGTGCTGGTAGCAGCTCCTTGGTCCCATCAACCCATTCATCAGCATCAGTGAGATTTTGGAAAACCCTTCTCCCAGTGTCCTGACCCTCTGTGGTTGTTTCCAGTGGGTCCCAACATGCTCCAGTTGGGTGGGCACCCAATGGGTGCATTGCAAGGGGACCTCCATCCTCCTGAAGCCTGTGCAGGACTTCTGCTTCTGGTTAGCACATCAAACCCACACTTGGAGCTTGTCCTGCTCTCCTCCAAGAGATGTTGTGGAAAGCAAGGGAAGGTATAAATATAATCATAACAAATTGGAGCCCTGTGTAGCCTGGACCTTACGGCTTCTGCCGAGGGGCCCTCAGCCTCTTCGCGTCTCTCTCTGGGGCTAAAGATAGCCGTGTCTGCAGCTGAGCTGTGAATCAGGAGTAAAAAATGTGGGTCACCTCCTGTGCAAAGAAATGAACGTTCAGAGCCTCATCTGCTCCTGACCTCATTTTGCTGGGTATGAATCAGGCCTCCAGCCCGATGGACCCCACAGCTGCTCCTGCTACAGCAGCTTTGGACGTGGTTCCCAAGCCCCAGAGCAGGCCTTTACTCAAGGCTTTTTGGGTCCAGCTTTCCCAGTTCTATCAGGGGGTGTTTAATGGGTAAGAGTGCAGGCATGGCTTCTTTCCTGGGGGTAGCACTGGTGCTGAGAGCAGGGTCCCAAATGGTTAAACTGGAGTGTTCCCACCCCACATGCACACACACACACACACACACACGCACGTGTGCACAGCTGTGCAGTGGCATGCCAGGACACGGGATGAACTCAGGCACATCTCCATGTGCAAGTGCTGATGGGCACTGAAGCACTGTTGCCCGCAATGGGGGCTACGATGCGCGGGTGCCTGCCATCGGGTGTGAAGGCACGAGCTGCGCACACACTTCATCCACCTCTCTTGTTTAATTTACCTCAGCGCTGCAAAACCCACTCCTGTTGAGGTAAAACCTGACATGGACTCCAAACCAGCTGGAAACCCTGAGGAGAAAACACAGGGCAGGTGCCTGGGAGGGCTGAGCAGAGTCCTACACCCCCTGACCTGCTGTGCTCTCGGTGGAGTTCCGTCATTTCTCTGAGCTTTGCTTTCCCCTGTTCTAACCCAGGAGTTCTGCAGCTTCTCTCTCTCCCTCTGAAAGTCCCTCTGCTGCCAAAGGTGAAGGCAGCAGCGGCGCTTCTGGAGGGTGGCATTGCTTGGGTCATGCCACCTTGTATTGAAGGGACATCTGATGCAGTGTCACAGGATATTAAGCACTTGAGCTGCTTCACCCTCTGAGCTGCCTTTAAATAAAACAGTCCAGGGGCAAATCTCAGCCCCAAAGGTGCAAAGACACTTCCCACTTTGCATCTACCTGCACTGTATCCTCTTTGCATCTTCGACTGTAAGGTCTAGCACAGCAGAGCACTGTTTCACCCTTCTTGAGCAGATCAAAGTGGGATGTGCTCAGAGTCGTGACCTGCCAAACCCCAACGGCACCAAGCGCTCTTGGGTGGAGGCTGGGGCCAGCACACTCTGTGGCTCGTGTCCCTGCTCCCATCCAGGTTTGGTTGTCACACAGAGTTTCGTCTTTCAGAGCGCCAGGAGTCAGGAAATAGTTAAACGCTACAGTATTTTGATTAGCAGAGCCTTAAAGTCAGTAAAAAAGACAGTCAGAGAGAACTATCAGGAGCATGCTAATGAAGTGAAGTCATCAGCAGACACCAGAGAAGTATTCATGCCTGCTCCACGCCGGACGGGTATTGCCGGATCCCAACAAGGCGCGTGCAGGTGGAGCGGGACTCGCCAGGACCTGGGGCTCCGCTGTCCCTCTGGCATCGCTCCCCTCCCTTTGGATATCGCAGCTCTTTCCCTGGGATTTTTTTCTTGGTGGTTTTTTTTTTCACTTCACTGGAGCTTAATGATATTTCCAGCTCGGCAGGAGCTGCGGGAAGACTGGAGATAGTGCAGTGAGAGACTAGAAAGACAGCAAAGGGCAGCTCCCAGCTCCGCGGGAAAGGTGAGGGCATTCTCTTGGAAAAATCCCTTGGGTTTCTCTGTGTCGCCGGTGGCTGGGCTATGGCAATGCTGGGGGTGGGGTGAAGGGGATGTTTCTGGAACTCCAACAGGGTTTAGTGCTTGACCTGCAACTGGAAAGTTTGCTGAGCGGTGTCAGGGGCAGTGATGCCCTATCCAGCCCTGCGCAGTCCCTGCACCCAGGTGCGGAGCTCCCGGGACAGCAGGGCTGCAAAGCTGCTCCTGCGCACAGCGAGGACAGCGGAAAGCCCCTGCCTTTAGTTCTCACCCTCTAAACCCCACTTAGGAAATGACATGTGCAGTTTTAATAGCTTTGAAAGTGCTGTCCTCCTCTTCCAGGGCTTTGCAAAGAAACTGTGTCAAGGTTTTCTCATCCTTCCTCTCAGACCTTGTGCTCCTTAACTTTGGCTCCCAGGCTCAGGTCCTGCCTTTTCTGCAAGAAATGGGGTGGGGTCTTCTTTAATCATTTAGAAACTTCGAACAGAGTAAAGTTTTAGTTAGCCTTGAGGCTAAACCCAGTAACTCTTACGCAGACAAATCTGTGCCGCAGCTGATGACTCGACAGCGCTGTTTAATTTACAAGTCACACCGTGCAAACAGGCATTTTTGTTTATCGCCCATGAAAGAGAAATATGCAGGAGAGGGTTTGCTCCCAACCAGATGCGTTTAACCCGTTCAAGATGATGAGTTCCGGGGACTGTTCCTGGGATCATAGGAGCGTGCGTTGCTTTACAGCGGTTAGAACGAGCAAACAACCCAACGGCTGCACCGAGAGCTTGGTGGTCCTACAGACCACCAGCCCGTCTTCAGGTCTGCCCCCAGATTTTGTGTTTGTGCCTCGTGGCTGTTTTAGTTTTCCCACGGCAGAAGCATCCAAGCTGGTGACACTGAGAGTGTATTTTGAGGCAAACAGATGCCCAGCCTGTCGGTTTGTGTGAGCTCTCGTAACACCCCGCTCCTCGCTGCAAATAGTCCGTCCTTAAAAACACAAACCCTGTTAATTGGTCCATATGGAGCTGAACCTGATAGCCAACATGAACTGAACTTTGGGGGGCCTGGGGACTCCCAGCGAGATTTGTGACACCATTACCCTTTCAATCCTACATCAGAAGCATCTCGTTTGCTCATATCTCATTACAGCTAGAAAATCTTAATGAGAGTCACCCTAAAAGCACAGTCTCTGTGTTCAGCTGCATCCCAGCCCAAAGGAGACCCTTCAAATTCCCATCACTGGGCAGTGGAGGGGCACAAGTTAGTGTCCCCTCCATGAGCATGGGACTATCACCCTGGGAGGACTTTCCCTTTGGAGGAGCTCGCTGTGTGTGGGACATGCACCTTCATCCATGTGCATTGTACTTCAGGGTGGCATTGCAGCAAGCCCCTCGTGATGGACCCCGCTCTGAATCCCTGGGGGCACCTGGGGACATCCTCGGGACATCACACTAGCTTCGTTTTCTGTTGCAAGTGCAGCTTCAGTTCAATAAGAGAGATTTCAAGGAGGATTTTCTCCTATTTCCACTCCCTTGTCCAGCTTCCCATCCTCAGTATCTTGTGTCCTGCCCGTGGTGGGTGCAAGCAGAAGACCCACAGAAGGACCTTGGGCATGGGTCGAGGTGGACGAGCCCAGATTGTCCTTGGGTGCTGTGACCTGCTTCTGTACAGCTTACCCA
The DNA here is from genome assembly GCA_013400115.1 of Rhinopomastus cyanomelas. Classification (NCBI taxonomy): domain Eukaryota; kingdom Metazoa; phylum Chordata; class Aves; order Bucerotiformes; family Rhinopomastidae; genus Rhinopomastus; species Rhinopomastus cyanomelas. The sequence continues at coordinate 1,595,134 of VXBP01003849.1, forward strand.
AGTCAGAACTGCCTCTCTGAGCTCTCGAGGTGATTTGTCCTTAATACACCCCAAATCATTTAGAGCAGTGACACTGAGATTCACCTTGTGTGCCCTCCCAGTGAGCTGCCAGCAGCCCTCAGGGCTGCTCTCAGTCACCCAGGAAAAAGAAGAAATTGCCAGTTCCTCTTTAATTTGTGGGTAGGATTTGAGCTTCAAACTCAGCAGCAGGTCCAGATGCCCAGGTGTGAGTGGCAAAGCCTGGCCCCCAGGCTGGCTCCAGCTGCCTTCAAAGGGAGACACGAGTGTGTTTGTGAATGTGGAACACACCTCATCCCACCAAGAGCGTGCATTTTATCAGTCTCCTGGGCTTGAGTTGCACTTTCACCAGCTGGCTGCACATCCCATGCAAATGAAATAGTAACTAGAGTTGTTCTGATGTTTTGCTGCAGATTTGCAGGGGAGCTGTAGTGCCTGGGGACCCAAAAGTCGGGTAGCAGGAGCTGTCTGCAGGTCCTGTGTGTTTCAAACACCCTTGGATCCTCCACCAGCCACTTTGGCTGGCTGTCCTTGGAGGAGAAAGGTGTTAAGGGGCTGGTGGCCCACTACTAAGCAACAGTTACCAACAACCTTAAGCAAATAAAATCTGTGAGATTATGAAAGCGGGGGAACTGCGGCCGATTCCCAGCGTCTCTGCAGTGTGAGTCAGTGGTGCATGGCTGCTGCACCCTGCTCGTTCCTAGATGACAGCAGCCACACATCAAAGATCAGACATCCCCAAGTACTTACGACCGGGTAACGTGGGCTGCTAGACAGCCTGAGTGAGGAGCTGGGGTTTGCAGGCTTCTGTCCTTACGGCTACTGAGTTTTCACGTGCTTAGTTGTGGGACATTTCAGACATCACGTGCCATTTCTTTGCAGGGTTTGGGTTGTAGCTCACTGCAGGTCAGATCATCAAGCCTTGACCACACGCCAGGAAGGAGAGAGGGAAATTCAGCTGATGAAGGTGTTATCCCAGAGGTGTTTGATGCTGGGTTTTTATGCAGAATGTCAAGCTTTGAGCTGCCTGGGGAATATTCCGGGGAAATCCCCCTGCAGGGACGGGCACAGTGGGCCTGGAGACATGCCTGGGCTCCATCCAAAGGTGGGAGACCAGGAATTGCTTTTGGATGTGCCTATCCCGTTACCGAGGTTTGAGGGAATACCAAGTGAGCACAAAGCTAATATTTACTCTGCAAACCTCTGAACAAAAAGTGGGGTTGTCCAGTGCTCTGTTTCCAAGGTGGCTTTTCCACAACGGCCACGATGCTGCTGGAAAGGCTGGAGAAGCCATCGCTCAGGCAGAGGCGTTTTGCACGTGCAGGTAGATTTATTGAGGCTCTGAGCTGTCGCTCTCCAGCACTGTACAAATCGCTGTATGGGCAGCCCGTGTCCATGGGCAGACATCCATCTGCCCAGCCTCATCTGCAGAGGCTTTCCCTGGCTCCCTTGGTGAGTTGTACTCCTGTAATCCGTTAGGGTCTGGGGACAGTAACTCTTGCTGTGAGGAGCACTGTGTGTGGTTGATGCAGGCAGTCAGTGCCAGGGGCTGAGTGGCAGGCTCTGACTTTCCAGTGATGCTGGTTGCTGTGGGAAGATGAGGGTGGGATGTGAGGTTGGTAGAAAGGACCTGTCTCCTGAGCTTTGCAGCTGTTTGATTGTGACCTTAAATGACTCCTGTCCCCTCTGCAAGATGGGTCTTTTGGGGCTGTGACTTAGCAACAAAATAGGGAACCTTGTGAGAGAAAGAAGAAAAATCCCTCTAGGAGGAGAAATGCTGCTGCTTTCCCCAACACATCCACGGCACTGAGCCAGTCTCACCTCACCCTGGGAGTTGTTTTCTTCACCTACAAATTACTATAATTTTTCATCTTGCTGCCCTTCGCCACACCTGTGGATGCTTCCTTACATGTCCAGCCTCCACCACCCCAAGATCTGCAGAGGACCCCCTTGAGTTTGTGACTGTCACCTCTGTAGCACACACGTGTCTCTCTGAACAGGCAATATTTGTTAAGAGGATGGAGCCCTTCATCCTGGAACCACCTGAAACTCTTCTGCTCTTGTTCTCTATTGTCTGGCATCATCAGTGACCCACAAACCCATCTGGCTGCCAAGAGTGGCAAAGACTTTGCTGGGAATGGCATCAACCTACAGGGCTGTGGCACTGCTCTACAACTAATCCTGGAGTGTGGGCACCTCCTGCCCAGCGGCATGGCAAGAGCGAGGCTCAGTGGAGAGGCTCCCTGAGCTTCCACCTTTCTGGAAGAATGAGGAGTGTGAGAGACAGCACTGGGACAGGGGCTCGGTGTGGAGAAGGACTCAAATTATTTCAGCATTGATTCTCCGGAAACGCAGGATGCAGCGATGCAAAGCCCTTCTGTTTTCATGGATGTGTTGGGTGGCAACACTCTGGGTGCTCCGGAGGGCACACGGCCAGGAGTGGTGGGCAGGCAGCGGCTACAGGCTGCTCCATCAGCATTTGCCCCAGCAGGGCCACCTCCACTTCCATGTCCCTAGTCCCCTTGGTGCCCCCATCTGTGTCCTGGATCCCTTGGGGGCACACACCAAGATAAGGAGTTGCTCCAGCAAGGCGGCATCCTGCTAGTCTCCTGTGAGACCCTCTGGGGGGCTGTGCCTGCGACAAGCAGGTACGAGTGAGATACTCCCACACCCCGGTTATCCCTGCTCCAGAGCCCTGGGTGCACACAGATCCCTGCCAACCTCGTGCTCCAGCCTAGATTCAGGTTCCTGCGATCGGTGGAAATCATCTTAGCAGGAGGATCAATGCTTTGCTGCAGGAATTCTTCCCTCTGCTTGAGACGTAACCTTGCGATGTCCCAGGTCCGTGTTTCCTAACTGCAGCTCCTGTGCCTCCATCCATGGGCACCTTCCCCAAAGCATCTTTTCTGCTGCCCGTGCAAGTCTGACTTTTTCACTTCAAAGCTCAAGGGGAAAGAGCTTGCAAAGGATGGACTTTTTATCCCCTGCCGTATGAAAAAAGAGTGGAGTGAGAGGCTTTGGTTTGCGGTTACTTTAATTCAAATGAAGGAGGAAGCCTGGATTCATGATGGCACCCCTCTTGTTGGTTCTCAAAAAGTTCCTGGGGGACACTCGGGCCAGGGAGACTCCGAGCGCGGAGCCGGCGTTTCGGGGCTGGAAGCTGAAGTCCTGGAGTCCAACATCGCCACCTGTTTGCCACAGGCGAACATACAGCAGGACAAGTCGCGGCAGGATAAATGCTACCGGGATGCGCTCAGTGGAGATGCACCTCATCGGGATATGCCCTGTCAGGACACACCCCACCAGGATACATCCCATGCGGTAACCCCTGCAGTGATGCTCCTCACTGCAGCACACACAGACTATGCAGCCAAAGCAGGAGCAGCTGGGGATGGAGAGAGAGAGAGATGAGTAACTGCTGGGTTTCTGACAGAGCAGAGGAGCTCCCCAGCCCATGAGCAGCGTGAACTGTGCTGCTGCGTCAGGACCACTTTAGCTGCTCTGGACTGTTGATCCTCTTGCTTTCACACGTGGCCTTGCATGATTCTCTAGAGCCTTTCACTGCCAGGCTCTTAACGTGCTTTTTTTTTCACATCAAGATGTTTTAACAGGTCTCTGGAGCCTGACATGGGCAAGACTAAGTCAGTGAGGCCAGGACATCACAGAGCTAGGATGTAATGCTCTGTGACTGGGATGACCTGCAAGCCACTGGGGGCTGAGTGGGTACCTGTGTACTGCCTTGCAGCACCCAGGGTAGTCCCCTGGGAGGTTATTGGAAGATCTGCTCTGCAAGGGCAGCTTGAAAATGCTGAGAGCTGGAACAAGTGGGGGTGAGCTGCTAGTAAGAGAGAGGTTCACCTTATTCTTCACTCTACCTTGAGCCAAACCCCTTTGAGGACTTCACCTTTCCAAAATACCCACCAGGGACTGGCTGGGCTGGCAGCTGAATTAAGCTACAGTGCTCACTGCATCACATTGGAGTCAGTCTGCCACAAAATGCAGAGTCTGCTCCCCAAAACTATTTGTTCCTGCTGGAAGAGTCTCCAGGGGGATGCCTTGGAGCAGAGCAGACAGAGGTTCGGGCCAGCTAGAGCTGAGCCTTGGAGCACTGGGCTCACACATCACAGTGCATTGGTTGAGTGGATTGCACTGGTTTGGGGTAGATATTTGGGATGGCTGGCCATAGGCTGAGGATTCCTCACAGGCTGGGTTTATTATTCTTCATCTCGTCCCTAAATGCCATTTTGTGCCTGCACAGTGCATAAGGTTTGTTCACATATCCAGACAACCCCTCCTGTGCTCCCCCCCACCCCTTCCCACGAATAGCGTGTGCGCGGATTAAGCGTCAGGCTTTTGTTTGAAGGAAGCCTTCTAGGAAATGACTCAACAAGACATTTTTATGTTTAAATTTGTCAGGATTGGAAATATTTAGATTCCGCTTATGAACGCGGACATTTAATGGGAAGCTCACGAAGCGAAAGCCCTGGCTGCTGTTTGAAGGAGGGAGCTGTACGCACGCACTCGCACACATGTGCACGCACACCAGCCCTGCTCCTTTGCAAAGTGCCAGTGGGATCGAGCCAACGTAGATTGTTCCATTAATGAGGATTTATAGCACAAATCTGCTACTGTTTTGTGAAGACAAACAGAAATAAGTGGGCTTTTAGTGCTGGGAAAGCTGGCCCTGGGGCTGTGGGCTGTTTACTAGCAAAGGGCAGCTGCTCAGAAAGGGCTGCAGGGGAGCAGAGGGTAAAAATAGCAAATGATGGAGACAAAAAGAACCAGGGTTCGGTGCAGGAAGATGCGAGGTCAGGGACACAGACTCCAGTGCCTTACCTACGCTTGGTTGAGAGTGTTTTCTTTGGGGAGCTTGCTGCTCGTTTTCCCTTTCGCTGTGTGTTTCAAAAGCTGCCTTCTGCTCCAAAAGATGTGTCAGTGTTTATCAAAATGTAAACAGCCCTCTGTGCCTTGGCTGCCCTCGGCAGAGAGCTAACATCACCGCAGGGCCAGCTGCTGAGGGATGGAGATCCCTCTCCTCAGGAGGTGGGGACATACTGGATCCTGATCCTCTGCAGAAAAACATGTATAAGGGCTCTCAGGCACTGAGACTGGTCCGGGATAACCCAGTCTAGATGCCATGGTGGTGGGCATGAGCAGGTTGGCTCATGCAAGGGCATGGACATGGTGGAACACATCTGGGGACAGATGTCCAACAGTGGGCTCTGGTGTGCTGTGGGGCTGCAGTGCTGCAGTCTCCACCTTCAGCTTCCTGGGTGAGTTTTGCATGGCTGAAACAACTTTACCTTTAGTAATCTGAAGTGGCTTAGATTTGTTCTCTGTGGGTTTGAAGCCTCTCAGGAGAGTTGGCCAAAGGTACCTTCTGGATGGCTCTCCCTTACCTTTCTGCCAGGCGTGAGCCTGTGTGCCAGCAGAAATCAGGAACCTCTGGGCAAGTTGCCACAGTCCTGTCATGTCCCTTCCTCTTCCCACCACAAAGGTGAGAGAGCTTTCCCCTCTCCCCGAGGTTATCTTCTTTCTTTCCCCAAACCCACGCTGCACTGAAGTGTGTATTTCTCCATCCCGCGTCTCCCAGCCTTGCGAAGCGTCTCCGGGAGGGTCTGTGGCTGAACACCACACCGTGCAGTCACCCTCTGTGCTCTGCTGGAGAGGGGTGGCCTCAGGAGTAAGTGCTGGCACCACAGGTGATGCCTGGGGACAGCTCAGTACCCAACCCATGGCTGAGCTGGAGGCTGAGGTGTGAGGATATTGCAAGGTGCTTGTTTGTGTGGAGCATGAATGCCGAATTGTTCTCCCCGTGGCAGTCGTTACTATGCAAAGCCAAGTCCTAAAAAAATATTGAATTTCCTCTCCCATAATTTTGAGGAAAAACACTTCCCCACAGTAAGCAGCGATTGTGAGGTGCCCTTTCATCTCAATGCACAGAGGAGCTGCCGGCACCTCGGGGTGAGACTGCAGCCCTCTGTGTCGAGCACAGAGAGGACCCAGCACTGCGACTGGTGTCTGCAAACCAGGGCAGCAGCAAGTTTATCCTCCTCCGTGTCTCTTAATAATTTTTTTAACATCTGTGTCTCTTGATACCCTGTGAGAAGCTTCTTTTTATTCACATGCTGGAGCAAAATTCAAGCTGGGATTCTGTGTCTAGAGTAGGAATTTAAAGAGGGTCTGTGCTGCTGGTGTGGAAAGAACCTGGGATGGAGGGAGGTGCAGGAGAAAGCCTGGGTGGTGTCCAGAGACATTTGGGAAAGCCTAAGGCTGCAGTGATGTTGGAGGATGCAGTGGAACAAGACACTGGCCTTGCATCCTGGCCTTGATGCCAGGACCCATCTCATGTCTACGACTGCCTGAAAGGAGGTTGTAACAATGTAGGGGATTATCTGTTCAATCGAGTAACAAGTGGAAATGGTCTGAAGTTGCACCAGAGGAAGTTTACCTTAGACATTAGGAGAATTTTCTTTACAGAAAAGGTTGTCAGGCATTGGAACAGCTTGCCCACGAACGTGGTGGAGTCCCCATCCCTGGAGGTACTTAAGAGTTGTGTGGACATGGTGCTGAAGGGTATGTTTTAGTCTGGGGTTTGTCACTGTTGGGCTAATGACTCAGTTATCTCAGAGGTCTTTTCTGATCTCTGTGATTCTGTGTCCCCAGTGCATCCACCGGTCCTGCCAGCTGTGCACCAGTGTGTCAGGGCTGGAGCAGGCATGTGTCCATCCTGACACACCAGGGTAACACTGGGATTATGCCTGCAGGAGCAGGGACACGTCTGTGTTGAAGAATGGATAGAAGAAGGTGGTAGCATCCCCTCCTTCATTAGTCTTGTTCAATTCAAAACATAAAAACAAAGAAAAAGAGTTGAGCTCCAGCCAGGTTCGTGGCCAGCTGGGGGGCAGGAACAGGCTCAGCATTTCCCTGCTTTTGCAGGTACCATCCAGAGGGTTCATTTTGAAATGGTAAAACTGGAAAACCCAAGACTGACCCACTTGATTGCAAATGGGAAGTTAAAATTACTCCATCCTGTTGCAGTATCAAGCAGAGTCCATGAAAGAGCAAGAAGAACTGGGAGAAACAGGTCTGGTGATGTTGGGTTACCACCCATGGTGACAGGAGCTGGGTATCAGGCTCCAGGACACCCCACGAGTGTACCCTGTGGAAGGTGCTGCCTGATTCCTGAAGCATTCTCCGCTCTTCTTTTCAGAGGATGCCCTGAAACAGAGGTTCACTTCTAGAATCCTACTGCACACTCAGATAAGCTCTATGTTTTGCACCTGGCCTGGACCCACATCCCTCTGCCTCCCTGGTCTTTGCTGAGGTCACATTGCCAGTGCTGGTGCTCCCAGCACAGTGCTGGAGGCAGATAACCCAAGTCCTACCTCTGGCGTGGGATCCCACATCCCAGTACCACTTGCATACAACATACACTAGCATACAACAGCTAGTGTTGGTGACATGGGGAAGGCACTGGGAAGCCTGGGTCTGGCTGAGCTATATCCCAGGGGGTTGCTCTACAGCCTCTGTTCAAACTTGAAGGTACAGGAGAGAGGCTGGCAACATGCAGCCCTCTCTAAGATGCCTGGTTTGGCATAATTGCAGTCTTTCTGCATTTAAATAGCCAAAACATTGAGCCCTTGAGCTTTGCATCTCTAAGCAGGGTGTTTGTGCAGGGCAAAGGGAACCACCCACCCGGGCACTGGGTTGGCACTTGTCTCCTGGACTGCATCGGAGAGGGAACACTGTGCTTCTGGTGGGCATCGCACATCTTTCCGAATCACATAGGAGCCTGCCTGCGGCTCACTGCTGGGGGAGGCGGAGGATAACCCTAGGGCAGAGCTGCAGGGCTGGCAGCAGGCAAGGCAGGGCTGTGGGACATGTGCCAGCCAGGTGCCACCCCGCAGCAGCCCAGCTGGTGCCACCAATTCCTCAGGGTGACGTTTCACTCCTGTCCATTGCCAGGTTTCACTCAATTTCTTACCCTTGGGCTCAGGCTTGCAGTTCTTTGGCTCAGCAGGAGAAGAGGCAGTGTGAGCTGTGGTTGTTTTCACTAGAATTGAAAAGGAAGCGTTAAAGCAGACGTTCCTCTGCACCCTGAGCGCAGTCTGCGTGTCACAGCCCTGCCAGCACAGCCCAGTGGTAAAGCCCTCACATTGGCCCATCACCTCCCAGTGCAGATTGATGGAGTCACCAAGCAGCTGAAACCAGTGGGGCTTTGGCAGTGCCAGGGCTTCAGCTACTCTAAGGGCATCTCCCCCCAGCCCAGCCAAAAGGCACTGTGGCAGCTCTGGGGGCAAGTAGACTTCTATTAGAAGAAATACTAGAAATAAAGGTTCAAGTCTGACCTTATGCTGCTCCAGCAGGGTTGTGCTCTAAGCCAAGCCCTGGTGTGGTGCTTCTGGGTTGAGCTTGGGACTCTTCAACCTCATCTGACCTCCTTTGCCATCACCAACTCTTGTGGGGACGTCAGCTGTCTGAGTTATGAAGTGGTTATTCTGGCGATGATGGGACTGTCATGGGTTGGTGTCTTCAGTCACCATGAGCTGCTCCTTGGAAGGAGCATCAAGACCACTCCGCTATTTAATCATCTTTAATCTGGGAAGTGTCACTCCCCTGTAACTTCCTCACTGAGCCTAGGCTGAGCCCCTGGAAATGGAGATGGTTCATATCCCCAGCCCTGCCCCCCAGCAGGGCGGTATCAGCCCCATCCCAGGGGCAGGGAAGAGCTTGCTGGATGTAGTTAGTTGACGGAGATGCTCTGGATCCGGCTGCTGACAATCTGGTGCTTTTTTTGCGGTGCAAAAGTGCCTGTTTGCAGGGAAATACAAGGATGTGGAACCCGGCGGGGGACGGCGCGTGCCTCCTGTCCACATCTGGCCCCCTGGAAGCAATAATGTGCCGCCGAGACGAACGTCTTGTATGCGGGAGCTGCAGATGTTGAGCTGGGAGAAATGTCTGAGATGCTTTGAGATAAGGAGCCAAAAATGCTTGTGATGGGATGGTGGCACGTGGAGGGTGCCTGGCGGGTCTGGGAGAGCTGCTCTTGGGCAAAGCCCTGTCCCCACAGCCCCTCTCATCCCTGGAAGAACCCCACTGTTTTCCTTGTGAGCTTCCTTTGCTGTTCAAAAGCTGCTGAAGCCCAAGGGTTGACCTTGCACAAAGCCTCCGGTACCAGTGAGGGAGCATTGGCTTGATGGCCACAGCATGCAGGGAAGTCCAGGACAGGCTCTGCCACACAGTGTGGCAGGACATTGGCCACCAGCCCCAGCTCATTCATGACCATCTACCCTCTCCCCTTTCCTGTCCTCACCTCAGTTTTCCTGCTCCCACCCCACTTTGCTGACACCTCATCGCCAGCCCCAGCGATGAAGCAAGAGAGTTGAGGGACCAAACTGGGAGATTTCTGCCCATCTCATGCAACCCAGCCATGGGCTGAGCTGGTGAAGCTGCTGCTTGAGGTGGTTTGAGATTCCTCACCCTGCTTCTGCAACTGCTCCACCGCCAACCCTCCACACCAGTGCCTGTGGTTTCAGTGACCTTCCGGGTGGCCTGTGGGGAGCACAGCGGTGGCAGGGGGTGGACAGACAGAGCAAAGCTGCAGCACAAGCACAGCCCAGTAACCCACATTTATTTATCCAGATCTGGGTCACGAGCTCTGGCTCAGGTACCGGTGCAGCATTCCTCCTCCTGCGCTCGATGCCTCAGTTTCCCCGTCTGCAGAGTGGGAGTGCTGGGGATGGCTGGTACATCCCTGCCTCTGCTACCCAACCCAGGACCGACACTGACCTATTTACCTGCAGTAGAACTTTCTGCTCCACTTACGTGACCCGGCACCTTTCTGTTTGCTTAGAGCCGGGAACGTTTCCTCTCAGCCGAGCCGGGCACGCACCGGGCTGTGTTTGCCCGCGAGACAGACCACTGCTCTGTGCATCCCCAGCTCACCGCCTCCGAGGAATTCAGACCTGCTCACTGCACTACCGTTGCAAAAGTCACCCTGAAAGGCTTCCACTTTTTCCTCTGCCCCCTTTTCCCTAGCCCTCTGGAGCTGCAACGGGCGTCATCCCAGGGACAGGCAGCGCCGGGGAGGAGAAAGGTGACATTGTTCTGCCCTGGAAGGCCGTCAGCATCCCAGCTCTCGGGCTCTGTAGCTGCCTCAGTCATGCATGTTTGCATATGTTAAAAATATTTAGTCCACTGCTAAAAAAAATATTATGCCCGAGATCTGGGGCCAGCTAAATATAATGCCACCTGTGTGTCTGTGGTGCAGCGTGCCGGAGGCACAGAGGGGTACTATTTGCCTTCGGAGCAGTCCTCGGCTGCGAGAGGGGATGCTGGGAGCGATCCCGGTGCTGCTGTCTGCCTGAACGGCTGTTCTCCCCCTGGGAAGAGGGATTTGAGGGGAGGAGGGCTCTTTGCTGGGGCGAGGAAGGCTCTTTGCTGGGGCACGGGTTGTTGCGGTGCAGCGTGCAGCTCAGGATGGGGTGTCCTCAGCGGCTCTGTGCAGGGATGCACGAGGCAGGGGGTGAAACAGGTCAAAAGGAGATGTTGGCTCTAAGTCATAAAAATGAAAGCGTGGATTGGGCTGATTCTTGGATTCACAGCTGTTGGGACAGCCCCGCATCTGAAACCTTCTAAGTCACAGGGTAGTTTCACAGTGTGGACACGGGCCATGTCAGAGACGGCTGAGACCTCTCCAACTCATTCCACTCATGGCAGTGGTCATGCTGAGAGCAGCTCACGGCTGCTACCAACCTCACCCAGGCTTTTGCCCACAGCTGGAGGTGCCCAGCACTGTTTGGGCTGGGGAGAGGCTTCCAGGTAAATCCCATACAAATAATTCCAAGCCATCTGGAAGTGTGGGAGGGAAAACATTTTCCTGTAGTAACTCCCTGGATGAAGGACAGGAGAAAAGAGTTTGTTCTGGCCGTGGGAGGACGACAACAAGGAGTGAGGCCGCAGGGTTTTGGTGCCACAGCATTAAGGAATCGTTTCCTCTGCTTTTTCCTTATATACTTATTTTTTAAGTGCGGGGGGGAAAAGGCTGGTGGCAGGTAGGGAGGTGAAATAATCCTGGGCAGAGAGCCTGAAGGAATCATTATACCCCATCCTTTTTCTCTTTCGGCCCTTTCTTCCCCCCTCTGCAAGTGTTTGGGGAGGCAGGGGAGCAATCAAGCGGGTACACTGCAGCCATTCATGGCTCGGCTGGGGGCGAGCGGGCGCGTGGCTGGGTGGGAGCGGAGAGGAGAATCATTTGTTCACAATGTAGAGCCGGGTAAAATGGGCCGGTTGTGCGAGCGGGGATGTAGCATAATGCATAGGAGCGCCGGCATCAATACGTCTATTGATGAGCGGAGCCCTTTGCCGGGCGGGGCCGTGAATAAACTGCAGAGCTCGCACACACACGTAAATGTTAGTGATCCCTTGGAGACATAATTACAGGAAAAAATAAGGACAGCTTTGCAGCGCCGGCCGGCTCCGTCCCCTTCGAGCGGCCCAGACTCTTGCTGTTTCCCCCTCCGTGGGGCGGCTGCGTCCCGCCTTGCGCAGCTCCACCGCCGTCCTCCCTGCCCGCTCAGCGCGGGTGAGTCGCGTCTCCACATCCCATAGAACGTCTTCGCCGCTCGCTTTGGTGAGCAGAGCTCCTGAATTCCTCAAGCCTGTGTGCCGCTGCCGGCGCTGGACCACAGTGAAAGGTTTCATTCATCCCTCCTCTGCTGCCTTCTAGAGTTACCACACCCTGGGCCTCCGCTCCGCAGCTCCTCTGTTTTCCTTTCATTAGCAGGATTCCCAGATTGAAGGGCTGCGAAGGGCTGGGAAGAGATGCTACAACCCTATTAGCATAAGGGCTGCGCACATACCTGCCCCGCGCGCTCCTGCCGTGTGCCGGCAGGTCGGCAGAGCAACAAGGCTGGAGTCTTGGAGGCTTGAGTTTGTTTGTTCCTAAAGTGCTACTAGAAAAGCAGCTCTGAGCACTGCCTCACCTTCTCCATGCCTCACTTTCCTTGAGCAGACCCTGTTTCTACCCACTACAAGCATGACTTTGCAAGCTGGCAAGCAGGACAGGCACTGGCCACCCTGAGGAACACTCAGATGATGGTTAGGGATCTTCTGGTGCTTCTTTGGCTTCATCCGAGCCATGGCAGCACTCCAGGTTGTGCATCAGGACCACAGTGGAGTGCAAGTGTTTGTCCTAAGAACCAGAGCTGAAGGCATATGGACTTGGCCTTCCTTGCCCTCTGTGCCCGTATGGGCACCTGATGATGACTCCGGCCTTAGCGGCCAGTCCAGAGCTGTTGTAAGAGGAAGGTGGACAGGAGAAAGCCATGGCAGAGGTGGGATGGCGAGGAGTGGGACTGCACAGGCAGAAAGCAGTTCTGGCTGATGTCAGCTTTTCTTCTGAAAGTCAAACCATTCAGCCAGCCTTGACCAAAGCGAGATTAGAGGAGAGCGAGAAAATGAGTTTCTAGGAGACCTGCTCTGGGCCGCGTAGGGTCACAGTGCAGTTACGCTGAGGGAATTCGCTTTGGGAAGGAAGAGCGAGGCACCGCGTAGCAGCCGTGGCCTCACCATCCCCTGTGCCACTCTCCAGATGAGATCAGCCCGTGGCTTGGCCTGACGCTTCCTGCGCTGCTGCTTTTATGGATGAGCGGGTGAAGGAAATGAACCTCTGATGAATTTCTCGCTGGGTAAGAGATGGCTTTCCAACAGAAATTTATAGCAAATTTATAGCTTCACGTTGACCATCTATTGTCTGTAGCAGTGTTGAACCTCACTTGGGTTTTGGCCCTTCACAATCATTCTGCTAGTAGTGGGGACTCATCTGTGGTGAATTTGTTTCCTGATCACTGATTTATACCTTCCATTGCCGTTCTTGGAGGCTTCGCAAGTAGTTCAGAGTCCTGGCTGATTCATTGTGTTTGATGGAAACCTTGTCTGAGGCCAGCCAGGCTCTTCAGAGGTGCCATGCCGATGTCTCACCGTGCTCCTGTCTTTGCATCACTCCCCCTTTGTCTAGCACTGGTGGTTGTCCTCTCTTCATGGAAGGGTGCAAATTTGAGAAGGGGTTGTGATGGGCACCCCAGGGAATGAGCACCCAGAAAAATGGGTTGGAGAAGTGTTGTCTCTTTGCTAGCAGTAATGACCCACCCCTTCAGGTACTCAGGACCTTATAGATGTTCCCCACGGCTCAGCCAGACTCCTGCAAACCCAGATGAGGTGGGAACCCACAGACACCCCTAATTAACAATGACAGAAACTGCAGTGGGTTTGAAACCTGCCCTGCAAACCCCTTTGGACTTGAAACCCAAAGCACACCCAGCTCCTCAACCTCCTCTTCCTACTGAGCAGACCACGCGCTTCACTGTGACCTGGCTGGATTGCCCAGTCTGGAGCCACCATTCAGAAATGTCTGTGAGCCTCCAGCCAGGTCTGCCGCGCGGTTTTGCATTGGCACTCCCGACGGAGCTGGCATCGGGACAGTCTCCCTCACCTTGTGGTTTCGAGGAGCCTGAAATAAAGAACAAGCAGACGGCAAAGATGGGCAACGCTGCCTGCAATCTCCCCAGCTGTGAATCAGCTTCTGGATTGTCTCTGAGAGGCTGGGCCCTCCGCATCTTCCCCGGGACCATCTCATGTGAGTGCTTGTCCAGCCCACACTCTCCAAAGCTGTGTGGATTAGAGCTCTGGAATCCAGTTGGGATGAGACAACCCTCTGTCTTCATCCTGTCACTCATGCAGACACAGGTACAGGCTTGCAAGGTGCCTGGCACAATGAGGAATGTCCTGATGGAGCTGCAAAGCCAGATCCTGAGCTGGCTCGTTGCAGCACATCACAGCGCTGGTCCTGCGCAGCAACAACATGCTGAAAGTTTTCAGGAAAGCAGGGGGGAAAGTCTTTTATCTCAGCGAGCACTGAGTAGTGTGTAATTAATACACCCTGACCATCTCAAACCATTAGAACTAAGCTCGTGGCCCAATGTATTTTGTTGAAAACATCATTTTCTTGTGAATGAGAACAGCTTCCAGCCCATCTGATTTACAGGAAGGCTGGATGTTAGATGTCACAGAAGAAATTCAGAGTGAGGAAGAACAGGGCACTTTGAGCCTGATTAGGATTCCTGTTCGGAAGAAGTTCTTTACTGTGAGGGTGCTGAGGCACTGGAAGAGGCTGCCCAGGGAGGCTGCGGCTGCTCCATCCCTAGAAGTGTTCAAGGCCAGTTTGGTTGGAGCTCTGGGTGACCTGGTCTGGTGAGAGGTGTCGCTGCCCATGGCAGGGGGTTGGATCTTTCAGGTCACTTCCAACCCAAACCATTCTGTGATTCTAGGATGCATCAAATGCTTATGGGGTCATCACCACCTGGGAGGATAAAACACTATCCCTGAGCCTGAAAGGGAATTCTGAGGCCTCCAGGTGATGGGCTCGGTTTTCCTTTAAAGCAGTCATGTATGTATTTTAAGGAATATTAGCAAAGTGCTTCATGCAGGAAGATGCACCTGGGTCTGATTGACGTTACGTGAGAGATGTCTTGGCCAAGGCAAAAAAGCACCAAACGGGGTCGGGGGAGCGGCACAAGGAACAGAATTTTTCTTTTATTGTGCATAATGAGATGTTTGCTCTGTGACAGTTACACAAGTGGTTTCGTGTTGGTGGGTTCAAAACAAATCTATGAGTACAGCATGTATTTTAAAAGTCATTGTTTGGCCCTTCTGAAAAAGCCCCTGACTGGGAGTCAGAGGCGGCGTGCTGTTGGACTGGGCTCACTCCTGAGTAGCTCCCTTGAAGTTCCTCTGGACTTACCTCGTTAGCTAGGTAAGGAGGAAGGAGGAAGGAGGAAGGAGGGCTAGGCTTTGCCCTCCTTCATCACGGAATCAGAGAATCACAGAACATTAGGGATTGGAATGGGACCACCAAAGATCATCCAGTTCAATCCCCCTGCCACAGCAGGATGACCTAGACCAAATCGTATAGGAACATGTCCAGTGGGTTTTAAACATCTCCAGAGAAGGAGACTCCACAATCCCCCTGGGCAGCCTGTTCCAGTGCTCTGTCACCCTCACTGTGAAGAAGTTCCTTCTCATATTTACATGGAACCTCCTATGTTCCAGCTTCACCCGTTGCCCCTTGTTCTATCACTAGATGACATTGAGAAGAGCCTGGCTCCATCCCTCTTCCTGGATGTGTGTGATCCCCACCTCGAGTACTGGGTGCAGTTTTGGGCACTGGAGTACAGGAAAGACATGGATGGGCTGTTGAGGCAGCAGAGAAGGGCAACTGGGCTGGTTAGGGGTCTGGAGGAGAGGTCTAATGAGTTGGGGTTGAGAGAGCTGGGACTGTTCAACCTGGATAAGAGGAGGCTGAGGAGAGACCTCACTACTCTCTACAGCTACTTGAAGGGAGGTTGGAGTGACGTGGGGGTTGGCCTCTTCTCCCTAGGGCCCAGTGATAGGACAAGAGGAAATGAGGTCAGGTTTTGCCAGGGGAGGCTGAGATTGGATCTTAGGAAAAACTTCTTTCCAGCAAGAGTGGTGAGACCTTGAAGCAGGCTGCCCAGGGAGGAAGTCGAGACACCATTCCTGGAGGGGTTCACAAAACTGGTAGACAGGGTATTTGAGGAGATGGTTTAGTGATTGGAGGTTGTAGGATGGATGGTTGAACTTGATGAACTTGAAGGTCTTTTCCAACCTAGATGATTCTATGATCTACTGGGGACTGGATGTCCTGCTTTGTGGTGGTATTTGCCAAATGGGGATGCTATAGGCTGGTGTGCTGGTACCCTTCCCACTGGAATATAGGGATGCAGGAAAGTGGCCGGCTTTGGGGTGGTGCTGCACCACCACCAGGGAAAGATTTGCTGCTGAAAGCCTTCTTAACCCTTTGAAATGCAAAAGCTGAGGCCATGCCTAAGCCTTGATAGCACTGAGACAGGGGAGCTGGGATGCTCGGTGTGAGCAGGTAGTGCTGGGCAGCTCCATCAGCCTGGACTGGTACCAGGGTAGAGCTGGGGTCAGGCTTGGTGGGACAGGCTGGAGGCAAGCTGGGCCCAAGCAGCATTTTTCAGTCCCCTATTTGTGGTTTGCATTAAAATAGACCTTTGCTGAACTTTCACAGGCCTTTGGAGAGCTTTTGATCCACACTGGGGTGTGTTATTATACACTCTGTTTCCCTAGGGTGTTGGACATCCCAAGAGCATCCCATCCCAAGGTTGTCTGTGCCACGCAGGACACAGCCACAAGCCAGGGATGCCAAGAGCTGTTTGTTTACTTCTGAGGCTTAAAGAGAGAGATGTTAAGTACAAGTAACTCAAAACCACACACAAACATTTATTTACTGCAGACAACACCAGAAGTTGGTGTAGCAGCCCGCAGAAGCCAGGTTGACTTTTCAGCAGCGGTTTGGAGCTGTTGCTGTAAATCAGGATGTGCTCTTCCAAGGGCTGCTCCATTTGGAGCTTCTTGGATGGTATCCAGTCCTGGGGGGTTATTGCAATTCCACCTGATTGCCAAGATTAGGTGACAACTCCTTGCACACCTCCAGGAATCACCACCCCAACGGGAACAATGTCCATCAGTCTTGTGCCGTGGAAAGTCACAGTGACCTCAGAGCAGGGTTGCAAATGTCACAGCAGAGGTGAGCAGAGCAGATAATTCTCTCAACATTTTATCCTGAGAAACTAGGAGAAAGATGCTTCTTGGTTTAGGCTTGGTAGGGTTGTTTTTTTACCACAAGACAGGAGCAGACCCGATCACAGATTGGGGGGAAAAGAGGCCAGATTGGCCTTGCGACGGCAGTGCTGCAGGCGGGAGCAGCCCAGCGGTTTGCCAGGGCAAGGGCCTGATCCTGCTCTGCTGCAAATCAGCCCCAGCTGCCTCGGAGGCAGCGAGGTGGCTCTGGGCTGACTCCGGTGTAACTGGGAGCGGGCTGCTGGTGCGGAGGATGTGTGCCTTTGATATTGTAACCTAAAACTGGCAGCTTTCCCTGCTCTGGCAGGAGTTTAGAAACATTGCCATATGAGCTGGTTTTCCAGAGAGGCCTGAAAATGCAATCCATTATCTGATATTTTGTAGCAGCTTTTTTAATTAAGGCTTTGGCTAAAGGGCTGATTAAAGAGGTGTGTGGGGTTTTTTTTGTCCTTAGGGACTTGGCACATCCCGGCGTCTGTCACCGCCAGACTCACTTTTCCTCCAGTGTCACGCTCGGAGCAAAGCGTTTTGCTTTCCCCCCATTTTTCTACCCTCTTTCTATTTCTTTTTATTTATTTTTTGGTAACCCCCGTGCAGAGGTGCAGATAAATCACTAGAGTCTCCGCTCAGCTTGTCTCTCCTTCTCCCGTAGCCCAACTTCTGTGCGCTACTGGCTGGTGCGGGGCGGAGGGGGCGTGAGCAGCGCAGCTCCGTGCCTGTGGTCAGTAATGAAGACTTGGCTTTTTTATTCACAGATTACGGAGGAACTGCACAGGGCCGGGCAGCAGCTCTTAATTTCCCCACTTTTCTCTTAATTTTTCAGCCCTCGCCGAGGAGGACGAAGCCTTTCCCTCCGGCTGGCGCGGACTGAGGTGAGTAAACAGCCTTTTGTCCCTGATGTCATGTAAATATTGTCTTTCGTTTGGGTGCAGGGTGGGTGGAAAAGGGAGAGTGTGCTGTTTGCCACATGTCAGCGCTGGGGGCTTCATGCCTCCAGTGATTTCCCAGGGTCTACTCGCCCCGGTCACCCGCCTCACTGAAGGCTCTAGCTTTTTCTTTTTCGCCCTGCAAAGTCCCTTTAACACAACTTCCCCCACCACCACCACTTTCCCTTTCCCTGCTCATTCAATGACTGAACGAGGTTTGTTAGTTTTCGAACGATGCTCGTTCGCTGCAAGCTCTTTGCGCTCTCGGTGTCATCCCGAAAAGCCACAACAAAAATCAGTGCCGTCCCCTCTTACCCCCGCTCCAGGGCTAAAGTCATCCCTCCGGCAGTGTCAGGCTCCCCTCCCCGGGCGGGACTAACCCCCACCCTGCCCAGAGAGATCCGGGCTCCCTTTCTCCTGTCAGCCCCGCCACAGGCNCCCCGGGAGATAAAGAGTTAATTCAGCTCCCCCCCACACACACCCCACCCCGACTTCAGCTGCAAAAAATATGAAGTGAGGATAGATCTGCTCATCTGCTGAGCAGAGAAGTTGCCTTTGATGTTGGTCCTTCCTTTCCTCCTCTTTTTTATCCTCTCCCCCCTCCTTAACCCTTCTGCCGGTGATGCGGGTGGATTTACGGACCTCCCCCTCCTCTCTCCCCCCTCTCCGGAGTGTCGTGTGGGTTGCTCTAGAGGGTCGCGGACACACAGGGACACTGTGGCGTGATGCCATCTCCAACCCCCACCAGACCCCCCCCCCCAAAC
>VXBP01003849.1:1613592-1666589 GCA_013400115.1 Rhinopomastus cyanomelas
GACACCTCGACGGGGACCCCCGGGGTGGCGAACGAACTCTCACCTGGGGTCGCCTGAGCCAGCTGCCCTGTCCCAAACCGCTCGTGTTGACTTTTTTCATTATCAATTGTTTTCGGGGGCGGGTAACCCCTTTTTTGGCCGCCGAAGGAAAAGCGCTGCTGCCGCTTTAAGGCAGAAGTTCCCTGTAAGTGACTTTCCATTCGCTGCTTTGGAGAGCTGAGAATTCGGTTTCCCAGATTTGCCCTGAATGTTGTGCACTAGTCGCAGGGAGTTAAAAAACAACCAAAATTACCAGAACTACTGGGCGCTCGGGAAAGCTTCAGCAACAGCAAGACGAGGGGAAAGGGGGGACAACTGAGATTTAGGGGGAAAGAT
Organism: Rhinopomastus cyanomelas; assembly: GCA_013400115.1. Lineage (NCBI taxonomy): Eukaryota > Metazoa > Chordata > Aves > Bucerotiformes > Rhinopomastidae > Rhinopomastus > Rhinopomastus cyanomelas. Next base: position 1,613,968 of record VXBP01003849.1, read on the forward strand.
GAGATGTAGGGGAAAAGATGAGATTTAGCAGGGAAAGGTTTTAGGGGAAAAGCCCGTTTCCCTTTGCCTTCCTGCTCCCTTCTTCCTATGGGGGAGCAGAGGAATGGGGGGCCAGGAGGGTGCTGCACCCCAAGGTAATGGGTTAACCACAGCCCTCGGCAGCCGAGGAGCTTCAGAAATCACCGCTCTGCCCCACCAAATTAGTTTGCACTTTCTTTTCCTTAATGTTTGCTCTGGGAAGAACGAAAAAAAAAAGAAAAGAGGAAAAAGAGGAGGGGGGGAAGCCCCTAAATAAATAAGCTGCCTGGAAGGGGGCTGGGGGAAGGCTCTGTTTCCTCAATTAGCTGGGACTTGCCTTCTCTTGACGAACGAACGGAAGGCAGTGAGTTTTAGCCTCTGGATTTGTGGAGCTTTCTCAAAGTGCCAAGTCTGGTTATACGGGGACTTTGGAGGGTTAGGTGGAGGAATCCGAGTCGCATGCTCCTCCGTTAACTCCTTCAGGGCTGAGCGGTGATGGAAACCTGGGCTTGGAATGCAAACTCAACCAGCAACCCCTCAGGGAGGGAGAGTTTGGCACCCAAGTGCTGGCGAGAGGTGATGCCTCCAGCTGGGACCTGGCCAGGCTGAGGGTTTGCCTGTGCAAGGTGCACTGGCAGAGAGATGCTGTGGGCATGGATGGACCTCGAGATGAGCCAAGCACGTTTCTCATTGCTGTTAGTGGGCAACTGATGGGACCGTGATCAAACAGCAGCTTTTGGGGTTGTGCAGAAGGTCAGGATGTCTCAGTGAACCTCGTGTCTGGGAGGAGGGGCTGAGGATGCGGTGAGGCGCCGGCACCGCAGCACATCCCACCTGTGCTGTAGCATCCTGTAACGTTCTGCTCTTGCGGTCAGTGAACGGTGGACAAGTAGGAATGGCAGGAACTGCTTTTGGCACCATAAAAACAGGTCGTATTTTGGGATACATGCAAGAACTGGCTGCACACTGCCAGCAGCCAATGGCTTCGGAGAGAGACATGCTCTCCAGCAGAAGGCAGTTACCTGTGTAGGAGACAAAAATCTCTTGGGAATTTAAAATTCACATCCTAGGCTGTGCAGTCCTTGAAAAAGAGGCCTTGTCTGTATATGGATGTAGGATGTCTTGATGTGTTTCTTGCTGGCCCATCATGCCTTTGCCCAGAGGCCTGCTGTCTGCAGGATGTTGGTGCCCATCACATCCCATGCCTGCCACTGAGGCTGCAATATGGGTGAGTGCAGAAACTCCCACCTGCCTGCGCCTGGCAGGGAAACCTGCCCACCTCACAGTCACACTACGGCTCCTTTACCCCTCACTGGAAGCATAAAGGGGCCTTAAAAAGGAAGAAAAAGTAGCTTATATTTAATTTACACTCACTTAGAGACCTCTTTACATGGCTAGAGGAGCATAAAGGGGCCTTAATGTAGCTGGAAGTCAACCCCTGAAGCTATCTGCGCCTGACTGCTGGGCATTCATGTTGCAGAAGCTCACCTCAGGCTGGAATCCAACTTTTAATTCCTTGATCCAGATCTGCCAACGTACGAGGAGCAACAGCACCAGCTCTGCTGAGATCAGGCCTCACTTACACACGCGTGTGAGTGAAATCAGAGTTGGGCTTCCAAGGATTAACTTGCAGACAGCATGGCCCTGCCTTGCCGGTGTATTCATGGCAGCCTCAGTCTCTCCACTGTCTGCTTGGGATGGAGTTAAAGGATCGCAGAATCACAGAATCATTAAGGCTGGAAAGGACCTCTAAGATCATCAAGTCCAACTTTCAGCCCAGCACCTCCACAAGCACTAGACTGGATTTCCCAGTTTAAATGAGAAGGGACTCTCCCCCCTGCCAAAGGTCAGAAGGCCAGGGAAGGGCAGCTGGGTGACTCACTGGGAATGGCTGATGGTTGTCCTCATCGCTTGACACCCACTCATATGGATATGGCCTCCTGGGAAGCCTGAGCCTGCCCTTGCTGTTCTGTTATCACAAACAAACAAAGACTGATGCGCTGTGTGGAGGGAACTGCGTCACAGCCGTGAGCCCTGGGAGATGCCGTGGAGCTGTTTGGATTTCTCCAGGTTCCCAACCAACCTCAGTGGCCGGACTGCCTGTGGTGATTATTGCAGAAGTGCTGCTTGCTTTAAAGCCCTAACACCCACCCTGCAGCATCGCCCATGACACCAGGAAACTCTGTGCCAACACTGTCACGGGGAAGACTGAAGAGGAATGTCCAACCCCAGGTTTCGTGAACCTCAGCCAGGATCCAGGGAAAGGCAGACCGTGTGGGACAGCAGGGTGGCTGAGAGGGATGATTTGAGTTTCTTGTGTATGCAACGTGAGTTTTACAGGGTAACACCCATCAAGTGTCTTAAGGACTGGGGTCTTCCTTTGGAAGTACCTCAGGGTACTGGGATCCAGTATCTTTGCCCTCAAAGACCTTGGAGCAAAGAGCCTGCGGACAAAGCCACTGGTAGAAGAAGCTGAAACTTGACCTATCTCAGTAAAGAACAAAGTGTTTATGGCTAAGGAAAACACCCGGATTTATCACAACTGCAGTTCAGAACCTGGAGCTGTAGTTAAGGATGACCAGAGACAACATTCCCGAGGGCAGATGCAGACTTGTGCATTTTGCTCTGTGAGGACTCACATCCCTCCTTCCTCCAGGGTCCTGCAAGCATCCAGCAGGGAAGGACCCATCCTCATGCGGTTCCCTGTGTTTTCTTTTGGGTTTTAATATGTTTATTTAATCTTGGGTTTGAAACACATTTAATGGTTACCTGTTCCTGACCTGGCGGCCATCAGGTTCGGGAACATGGCACACAAGTGCCAGGCACTGGCAGGGCACAGGCAAGTGTTTGCTCTGCGTTTTGGCCTCCTTGCAAGCCTGGCTTCCCCATGCCAACCTTTGCTGCCTGTGCACCTGCCTTCCAGGCAGAGCTCTGACATCCACCTGGCACTGACTCCTTCCCCTCTTGTGTGGTGTTGTCCACTCACAAGGTCTTCTCCATCCCTGCTCTACCCACCAGCTCTGTCCCAGAGCCTCTGCTGGAGCCCAGGGGAAGAGCTGAGCATGGTTGTGTCCCCATGTGCAGGATCTAAACCAGCTCATCCTCCCCGTGCATCGATAGAGATCTCCAGAAGGCATGTGAAAAATGCTGCCGCGGGCGACCATCAGCATCCTTTAAAAAAAGAAGCCTGATCTATTTGCTGCTTTTTAATTAAGGGGAACCGCCTGCCTGCCCCTTCCCCATGGCCGAGTGGAGCTGTGCGGACAGAAGGGGTGGCAGGGATTATTTAAGGCCCCTTCCTGTCAAGCTGTCATGTTTAATTAGCACCCTCCTGCCCTAACCCAGGTTAAACCCGGGCTGCAATAACACCGGGTGCTGGCCCGGGGCTACCTACTCAGCAACACCTCCAAAATACCTCCCTGGGAGGGAAACGTAAGGGGATCCTGGCGTTTCTCCTGGCATTGCACCCTGCAGTAATGTTTCCTCTTAGCTGGACCGTGCCATTGCCATCAGAACTCCCTGCATGAAGGATGGGCAGCAGATACAGTAGGAACCCGACACGACTGCTCTCCAGTCCCATACAGCTACAAGAGACAATACGCTCAAGAAGCAGCTTCCTGGCTCTGCCTCTCACTTCTAAAACCCTTCAGCCTGGGGATGTAACCTGCTTCTATAGACAGCTCCTGCCAGCCCACAGATGCTTGGGCAGCACCGATGGGTTCATTTGGCACCAGCTGGCTGGTGCTGCCTCTCCAGACAGTTCTAAAGTCTCCCTGCATCAGGCATCACCTACCCCTGGGAGACACACAAAGGCCAAAAGCATGGACTCTTGAAAAGCCTGGAAGACAAGGGAACAGGGATGCACACGGGACTTCAGAGGAACCTCTCTTTATTCTCAGACCCATTCTGGCCACTGCTGGCAGGTAACCATCAGCACTGACTTCAAATTAGTCCCCTGCCCACCGCACCCAGACTGTGGGAATGATCCTCATTCTCCAACACTCCGCTGCAGAGGGTGGGAAGGAACCCTCTGCTCTCCTGGTACTTATCAGGGGCAAGAAGCAAACATTTCTAGCTGACAGCAAGCCCCAGCGCTTTACGGACAGAGAGAGGGTCAACGGTCTGTCAGGCGTGCTGTGAAACCAGAGCAGGGCAGCATCCAGCGCCAGTGGATAGAGTGGAGCTGACCTGCTTTGGCCGGCTCCGGTCCCATAACTCACTTGTGTTTGCATTTAATTACAAACGTAAAAAAGCCCTTTCTTTGCACAACAACAAAGCCTTGAACCACACTTCAAAGTTGGGTTTCTGGGACAGTTGCATACCTTTTAAAAATAGCCCTCTGAGCGGTGCCAAGTGCTAAATGGATTGCAGAGGGCAGGTCCCCCACGTGGGGCTTCAAACAGCCCAGCCAGCGCCGCTGCCTGCTCAGCTGCTGCCTGCCACTGCCCCTGCTCCCCTGAGAACCTCCTGCAGAGGATCTGTGTGTTGCTTTCCTTCTCTTGGGCTTTTTTCCTGGGCATCACAAACCGGGAGATGATGGCAAGGCTCAAACTTCCAGGCAAAGCCCGAGGAGGGTGTTTGGGAATGGTGTGGAAGCAAGCTGACATCTTTGTGGCCTTAAGTGCCATTTGGGCAGCAGCAGTTTATCCTCTGGGAAGTTATACTGGAACATCCATGGCATGGAAAAGGTTAGGGGGAAACTGAGGCAGCGTTGTTTTAGATCCAGATGTCTTCTCACCCTATGCCAGTCTCTGCCAGGACTCTTCTGGTTTCCAAGTAATCTTCTGGCCCTTCAGCCCAGCCTTAGTCCTGCTTGGTGTCAAGTGTCCTCAGAGCCAATGGCTGGACCAGCAGTGGTTTATGGGCTTTTTACTCTAAAACAAGGAGTGTTGCTCTCCTGACTGTTTTTCTAAGCATCAGCTGGGTTCATCTTCTCCCTTGTCCATTAGCATCGCAGAACCTCTCGTGTACGGAGTGGGGAAGGGAAGGTCTGGAGCCAAGAGAGCCCAGTTCTCACGGTGATTAACCGAGATAAACACAAATCCACCCAGCAACGCTGACGTGCCCTGGCTCGGAGCATCCTCATCTCTGCCCTGCCCTCCCTCAGCAGCGGCGCCACTGCTGCCAGAGATTTAGGCAGTAGCTGCCTCCCTGAGCCTGGGGTCAGCCCAGAGAGGGCAGGTTTGTCCAAAGACAAGGTGGAAGCTTTAAAGAGGGGGATTCTTCCTGCAAGGAAACAGTGTCTCTGAGGAGCTAGATGTGGAGCCAGGAGCGGAGGATTTGTTTCAAGCAAATTTGTTGTGTCTTTCTGGAGCAGCGTCTCTTCACCTGCAACGCCCAGTGGACGTGTGGGAGCCTGGAAGCTGTTGGTGAGGAAGATGGAGTTTGACTTGTGTTGTGAAACAAGGCATCAAATCTCTTCCTCATTCAGCTTTCCCAGAAGCCAAGTCAGGAAGAATGAGATCTAGTGAGATGGCAGCATCCTTCAGCATCCTCCAGTGCTTTGGGCTTGGTGCGGCAAATGTCCTGAAGTTTCACAGGGCCACACCAGCACCACTCAGATGCTCCCTCCCTGGGCTGTGTCCCATAGCACTGCAATTCCCACCACTCCTTTGCTCAGCAGAGAAATGCTGCCTGGGCTGGGGCTCTTCCGTAGAGCCCTGCAAATGCACCAGAGGCAAATTGCTACCTACAGGAGATGAAACCCGCTCCCGGGGCAAGGGAGACTGTGTAGTTCCAGGAAAAGCTCTTTATGTCAGAAACGTGCTTTTCTTGGACCGCTCCGCTGTATTTATGCAGGCTGGTATGCGGGGAGTAATTAGAACCTCATCCCGAGCACTTGACGAGCGTGTTTTCCAGTCTAGATGTTGACAGGTCAGGCTATCCAGCCGTCCGTCTGTGCCTAAAAATGTTGATAGTTTATCTTTGCTGAAACCTGAAGAGAGGTCTGGGAAGTTCTTGGATCACAGAGGGTGATGCTGCTTATTGACCGCCTGCCGATGGCACACGCAGCCTTCACATCCATGTGGAAACACCGGGATCCCTGTGCCCACACCAGACCCCTCAGACATGGTGGGAAACATAGAATCAATTAGGTTGGAAAGACCTTTAAGATCATCAAGGCCACCCATTAACCCAACTATCCCAAGCCCACTACTAAACCATGTCCCTAAGCTCCATATCTGCAGGACTTTTAACTGTGGGTTGGTGGGGAATGGGAGAAGCTGGCGGCATCTATGCAGAGAGTGTGGGGCTGTCAGTGCTGCCAGGGGGCACAGGAGAAGGATGCTGAACAGAGCAGGGCTGTGAGAGGTTTGCCTGAGTGAGGCTGGTTGGGTGTTGGGGAAAGTGCTCCCACCCAGAGTGGGCATTCAGCTGTCTCAGAGCAGCCACTGGAGAGTCCAACCTGCTCCAAGAGTGGAAGCAAGGAGAGGTGGGGGTTCTTCAAACCTCCAGCCTGTGGGTTTCCCTCACACCCTGGTGTCTAACCTGACTGGAGGGAGAGGCAAGGGTGCCAAGGATGCTCTTGCTCTTTCCACTCTAAAAGGCCTTAAAAACCCAGGAGGCAGCTTGGGCTGACAAAGCTTCTCAGGATTTGTCTCCTCAAAGCTGCCGGAGGAGTTCAGCTGAACTAAAATGAACTAAAATTGCCTTATTTCAGGTGATTTGTGAGATGGAGCTGAAAGGGGAGCCCTTTGGGATCCCAGTGTCTCAGCCCATACTGTGGATGTCCCTTGAGTGTTTCTTTCCACCCCTCTGGAGCTGGAAAAGCCCCCAGAGGACAATACCAATAGGGCTGAGTTAGTTGCATGGTGTGGGGTGCCTGCTCTTCAAAGATTGGGTTCATAAAAGAGAGGAGAAGGAGCATGCTGGGATGGGAACCCCCCAACTCTGCCCCTGTGTCCCAGTGACCCAGAAACAGGATGCTAGATGGAAGTGATGGGCTGGAAGGAGCTGGACTGGCTGCAGGTAAGAGCAGTTGCTGTGGCACCACTCCCATCCCGTTGCTCCCTACGTTTTGCAGCAGCCCTGCTCCTGTTTAGGGCCGTTACTCACTGCCGGAGCATCGTGCAGGGGAGGGAGGATTATTTACCTCCTCCGTTCACCTTCCATGCACGCCAGCCCTGCCGTGTAATGTTTCCCATTTCCTCTACACATTAATGAAGGCTCGAAGTGCAAAGCTGCACACTTAGGCTGACCTAACCCCGCACTATGCCGGCAGCTGAGGGACACAATGAGCCGGCTGTTCGGACCTCGCTGGCACCGGCTCCTTGTCTGCTCCCGACACAATGGTGTTTTCCTTGGCCAGCGTTCAGAGGCGCGGGAGGGTGATGGTGACAGGGAGGATTCCCACGTCTTCCCGATGCAACTGCCCAACTCCATGGCCTTGTGCCACCAGGATGTGTCACACAGCCCATCCTTTGGGGTGCGACCTTGCAGTGCTGGTGCGAGGAGTGGGGTGAGACGTGACCGAGCACAGGACGAGATGCTATCGGCAGAGGAACCAGCACCAGTGTTGGTGTGTGCTGGGTCTCTGTTTCATCCATCCCATTGGCATTGTCCTGGAAGTATATTTTTAAAAGCTGAAGCATTGCTGTTGAAATGAAAAACTTGGAGGTTTTTTAGTCTGTCTTTTCAGCTGACACTGTTATTGAATAGATCCAGCGGCTTGCACCAGCATTTTGGAATAATAAATCCTTTATCTGTATTTTTTCCCCCACCCCACTTCTAGCAGTGCAGCAACTGATGCCCTTCCCCGTAGTGTTTCCCCCAAGACCAGTGGTTTGTTTCATACAAAGTCCTTCTGAACAGGTTTTGGTGGCCTCTTCGCCCTCTGGATTGAGGAAGCATTTCATTGCCATTTATTGTGCTGCAGCAGAGGGGCTGCAGTGGGTGCCCGTGTGGCTCCTGGTATCACAGAACATTAGGGATTGGAAAGGACCTCAAAAGATGATCTAGTCCAATCCCCCTGCCACCCTGCCAGAGCAGGATCACCTAGACCAAGTCGCACAGGCATATGTCTTGCTTTACCATCAGCTCAGCACACAGTGGGCTCACAGGCACAACTTACCAGTGCATGAGGGGCACTGCTGCTCCCCACGATGCTTCATCACCCGCCAAAGCTGCTTCTGTGCCAGCCCCTGCTTGTCTTTGCCTTCTGTCTGCTCTAAATTCTGCAAGGAATCTGCAGGGCTTCTGTGCCAAGGTGACCAATATGATTTATGAGGAGTTACCCAGTCTGGCTGCTGGGGAAGAGTGGGAGGCTCAGCTGGTCCTATAAGGCTCTCGAGTGCAATGTGAATGCAAGTGGTCCTGTGCTAGGTGAGCTGTGTGTGCTTCCAGACGTGGAATTCCAAGCAAAGAGCTGTGAGGAAGGAATTGTCAGCGAGGTGCATGTTTCCCAGACCATCCTGGAGGGGTTCCTGCCTTCAGCCCATTGCTTTTCCCGCTCCAGGGCTCTGGTTTTTCAGCTGGGAAGCAGCAAGGAGCAATGCTGCACGTGCCGGTGACTGCTGTGGAGGTTGGTGCAGCAGTGACCCGCAGCAAAGCTCCATCAACAAAGCACTAGGATGACACACAGGCCAGAGCAGGGCTCCCACAGGAGTGGGGTGTGATGCTGCCGAGAGCCTAGAGATGAGCTTTAAGTCTGGTGCAAAAAAGATGAGAATCCAGAGGGATGGTACCTGAGGCAAAGGCTGTCCCGTTGCCCTCACTGCAACATCGCTGGCTCCAACCCTGAAGCTCCAGGACAAGCAGTTCAAGCAGGAAGATTTTGAGAAGCCCAGATAATTTTGGAAGAGATTGTGAAAGCTGTGGTGAATTCTCTGTCACTTCGAGAGCCCGAAGCAGCCTCTGGATGCTTGTGTGAAATATCTGCTTTCGTTCAACCGCAAACTCTCGGGGCAAGGCCAGAATCCCTCGGTGAGACTTTTCTGGCCAGCACCACACTGGAAACCAGCGACTGGCTGATCAGAGGGAAGAGTAGTCGTCTTAATTTATCACATACTTCTCATCCCAAAGCACTTCCACGGTCCGAGGGATCTTTGCTGCCAAGGGGTTGCAGCAATCCTTTCAACTACGCAAGCTGAACAGGAGGCAGCAGCAGGTTGCTCTGACAAATCTCCTTCTACAGCAGAGAAAATTCCTTCCTGGGAGATGCACAGCCCGGGCAGATGGAGCTTCCTGGTGGGAATGTCAGCCGGGGAGAGTTTCACAACCTTGAGTTCACAGCAAGGTCCTTGGGATGGTGAGAGAGCTCAGAGCCGGTCTGTATCCCGACGGGTTTTGCAATGGAACATCCCTCCCACAGCTGTCAAGGCATCACAGGAGGGGCAAGCTGGGAAATTTCATGGCATCAAAAGCTGCAAAGTGGCCCTGAGATGGTGGCACCGCTGACGCGAGGGCTTGTCTTGTGGAGAATATTTCCATGTCCCAGCAGGCTGGATGTCAGCTCCCAGCCCACTATGGCCTCGGCCCCGTCCGGCACCGGTCTTCGAAGCTCTTCCCCCTGCTTCCTCCCAGGCCTCACCGGGGGCTGACGTGAAAAGGTCGTTTATAAAAGCTGACGGTTCATTTCGCTGCGAACGCCCCAGCGAGGGCCGGGCTTGAGCTCGGCTTTTCTCCCACACGGCTCCTACTTATTGCTGGGATGGATTAGGAAATCGCGGCTGTCACTAGGCATTAGCCCGGCTGTTGTGTCAGCTCCCCTCCCGCAAGCTGACTGTTCATCGGAGCGCGGTACCCGTTAGGATGCTGCCACCTCCTCACCCTCTGAACCCGGCTTTCTTTGACTCTGGGCTTGGCCGTGCCCTGTGCCTGCCAGACTGACTGTAGAAAAGGGAGCAGAGATGACTCAAAACCCCAAAAAACAAAAGGCTCCCCAGGTAATGGCTCTTTACCCCATGATCATTCCTAGAAAAGCCACTGGAGAAAAGCCACATGATGGGGAGGATGGTTACCGGTATTTTTCAGGCTCAGGCACTGGGCAGAGGGAGGGTCGGTACCGTTTGGGGTTTGTGTGTTGGTGGCCACACGGTAGCCCCCTTTGAAGAGTTCTGTGCCCTGTCTTAGCTCCTAAGTAAACCCCTTGTCCCCCGTCAGCTTTGATTTGTAACCGTACTTGTGGCATCTGGTTTTCATATGAAGGGTGGAATAGAGGGGATGCTGTCTGCTCGCTTCTGCCCAGAGCTATTCATCTGGGGCTGGCTCGCCAGAAAAAAACCCCAACGCCGTTCCTCAGAGGCACTAATCATTGCAGAGGCGGAGGGCAGAGAAAGGATTCGCTGTCTCTGTGTGCTGCAGGATGCAAAATGAGGGGCAGGAGGCTGAGGACGAGCTGTAGCCCACCTGGGTCCCAACTCTGCTGCAGCTCCTGCCTGTGTGCAGGGAACAGGATCTGGCAGACACAGCCCAGCATGGAAGGATGGGTTTGCAGGGGGGATCTCGCCGATGATCGACGGTATGTGTGTGTGGCATGTGCTTGCGTAGTGCCTCCGTCCCCACCGTGTCCTCAGGACCTTTCCTCTATGACCTTGGCACTGTTGCATGACACAGAGTGGGTCTGGGCAGCCCAAACTCCTCCAGAACTGCGGGGTGTTGCTGGTACCAGGGGGTCTGTTCCATCTGCCCGCTGCAAAGCCCACCCACACGGCACAGCGCTTGGGGCATTGGCAGGGTCTGTGGGGTTCTGCTGTGGGGTGAAATGGAATTATTTCAAGGTTGTGTGGTCAGAGGTGGCTTCATGAAATGGGCAGTTTGCTTTTACCCTGTTGGCCAGCAACGGCATTTGAAAAGCCAGGAGGGAGAGCTCTGCCTGGAGCCAGCTCCAGCCACCAGCATCACCCATGGCTGCTTCTTGTCTGGGCTGACTTTGATTTTTCATTGCACGTGGCCAATTTGCTGCAATTACTTGGCGTTTTGGGATGACCAGCAGGCTGAGACGGTCACTGTCCTGCAGGATGCTGTAGGAAACACCAGACTGGCCACGCAGGAGCCACAGAGGAGGCAACACTGTGCCCCTTTTCCTCAGGAGCCTCTTTTGGGAACAAGTGCTTTGGGAGCTGTGGGCAGTGTGCCCCATGTACCATGTTGTCCTGCAGCTCCAGCACCAAGCAAGGAAGAGCCAGACCATCCCAGAGTGACAGCTTGTTCTCCACCTGCACATAGCAGCGCCACCCCACAGCTCTGCAAGCAAACCCCTTCCAAACCCCATAAAGCCATTAGAGAAGCACAATTCAGCATCATCCATAATTTTAACACAATGGTCTGATTTTCTTAAACCAGCAGCTGAGTTTCAGCAGCAAAAGCAGCTCTAGAGGAAGCGATTTTATTTTCCCTTCCCTTGCTGGACTTCCTAGGACGCAGCCTTTGATCCAGACTCCTGATGTTATCAAGTAGGAAGCTGGAGCTCTTTGAAGTGGGGCTTCATGTCGTGCTTTAAACTTGTGGGGGTTTTAAGCCTTCTGGATTGGGTGTAGCTTTGGTACCAATCACCCCGACTTCTGATCTGAGGACCTTGGCCAGTGAGGGATGTCCAAGGGCTCATCCAGGACCACTCGCACTGCAGGTGGGGAGTCTACAGAAGAGATCACACTTCACAGTCTGCTTGGGGAGGTTTAATGCTTGGAGGAGCCCAGGACTGTGGCCTGAGTAAGATTTGGGTGCTCTGCTGCTGGTTTGAACATCTGGTCTTGCCTCTGTGACCTGAGGCAGTGGAAATAGGTCATGTCCTGATTCCAGAGGAGCTGCATGGCGGCACGGACTTTGGGATGGTGTTTTCAGGGTTATGTTCATCTGGGTCGTTGTAAAAGTCCTTTCTGCTCTGCTCCTGCATCTGCCTGCCCAAAATGTCACCCAAAAAAGGCACCCTGCTTTAGAAGGTGCAGTGGGTGCAGCTGGAAGCAACTGCATGGAGCTTTCCTGAAGCAACAGCAAATGACTCTGACATGGAGCTGCCTCAAGCAGATTGATGGGATCAATGGGGACATGGACAGGCTTCATTCAGTTTCCAAATGAGTCCCATGTCACCAGCGAGCAGCACCGATGAGCGCTGGGTCACACAGCTTCCTCCTGAGACGTGGGGATGAATCGAGCTTGATTTGTGCAGTGCCTTGAGCTGGGTTTAAAGTATAACTGTTGTTGCTTGTTGATTTCCTTCTATGTTCTGACACTTCAGGGCATGCTGTGCTGGGATGCTGGGATGCTGGGACTGGAAGGTGTTTGCAGGTGTTTGCAAGAAGCTTTTCCCCCACCCTGGGGCAAGGAGGGTGCTGGGTGTAGGGCTGCATGGCCAGAGACCCTGTGGCAGCCTACTGAGCATCTCTCGGGGAGGTAGTGCTTGGACTTGATGACCTTGGAGGTCCCTTCCAACCTTAATGATTCTGTGATGGGCTGAAGAGGGCTTGGATATGAAACGTGGTACAGGCAGTGGCAGAGGCACTGAGAGTCCCCGTAGGTCTGTCATAAGTCTTTATATTCTCAGAACTCAATTGAAAAAGCAGGATGGGAAGTAGAATTCAAGGATCAATAGGTTGTAGGGTGGGAAGAAAGTAGCCTGCGTCTCTTATCACATGGCACCTCTCGAGTTTTGGCCACTTCTCCATCAGAGCTTCCCCTGAATAATTCCTGTTCCTTGGACTGGGTACCCCAAGGTGGCAGATCGATGTCTTTGCAGTCATCTCCAGCATCCCCATGCAGTCATTCCATGCTGATCCAGGTTGCTCCCTTCTCCCACAGATCCAGCATCCAGTAAGCAGCTGTCCACTTTCAAGTGGCCCAGAACAAGCACAAGTGCAGGAGGATCTGTCTGGGACAAGTGGGAATGGCCTCTCCAGCCTTTGGAATTTGCCACGCCGGGGAGCTCCACACATCCAGTGCTCGAGAGGAGCCCAAGTAGGACGGAGGAGTCCTCAGGTGCAAGGTAGGTGGTGGGGACACGGCCACTCTCCTTCCACAGGAGACACAAAATGGGTGCCCGGAGCATGGCCATGGCTCAGTGACGGTTGAGTCTGCTAACAGCCTTGGGGTGAGGTGCGTGGGTCCTGCTCATTCCCAGGGAGCAGCTGCTGTGGATGCAAACTGCAGATACTTCTCACGCAAAGGCTGGAGTGGGTTTGGAGGAGAGAATCACAGAATCGCAGAACATCAGGAATTGAGAGAGACCTCGAAAGATTATCCTGTCCAATCCCCCCTGCCACTGCAGGATCACCTAGATCCAGTCACACAGGAACACCTCCAGGCAGGTTTTAAACTTCTCCAGAGAAGGGGACTCCACAGCCCCCCTGGGCAGCCTGTTCCAGTGCCCTGTCACCGTCACTGTGAGGAAGTTCCCTCACATATTTATGTGGAACCTCCTATGTTCCAGCTGACACCCATTGCCCCTCATCCTATCACTAGATGACACTGAGAAGAGCCTGGCTCCATCCTCCTGACACCCACCCTTCACACATTTATAAACCTTAATGGGGTCACCCCTCAGTGTCCTTTTCTCTAAGCTAAAGAAGCAGTTTGGATCCAGATCTTTGCTGTGATAGACCCACAGCTGAGTGAGTGACAGGTGCCCCAGACTTCCAGAGCCACCGTGCATCTCTTACTGGGGGCCATCATGCCGCAGCAGCCATCGTTTGCTTCCCATCAGCCCCCTCAAGGGACAGACTAGTGAGGAGCAACCAGGAAGCAGTCTCTGCCCTCATAGCTACCCTGCTGAAGGAAGGTCTCCTCAGAAAGACCAAACCGCTGCCCATGGCTCGTTGATCTTCCATGCCAAGAGTGGGTGACTCTGACACCACTGCTTCACTCGCTGGGGACAATTCCCTGTGGTTTGCTGATGGGATGAGGATGCTGAACACGTGCATGAGCCCACAACACTGCTGCTTGCTTCTTAGCACCAAACCTGAAGCCTCATGTGGTTTTTCAGGCCAGAAAATCATTGTTTTTCTCCCCCTCACAACCAGTGTCCTCAGCTTTGCAGGGCTGAACTTTTGTCCTGCAGACAGAGACAGATTTAATTGTGACCCTGTAAAGCAGCTCAAGCTCTTCCCTTGAGGAAGGTTCATGAGGAAGATGGAAAATAGGCCCTTAATGCCCTAAGAATTTTCCTTTCTTCCCCCACTCCATCTTCCTTTCCATCAACTTTTAAGCTCATCCAAGAGCTGCAGCCCTCTGCTTCTATACATTGATGGCAAGACAGGGCTGCTGCAGCTTTGCCAGCAAAGCAGGATTTCCATTGAGGTCTAAGTGGAAGCAAATGGTTTAAAAGGAAATTAAATTTACAGCTCTATAAAAAAAAATGCTTTTTATTGCTTTGCCTGTCGGCCGGTAGAGGCAAGGAGATAAAGGAATGCTTTGCATTTGTCTCTTGCCTTGGAGGCCGGAGGCAAGGAGGAGTAAACCCACTGATCACGCAATCGCCGGGCGGCCGGATTCGGACCCGACTCCGTGCGAGTCAACAGCAAAATCCTGGGAGAGAGATGCTTTGGGGGGGGCTGTGAAGGAAGATGCTTGATGCCCTCAAGTATTGGCTGGATGAGGCCCCAGGTTTGGCTTGAAGGGGACGTTCTGCCCTGTGAGATTGAAATGGGTTCCTCCCGAAATCCCACCTAACTGCAGCACTTTGCCGACACGTGCAGAGGATTTAATCCCTCAAAGCTGAGGATTTAATCGGGGGAAGCACACAGGTCCTCTGCAGTTTATTCATCTCTTCCCTGTGTTGTATGGTGCTGGTTGGGGAGCTCAGAATAAATGGCAATAGAACATCTGCACTGGATTCCTGTGAGAGCCAGGGCAGGAAGATCTTCCACACAAGTGGAAAAGAGAGAAGAGGTGCCCTCCTGGTGAAAGCGAGTGGCACAGGGACAGTGTCATGTCCCAGTCATCAAGAGAAGGGAGTGACTCAGGTTCATGGATTCAGTTGGGGTCGAATTAAGGAGACTGACACCACAGGTCTGCATAAGAATCAAAGTTTACTAAAATTATCAAACTCAGAAGGCACAGAAATCACTAAAGTTACTGGATGCCCAACTCAGAGGGTAGAGGAGAGAAGATAGTTCAGAGGTCAGATCACCACTCAGGACTGCAGGCTCTGGTTCCCCCCAACCCTACCATGGCTCCACAGATCTCTGCAGAAGCTCCCCATGTTCTCAGTCACTTTCTGCTTCATGGACACTGGGGAGTGCAGTGGTGGTGATAGGGGATCAGTCCCTCTTCACTTCCTCAGCCTCACAGATTTTCAGTGTCACCAGCAGCCCTTTTGTCAAGCCCTTATCTTGGCTGCAGGCTGGGGAGGGCTGATTGTCATGGACTCCCTGCACCATTTGAATCCCTCCCTTTTATACTCGCTCCCAGCCAGTGTTTTCCTTTCCCCCCTCAGCATGGGAGACTTTATTCTCAGGGTGTTAGTCAAAGCAATGGCAAATAAGTCCTTGACAGAGATAGCCGCTCCCTGTGTTCTCAGTGCTTAAGCATAGTTTTGCAGATAGTTTGGCAGAGCTGCGGCGCTGCCCGCTGCGCAGTGCTGAGCTCTCCCGCCAGGTGCAGCCTCCCGTGTTACCCTGCTCACAAATTATCTTCTTTTTGCTTACAATCATTTGAACCGTCTCGCTTTTTGTTAGTCGAAGGCTGACGGCCGGCCAAGGAGCCGGCCTGGGTGCCTGCTGGCTCAGCTGGCTGTGGGCATGCGTCAGCTCAGCCACTGGGCCTGTCTGTGCCGGCATCGTGCTGTGTCCAACCAAACCAGGAAGATGCTTTGGGTAGGGGAAGGAGAAGGTGTGCCAGGAGCTCGGCACAGCGTGGCCCCCGGTGCAAATTCCTTGGTGTCATAGCAGAGTCCCTGACTTGGCTGCAGATGGGCGCAGGAGGAGCGATCGGTGGCTTGGCTGAGCTTGCTCTGCACAGCCCAGTGCTGGCAGCCATGGTTTTGGGGCTGAACATCACCATCATCCCAGGAGCAGTGCTTCTCAGGGCTGCCAGCTCTGAGGGGACCCAACAGGAGCAGCTGTGGTGACATCCTTCTCCATTGCCACCTGCTCGGGGCTGAGGATGCTCTGGCTGTGCCCAGCAAGCCCGTGAGAGGCAGCGAAGGAGCTTTGCCTCTTCCAGCACCGCCTGAGCTACAAAGGCAGTGTGCAGAGGCTCTTGGCCCTCCAGAGGAGGAACCTCCCCCAGCTCCAGCCCTTCCAGCTGTGTCAATAGAGGAAGAAGGAACAAAAGTGCTCTTTCTTCACATGTTGTTTTTGCAGAGGGGGACAAGCTGATGGCAGTTGCACTGTGACACTGGCTGCTGGGGACAGGCGTGTGTTGGGCTCAGCTGAGCTCTCTGCAGCCTTCTGGGAAGTGATCAGCAGCAGGGAGCGATGACGAGAAGCCCAGACAGGCTGCTCATATGTATATATTTCCTTTTGCCCAGGACTTAATTGAGATCAGATCATTAAAGGAAGGAAGGGAAAGGGCTCTCTGGACTTTCTCTCGAGCCAGGATTTTTCCCTAAGCCACTGCTGCCACCAGGGCCCAGGGTGGTTGGACATCCCTGGGCTTTGCTGGGACATGCCTGAGTTCATGGCTGTCCATGCAGTGCTCACCGTGTCCAGGCTGCCCACTGCAGCCAGGCTCCCGGCCACATGCTGCCTACTGTCTCTGTAACCTCCCTTGCAGGCTGTGCCTTCCAGAGGGTGACCCTGCAGGCAATGTCTGAAGGGCTTTACAAGGTATCGGGGACTCTCCATGTTGACCTCTTGCAAACCATCACCCCACAAAGCTGCTGCTCCTCCCATGTTCCTGGGCACACAGAGCTCGTCAGGGCTTCAGAGCAGCAGCTCATCCCTGCAAAACTTTCTCTGCACCGTCTCGGATCCAGGAGCCTGCCCATCAGCACAGGGCCGAGACAAACCCAGCTGCAGGCAGTGGTGACCACAGCTGCCGGCCGACCCCTCTGCTGAGTTTCCTCTGCAACAGCCTCTCCAGACTTGACATCAGCTGTGAAAACAAGAGGAGCTGCCTTCCTGCATGGTGCAGGAGATGTGTCCAGCTCCTCAGGCAAAGCCGCCGCAGCATGGGGAGCAGAGGACTCGCAGCGGTGGGTGCGCAGAGGGTCTCAGCCTGTGCAGTGGTGGGCACCCAGCCCCATTTGCTGGCTGCTGGTGATTATATTTGCTTCTAGGATGGACATGGTGAAATGTAGGTGTGAAGTCACTGTCCCTGGTAATTTTAAGGGAGCAGCTTGAAGCAGACCTCATCCCTGGTGGGAACATAAAGCTCCCCCTGTCTTCCTCCTCAGATCTGCTTCCACTTTAAGGGAATTTTAAACTGGTATTTGACTATTATCATCCCTCCTTTCAGGCGTGACATCAACCTAGAGCTATCCTGCAAGAGGACACCAGGTCCTGGTCATGTTTTCCACCTCTGTCAGGATCATGTAGCCCTGGCCAAGCTGCTGACACCAGAGATGTGCTCTGGGTCTCCTCCTGGTGCCAGGGCTAGATAAATCCGTGGAAGCTTCTTGCAGCCTCAGGGTTGATGAGCATCTCAGGAAGCTTTGCTCCAGATTAAACCCAGAGAAGTGGCAACACCTGCAGGCAGGAGCAGAGGGCCTGAACCAGTGTAGGTCAGCCTGGGAACAGCTGGGTTCATTCTCTTGGACCCTCATTTTGTTCACATACAACAATGGGGGTGCTGGGGGCGGTGAAATCCCCAGCTGAAAGCCAGTCCGCT
Source organism: Rhinopomastus cyanomelas (assembly GCA_013400115.1). NCBI lineage: Eukaryota > Metazoa > Chordata > Aves > Bucerotiformes > Rhinopomastidae > Rhinopomastus > Rhinopomastus cyanomelas. The sequence continues at coordinate 1,631,689 of VXBP01003849.1, forward strand.
GGCCCTGTACATCCAGCGCTGCTCCTAGGAAGCCCAGCTCGACGCTCTGAGGATGAGTCATGCAGTGAGGAGATAAAGCAGAGTCGAGCAGAGCTCTTCTGCTTCACGCGTTGCCTTGAGAAGTAGCAGATTTATGTGCAGTGTTCACAGGGGCAGAGTGATATAAATCAGCTGCTCTCCCTTGTCGGCTCCATTGCTGCTGCTGGTTCCCACACATAGATCCATTCTAATCTCTGGGCTGACAGGGAGAAATCATTCTTGGCTGCTCCTGAGGCCAGCCAGCCTGCTTTGGGCAGGAGAAGGGGACTCCCAGAGAGAAAAGAGTGATGCCTCTTGCTTGGAGAAAGCATCTTTCATCAAGCAGACACATGTTTCGGTTACTTCTTTCCCAGTGGGATGCTCCAGCCAGCTCTGCCCACAGCTCTTGGCCCAGCGGGGCCGCCTGTCTGTGGTGGGTCACCTTTGGGGTGCCAAGCCCGTTGTGCCCAGAGCTGCCAGGCTATGTGCTTCACTGCAGCAGTGGTGCTCAGGGGACGCACGATCCAGGGCCGCTGGTGTGCCGAGGTTTGCAGCGTAACTCCTGATGCTCGGCTGGTCGTTGGTGACTGGAGCAAGGGAGAGGAAAACAATACACAATTGCACTGCAATTAAACTGTCTCCTAATTGCAGAGCTACATACAGCTCTTCCGCTGCTTTCTAAGTTTGGTGGCATAATTACAGCAGCAGGGGAAAGGCAGCATCTGTGCTGCCACTGCGCCAAGCCCTGCCTTCCAGGGATTTTGGATCTGACCATATAAATCCTGGGCTGAAACCTGGCACGCGATGAAAGGGCAAAGTAGCCCCCAAGCTCTGCCTGGGCTTGGCCCTGGTGGGACACATCGGGCAAAGCCCCCGCCACGCCTGCTGGCCCTGGCCTGGGGCAGAGGCAGGCAGCACGTTCGTCTCTTTATACTGTGTTTTTGCAGAGCAGCTTTGAAGAAAAACAAGTAAAACCCAAAGTCTCACTCCGGTCAATCATTGTGACTCCCAATTTAGAAACACGCGGCCAGCAAGATTAAAGGGTGGCTCAAGGGAAGGCAGGCTGGGTGTCAGGATGCTGGGATGTACTGGAAGCAGACATGGGCATGAGGGAGTTGTCCTCTTGCCATGTCTCCATCTCCCCTGCCTGGCCTTTTCTCAGAGGGCCTGGGATGAGAAACCCGTTTCCCTCTGGCTAATGCCAGCACCAGCTTGTTGTTGTAGGGTTGTGTGCGCCGGGAGCATCCCCCTGCATCCCAAGGGGCGCATGATGGGCACCTGGCCCAAGGAGACGGACGGCATGGGCATGGCAATGCCCGGTGAGGCGCAGGCGGGTTCCCAGACCTTTGTGTGATAGAGAGCTACATACACGTGCCTATTCCTTTCTCCTGTGGCTTTGAGGAATCCCGTGCCAAATGCCACTTTCTGTGTTGGAAGGAGGGCGCCTTGGAAGGCAGGGAAGGGAGGCTGAATCACAGCCTGTGTTTGCCGTTGGAAACGTGTCTCGGGGCCTGAATGTTTTCCATCACACAGGCGGGTTTGTGTGGGTTCACCTGGGCAGGAAGCGACGGGGTAAAGCGATACCCCACGGGGCGCGGGCGGCCCTTCTCCAACACCCCCTTTCCCTAAACCCGATAGCAGCCGGCAGCTCTTAATGAAATAAGCAGCCACTTTGCTGCAGCCCTTGCGCCATGTGCGAAAATTATTAGCCGCAGCATTTCGCTGGGCAGATGAGAGACGCACGAAGCTATTTGCTCGGCAGCCCCGTGAATGTCCCACCCGGCTCCTCCGTTCTGCCTGCTCCAGCAGCTCTGAATCACCAGGTGAAGGGGAAAAAAAACTGAAACCCCTCTTGGTGCATGAATTCACCCTGCAAGTATGTGGGGTTTGGTAACAGTGCATTGCTGAACAGCTGAGGGGAGGAAATCGTTTCCGGTGTCCATCGCGTCAGGTATTGTCTGGGATGGTTTCTGCAGGGATGAAAACTAATCCCGGCATGGGCACGGCTCGTCGGCTGGAGAGCGATGCCCCGAGCCCCTGCCTTCTCCTGTCCACATCTGCCCAGCGCTAAGGTCTGGAGAGAAACCGCTAGTGAGTGGGTTTCAGCCATTTTTCAGAAGCAAGATTCATTTTTTGTTGAAGTTGTCACTGGAATTTGGTTTTCCAGCCAGGATATAAAAGTGTCCTCTTTCTTTCCAGACTCCCAGAACGTTGCGGGGAGTTTTTCGCTATTTTTCATTGCTCCTTCAGTGGCCAAAGATGAGGAAAGGGATGAGGCGCACAGGAATGCGTGGGGCCCGCTCCCTGGTGGTGCTGCCACCCTGGGCATGAGGCAGTGGGCAGATCCCCACCCCAGTTCTGTGCTTTCCAGCCGCTTTTTATCGCAGCGTTACCCCACTGCTGGGATTCAGCTCCAGGAGCAGCTGTATGTGCATTTTCCCTACAGAAAAGGCAGCATCATCCTTTCCTCAGACCTGGTCTCCCTGAGACAACAACTTAAAGTCTTTCTGCTCTGCTTGAAAACCACTGGCCAGGGTGGGTTGTGGAGTCTCCTTCTCTGGAGACGTTTAAAACCCACCTGGACGTGTTCCTGTGTGACTTCATCTAGGTGACCCTGCTGTGGCAGGGGGATTGGACTGGATGATCTTTCAAGGTCCCTTCTAATCCCTAATGTTCTGTGATACCCCAGAGCAGAAGGGAAGTTCCCAGTCCTCATTTAGCTTGTTGCAAGCACACACTCAGGAGGGATGTTGTCCTGCACCAGTACCCAGACTGATGCAGCAGGGACAGGCTGGGACCCCCAGTGCTTTTCCACCTCACACAGCACCAGGAATGGAAAATCTTTGCAGACTGCCATTCATCAGCCCTCTGAAATCACAGAATCCCCTGCTAGCTTTTTTTGACGATGAAAGGAAAAGACTTTGGTGTGAGGAAGGGGATTTTGTCGCTCGGTGTGTCCCTGGAGGAGACGGGCTGCAACAGACAGAGCCTGAGCTTGTCCCAGCCATGAGCATTGGATTGTTTCACCCACCCTCGTGCACAGATGGGGCTTGGGGGAAAAGACAAGCAGAAAAAGAAGCAGAAGAAACAGCACAGAGCTTCTTGGTGGATTTTTTCCTCCTTGGTGTTGCTCACACTCTCTCCTGCCATGTCTGGGTCACAGGGTTGTGTCCCCACATCTGCCACCCAGCAGCTGCGCCAGTGGGAGGGGCTGCACTTGCCTGGGAGCCCATCGGCAAAATGCTTTTCATTACTCACCCTTTGATGTCGTAGGCATGTGCCAGACTCGTGTTTGGCACCTGCAAATAAACCTGACCCAGGCAGCCACCCAGCTTTGATGTTTTGTGGTACAGGAGGGTCTCCAGAGCCACAGGCTGCTGTCACCCTTCTGGAGAGGGGCTGGAGGAGACCAGACAGCCAGGAGAGACGACGGAAAATGCATCTGGATTTTGGTTCAGCTCCTTCTCAGCCCGGGATGCAGTAGTGGGGTGTGCAAATCCATCCCACTGCTGGATCACTGGTGCTTTGACACGTCCATATCACATTGGCGGGCAGAAGAGGACCAAGTGCTTGCCACCCTGGGCTGCTGGGGCTGTGTAATGCACCCGACTGCCATCAGCATCTTTACGAAGCGGACGATTGAAGTTTGCTATGAATGTCCCTCTGTTCACCAGCCTTTTTATAGCTCCTTGCATTTTTCTTGGCCCGGAGCATTTCTGCTCCCATTGAGAACAGAGAGCATCTCTCAGCGCCAGCGTCTGCAGCCAAGCAGGGCAAGAGGGGACTGCACCAGGGAAGCTCATTTGTTGGGCCCCACTGCCTAAATCACAGTGTTCCCACTGTGCCCGTGCCCTGACGCTGAAGCAGCCAGTATGTTCTGTAGCTCAAACACAACAGAGCCTGAGGACTGTCCTCTTGAGGAGCTGCAGCGATGCTGGAGTCTGAGCATTGAATTCTTCCCTAAACCCCCAGCCCCATGCTGTGGTTTCCCTCGTGGCACATCCCTTCTGCCTCCCAAGGGCTGTGAATCCCGGGAAAACACCAAGCAAGATGCTGGCAGTGTGGATTGAGTGAGACAAGCCATCTTCAGTCCCAGCTAGGGAAAGGAAAACGGGATTGTTCTCCATCAGAATCACTCCCACCTCTCATGGGTGCAGCTCCCATGGTGAGGGGTGCATCCCAAATCCAAGAGTGAGAGAGGAGCCTACAGGAGAGGAAACAGTCACTCGCAGCAGGGATTTTGCAGGGATGTCGACGGTGCATGTGTGAGACCGCAGGTGATGCAACACAGCCATGGCCAGCTTGTGCCACTGGCTGAGGGGGACACCCACAGCACTGCAGTCGGGGCTGCACTGGCAGAGAGAAGGTGCCCTGGCTGGGAGATGGGCAATGCACACCGTGCTCACAGAGACTGGGCTCCACACCTCTGTGATCCCGCTCAATCCACACTGTGCTACTCATCCGAGTGTCTGGACATCAGGATCTGATCCCAACTTGCTGCTCACACTTCTGAGGCATCAACACAAGCTCCTTGGCTGTTCAGAGCAGGTGGCTGCTGGAGCATCCTATTGAAGGGACACAGCCACCCGTGGGTCACCCCAGCCTCTCCACCAGAGACCCACCAAATCTGCCTTATCCCATAAGAGACCTCTCCCATCCAGCCTCTACCATCAGCTCAATGTTGTGTTTGCTTTCCGCCAGCCAAGCCCAGCAGCAGAGCTCTTGCAGGGACAGTCTGAGGTTAAGCCAAGTTTGCAGTGGCTGTCTTGGGGTCTGTGCAGTCTGCAGCGTGTTGTCCAGCAAAGCCCTGAGTGGGGCTGCTCCCCACATTGCCCTGGGTGAAACCAGAGCCGTTCCCCACCAAGCCAGCGTTTGTGCTTCAGAGCGTTTTAGGAATGTTTTACACTTGGGAGACACACGAGGAATGCCTGCTGAGGAGGGCAAACAGCCTGTAAACTGCCTAGCCCAGGCTGTGTTTCAGGGAGCTCAGGTCCTTCTTCAAACCCCACAGCCCTTCTGCTTTTTGGAGGTGGAAGGAAATCCCACCATTTCTACCAACCCCCTCCTGCTGCACAGTCCACCAGCGATCGGTCTCCCAAGAAGCATCTCCTATCCTGCAGCACTGAAATTGCTGCCGGATATCATTTGGGAGAAGGTGGCTGCTGGAGCAGCATCGCTGGGTGTCCCCATCTCCAGCCTTCTCCTCCCGAAACCCTCCCCTGTCCAAAGTTGGCACCACGCGGAGCGGCTGCTTGCGGACACCTTTGCTTCCCTCTGCAGGAAATCTCCATAAATTGCAGTGGGTCTCAATCCATCCCAGTATCCCCAGAGCTGGACCCCACCAGGGATGGAGCCGCTGCTGGGACGACGTCAAGTTCTGCAGAGCGTGGCCTGCCAGAGCCACTGGCTACTTTGATCTCCATCACTTGACTATTATACTTAATCAGCAAGGGGGGATATTAGAATTTTTTTCCTTTTAAATCCACTTTTCTTTTATACTGAGCAAATTATAATCACTTTTAATTGAAAAAAAAAAAAGGGCACTGATAATATTCTGAACCAAATTTCTGGAAGAGAATAATTAACAGTGCAATAAATCCCCAAAGGAAATGCTCATTAATCTTGTCTTTCAGAAGCAAATTTCAGAAGAGAGCTTATTTAAAACATTGCTAATAATTATATGAAAGTTGACAGCTTAAAAGACCCCAAATCTAGCAGCAGTCTCCTCCTATCAGATCCTGTGGTAACTAGTTCAAGCTGGACAGGAGGAGCTTTGCTCTCACAGCTCACATGACCATGGTGGCCACTGTGTAGCTCCAAGGATGGGGGAACCTCTCTGGGATGGTGCCTGGTGGGTTACAAGGGTCGGCATCACCAGGGACGGGCTTGGGAGGGCGTCTGCTGCTGGCCATCCCTCCTGCCTGAGCCCTGGGGCAGCTACTGGCCACTGCTTGGATGCTCTTTGTGTCATGGTCTAGCGGATGTGGTGATGTTAGGTCATAGGCTAAACTTGATGATCTCAGAGGTCTTTTCCAGCATCAGTAATTCTGTGTGATAATTCTGTGTGATCCTTGTGCCGTCCGTGGTCCTCATACCGCCTGTGACCCTTGTGCTGTCCGTGGCCTGCGTGCTGCCTGCGGTCCAGCTAAGCCCTGGCACAAATCAGTCTCTCCATCTGCCCAAACCCAGTCTGCAGGGCCTCTGCAGACTCTAACCTAAAGCAGTTTGGGGAGGACTAATAGGATTTTGCTGCTCTTGCTTGCCCAGCTACTGCTGAGGAGGTGGCCATCTGTCATCTGTCTGCTGGGGCTGGGCAGGGCTGGTATCACTGGGGATCGCTGTCAGGATAAGACCTACAGGGAAGAGGCTGCTTGGTCCAAGAGATCCTGCTCTGGCAGGGGGATTGGACTAGATGATCTTTCGAGGTTCCTTCCAATCCCCAATGATGCTATGATCACTCCCCTAGGGCTGGGGGCTTGCAGCACCCCAAAGGGTGAGGACTGGATGGACCCACTTGCTGACACACACCCAGCCAACCTCAGCTGAAATCTGTGGGTGCGTTAATTGCAAGGAACCAATTAATTTAGCTCAAAAATGTGTGTGTGTCTGCCCAGAGGCAGAGCTGGCCAGATGAACAGGGGGCAGAGCCTCATCTGCTGGGCCCCTCCCCACGCCCTCAGCAGCCGCTCACGCTGGAGCACTGGGGAGAAGGGTGCCAGAAGGACAAGGAGCTAAATGAGGCTTGGGTGAAAATACCGGCGATGCGCTCATCGCTCTCGGGTTTCCTGTCCCCGTTTGACCAGCGCTGAGAGCGGGAGCGGAGGAGAAGGCAGCTTGGAGCAGAACCAGGCTCCGCCGGGAGGAAGGAAACGTGATATTGGCCTGGGAATGGTGTCACTGCCTTTGCTGCTTTGCTTTTTTCCTCCTCTTCTTGGGGTCATGGAGGGCTAGGAGGGAAATGCAGAGCGAGGCCCTGTTCTGGGAAGTTGGGGTGAGTAGGGTACAGTGATGTGCCAGGCTGAGGGGGTTAGCCAGGGCTGGGGACAGCCAAGGTGTTGCCGCTGAGCCCCCCCAAAATCCATCCTTTATCCTCACCTCTGGCAGTGCCCAGAATGATTCCTCTCCTTCTCCCAGCAGCTTCCCTTCAGCATCTCGTGCACAGGGGAGCTGATGAACACATTTTTATCAAATTTAAAACCAGAGAGCGGAAAATCCTCCCGTTTGGCTTATGCAAGCTCCCTCTGCTTTGATAAGAGATCTGCTCAGGTCACACAGACCCGGGATGATGGGGAGGTTTCGTTGTGGCAGTATTTAATACCCCGCCGAGGCCCCTGTGAAAGAGAGCACTTAATCCCAGGCTTAATTTCATTTACTGCGCCTTAAAGCACTGAGCGATGCGCTCATCTCCCAGCAAGGTCCTGGTCCCACTCAAGCACGCCGCGGCTCTCCAGACCAGCAGGAGAGCAGCCAAATGTCAGCAGAGGCTGAAGCAGAGGCTGTGCTGCATCCCGCTCGGTCCAGACGATGCAGGCTGGGCACCCGCAGAGTAATGTGGATGAGGTTGTGGAGTCTCCTTCACTGGACACATTTAAGATCCACCTGGATGTGTTCCTGTGCGACTTGGTCTAGGTGATCCTGCTGTGGGAGGGGGATTGGACTGGATGATCATTCGAGGTCCCTTCCAATCCCTGATGATTCTGTGATTCTATGTGCTGGTTCCCAGAGCTCTTTGCCTCTTCCTGTAGAACCCTTTGGGACCCTGATCCTTCTGCTTTTATCACTCAAAATGGAGCCTAAGGACTTAACTTTTATTATATTTTTTTAATGTTTTCATCATACTCATGGACCCCCTGCCCCAGGCAGGTCCCGCAGCGTCAGGGACCCCAGGGCTCCCTGCGGTCCCCTGCCGCCTGCTCTTTGTCACCCACAGCCATCGTTTTCATGAGGCAGCTGCTCTGTACCCGCTGCCCCGTGCACCTTTTATCTGCCTTCTGTTAAATGATCTCAAATATGTGATATGATAAAAGACAAACAAACACCCGTTCAATTTCGCTCACCCTAATGCCAGACTCCACTTTTACCGAAGTAATTAAGATTAATGCAGTTGATAATTTAGGAAGTATTCTTAAATGTACCCTTCTGGCAGCATCCAACGTGTAATTTTACCTTAGAAGGTTTATCGGAGCACTTAGGTAACAGATAGTTCCTCAGCGAACAGCAGCATGTGGAAGGAAAATGAAAGATTAATATTTCTTAAATAAACACCAAAATCAGTCAGTCTTTATTACAGCCCCACAAAGATGCTGCTCTCAGGCCCAGCCCTTCTGCTGATTCCCAGGGGAGATCAACCCACCGCAGTCTCAGGGCTTGCTGAGCCGGAGGGGAGGTCTCAGATGTCCGATGTCTCTTAGAGAAGCGGAGGCTCCGCCGGGCTCTGCTCAGCCGTGCCAAAGCACACCAGGACCAGGCCAGCCCTTTGCCCCGGGGAGTTCACCCCGACCTTGCTCCAGCCCATTCCTGTTCACCTCAGCAGCTCTCATCCGCAGTCGGCACGACCCAGCTCCATGGTGGGTGAGAAGCCGAGCTAAACCTCAGGAGAACCTCACCACTCCCTGCTACCAGCAGTCTTATTTCCTTTGGAAAAGATTCAGTTGCTGTTGGCCACAGCTGGGGATGGGACCACAGCGAGTGACTGGGTCTGAGTGACACCTAGCTCCCACGACCGCCCAGCCGGGGCCTTAAGGGATTTGCTTTGCCAGGTCACCCCGATCCCTCTGTCCTTTTTCACACAGACATCTGACTGGGGTGACCGTGCCTTCTCCTCACCCACTTCCTCTAAACCATGTCCCATGGGGCATCCTCTCTGTCAGACCTCCTCTCGCAGTGCCGCAGGGTCGGGTGGCACAAAGGTTTGGGAGGAACCCTTGGGCAGGGTGCCGAGGCACCAGCTTGTGACGCCCCCACATCTGGTGGGGTGCCCAGGGAGCTGCCAGGCTCAGCAGTGCCTGCCCACAGACCTGCCCTCTTGTGCTCTTTCACGTTATAAGCTGAGGAAAGATGGAACTGTTTGCAAAACCTGGATCCCAAGCAAGAGCTGGATTCTCACCAGCCTGGAAATTCAAAGCTGTTCAGATCCAGAAAATCAATTTTGAATCATCACAAGCAAGAAACAAACTTTCTGAATAACGCTCCACCTTCTCCTTCAGCGAGAATAATTCGCTGGAAGAAAACTCCTGCCCTGACACAGCCAGACCAGACCATCCAGGACTGCATGTGTGTTTGCACAACCCCCACAGGCATCTTTCCCAGACCCTCCTACCGGGCCCTTTTCAAGCTGTGGCACCAGAGCTCAGCTCCTTCCCACTGTGGTTCCTGCCCAAGGAGTGCCCCAGCTTCCTACAAAACTTCCTCAGGAAGAGCTGTTGTCCATCCCCAGACCTGGGCAGTGGTCCTGGGCAGTGCCTGAGCATGAGGCTCATCCTCAGGGATGAGCAGGGACCATGGCTGGCAAGGAAGGAGTCGCGTCCTGCAGGCCAGATGCTCCCATGTGCTGTATGGAATGAAGACAGGTGGGACCTGGACTTCTCCTGTGGGGACATCACCAGCCGGCTGCAGGGTGCTGGGGGACAGGGATGGCGTGGGGGCGACCTGGGCTTGTCGCTGGGTACAGGGTGCAGGATCAGGCCTGGCTGAGAGCTGCCCAGCAGAATCTGGCCTGTGCCCTGAGCTCACCCAGCACTGTGGTTTGGGCTTTGACCATCCTCTTCCTCCTCCTTCTCACACCAGCGAGGTCATTCCATGCCTCTTGGGGCTGTATCTTGATCATGGCTGCAGTAAGCCCTGGCAGGGCGTTGGGTCTGCAGGACCCCAATGGGCAAAAGCAGCAGCCAGGATGCAGGGCTGGGATGCAGGAGGTGAGGAGGTGAGACCCCCATCTCCATCTGTGCCTCAGTTTCCTCACTCCCACAGCATCCCATGCCATGCACCTGGCCAAAGCCACCAATCCATGGTGGCTTGGCTGGGGGTGACCATGATGGGACGTTCCAGGGTGGAAACCCCTTCTTTTGGCAGCCAAGCCCCCCCTGCGTGTCACGGTGCTGGCAGCCAAGCAGAGTGAGGATTCTTGACATATTTTTCTCTTTCTTTGCAGCCAAGAAATTCGTATTTGATGGGAGGTGGAAGCGAGTGCCGGCAGTAGCGGAGCAGCAGAGGGTGCCAAGGTACAAGACAGCTGACAGCACAGAGTCAGGGGCTATTTTGGGGAGCCACATGCTCTCCTCTTCATCCTGGACAGGCTCAGGGAATAGCCTCACCCCCCCACCCCAAGCATCTGCAGAGATGCTCAAGGATCTTCTGGCTGCTTTCATGTCCCATAAGAGGTAGAAAGTTTCAGGAGAAGGAGCTGGTTCACAGGGGGAAGGGATTTTTCACAGCCCTACTGAGTAGGATCAGCCTGCTTGGGGAAGATTTAAATCCTTTAGACAGAGGTTAAATGCCCCTTTGTTGGGGACAAAACCCCAAAGCATGTTCAGACTCATCCCTACATCTCATGGAGTCACTGAAAGCCAGAAGAGCTGGGGGATTTCTCTGTGGGACGCCCACATGCCCCCCACCCATCTCCCTCCTGCCAGCTGCAGCGAAGGGCTTTTACCTGGGTGATGCCACCAGCTGGCACCTTGGTTCTTTTTCCTTCCACCCACTCCCACGTTGCCTCCAGCGCTGATGCCCACCCCGATAACAGCAGCCCCGTCCCGAGATGGTTTCCTCACCTCACAGGAGCAGCGTGCAAGCTGGCCCGTGCCAAACCCCAGCCTGGCCTTCCAGCCAGCCCTGCACCTTCACAGCCCCATCAGGGCTTTGCTGGGCACTGTACATACAAGTGTCAGGAACAGTCCCTGCCTGGGTAATCTCACTGGCTGATACAGAGAGCAGATAGCTGAGGGGAAGCGTTATCGGCCTTGATTTGCAGATGGAGGAGGGCTGAGTCACCGTGATTAACTGACTTCCCCAAGGTCATGCAAGGGAGAGGCCCGGCCGGGCACTGAACCCAGCTCTCCCGAGTACCCCGGTGGGGCCATCCCCCTGATCCCCACCACAGGGAGGGAGTTTTTCCTTCCGCCCAGAGCGATGTTGGGCTGGGGCTTGGCAAGGGCTGGCCGGTGGGGCTGACCCTGCGTCTCCTCAGGCAGTGCCCCCATTTCAGCCCTTTCTTCGGTGGCTGGATGGGTTTTCTTGTTGAGCACCGGAGGAGTGTTTTGCTGGTCAACAACCATTTTAGCTTTGCGGGTTCAACATCTGGTGAGGTGCTTCACCTGCTGCTGCCCTGCTCATGGTGGGGGCTGTGGGGATCCCCATGGTGTGGTCCCCATATGGTAACCCAGCTGAGATGCAAAGCTTCAGCTTCCCGCTGATGGGAATTGTGACTCCTATCTCTTGGGAAAGAGATGATCTCGGGGTTCTGGTGTGATGTGGTCCCCCAGGATGTGTGTGCTGGAACAACCCTGTAGGAGTAACTGCTCAGGGCGTTGGGAAGCACTAAGGTGCCAACCCCAGGGGACCCCAAAACAGTTTCTGAAGCACAAATTGATGAACAGCTTGATTCTGGGTGCCAGAGAGCTGGGGTGGTGAATAACAACCTGCCTGGCATGTTGGGGCTCCTGGCAGGACGAGACCTGCCCTGCAGAGTGGCAGGCTGGGCTCTGCCTTACCAGCCAGACTCCTGCCATGCCTGCTTGGCTTGTCCGTGGTGAAAGTTGCCTGGTGGAAAAGGACCTGGGACTGTTGGTCAACAGTGGTTGAAGATGAGCCAGTGTGTGCCCAGGTGGCCCAGAAGGCCAACAGCATCCTGATTTGTATCAACAATGGTGTGGCTAGCAGGACCAGGGCAGAGATCAGCCTCCTGTACTGGGTGCTGGTGAGGCCCCACCTCAAGTACTGGGTTCTGTTCTGGACACCTCTGCCAGAAGGACATGGTGGGGCTGGAGTGTGTCCAGAGAAGAGAATGTTGCTGAGGAAGGGTCTGGAGCACAAGTGCTCTGCGGGGCAACTCAAGGAACTGGAGGTGTTCAGCCTGGAGAAAAGGAGGCCCAGATGATACTTTCTCACTCTCTACAACTCCCTGAAAGGAGATTGGAGCAAGGAGGGGGTTGGTCTCTTCTCCCAAGAAACAGGATAAGAGGAACAGCCTCAGACTGCACCAGCAGAAGTTCAGGGTGGACATAACGAACAATTTCTTTCCCAAAAGGGCTCTCAAGATGTGGCTCAGGCTGCCCAGGGCAGTGGTGGAGTCCCCATCCCTGGAGGCATTGAAAAGCCCTGCAGATGTGGTGCTGCAGGACAGGGGTTGGCAGTGACCTGGCAGTGCTGGGTTCATGGTTGGATTCAATGATCTTAAAGGTCATTTCCAACCTAGGTAACTCTGTGATTCTAAGACACAGCACATGGAAGCCCTGCATCAGTGGGACTGTCCTGCATGGCACTGACTCCACTTTCCCATCCCTATGGCTCTGCCAGCGCAGGGGGCACGTGTTCGCTTCCCCTGGCGCCCAGCACCAACGCACCAGCAAGCCCCAGCCCTTGCCATGCAAGTCCTGCAGCTCTGCGCATCCACGAGCGAGCCTGTGCTTCAGGAAAAAAGGGGGCGAAAAGAGTCTCCTTTATGTGGCTGAAAGAGCACAGCTGTGATAATGTAGGGAGCACTGGCCTTGGGTATTTTATCTTGGCAAGGAGCCTTTGCAAATTTAAACAGCAGCAAGCAGGCGCTACAGTTGGGGCTGGACGCGGCATAAGCGGCGCTTTGTTTTGCCAGCAGAACCCCTGCGTGCCAAAGGGCCGTGTGTGAGCTTTGGCCGGCACGCGGCGAGTGAGCACCATCCCAGCCCAGGATTCATTTCACTTAGCAGGGTGTGAAGTTGTGGGGGAGCACAAGCCTGGCAGTTTGAATCAGAGAGGCGACCCCAGGGAGCTCCCTCCCCACCAGGGTTCTCCCTGCTGCATCGCCTTCCCCGCCCTGCAGGGACTGGCAGCATCTTTGCTGAAGGAGCAGGGGAGCTGCAGCCAGTCTCTGCTCTCTCCATATAAATGATGAAAACCCTAATATTAGGAAGGCATGTGTGCTGCAGCAGCACCACAGGGTGTAGGGTGCTCACCCCAGCTGTAAAGCATCAAACATCAGCTGCCAGACAACCAGCACATCGCTCCCTGAGGCTCTGAAAAGATGCAGGTTGCTCCCCTTTTCCTGCAGAGGCTCTCCTTTTCTGCTCAGAGCACTGCTGGTCACGCATAGAGAGAGTGCTCAGCATGGCGTGGACCCTGAGCGGGGCTGTGGTGCTGTAGGAATTACAGGAGAAGAAGAAGCAGCTGAGTTTCACACTTACAGCTCCCAGGCTCCCAGCAGTGTCCTGCCTTTGCCCCCTCCAGCAGACAGCAAAGAACCGCTTCTAGTGAGAGTGGAGAAAGACACCCCTTGTGCTTCCAGCTGACCTTAACGTGTGGGTTTGCTCATCTTTTTGATCTAACCTGTATCTGGGGGTGCAACCCTGGTGGTACCTTAGAAAAGGCTGCATTTGGCTTCACATTGAAAGCCCTGAAATCCCGTCCTGTAAAACCAGATGGTAACTTCAGGGCTCGATGTTTGTGCTTTCACCTACCTAACGGTGTCTAAAATTGGGAGGGTCATCCGTGGGCGCTGGTGAAGCTACAGCAGAGGCAGCAGGAGCCCTTTTTCTGGGGTTTTCAGAGTCTGGGTGCTGTTCAGGGTTTCAGTTTGGTGGAGGGGCAACAAAGGCAACGGGTTACACTGGTGGGAGGAACTGTGGTGGAGCAGAAGCCTGGTGTCATCATCCCTTGGCACATGGGGACGTGAGGACGTGGGGACAGAGAGCCCTTCGCAGGGCGCCTCTCCCAGCCCGTCCCGACAGCCCTTCCCGCTAATCCGTAGGTGGAGCTCTTCTGTCGTCTTTTTCTGCCGATGTTGCTAAGAACGAACCCAGAAATAGCCTCCCTGCGAGGCAAAAAGTGCCTCTCTCAGCAGTTTTTGACAGAGGTGACATGTTCCAAGCATTCTTTGAAGAGCCAAAAGCTGGAGGGACTTCACCCCAGGGCTGCTTGGTGGGTCACACTGCCCCTTCCTCCATCCCCCTCCACAGCAGCAAGAAAAGGGGCCAGAATATCTCCTGTCCCTCCGCTGGCCCCTTCCCCAGCTGACAGTTGTCTCTTTTCTCCTCTCCAGGTCTGAAACGATGCGGCAGAGCCCCACCAGCACTCGGGACCCCACAAAACCCCAGCCCCGGGGAGCTGCTGCCCCTCTCACCATCCCAGTGCCCATCAGCAGAGGACCATGCCCATGACAGAAGGACAGCAGCTTGTAGTGGGACAGGAAAACGGGGCTTTCTAGCCCTTCCCCCCACCTCGGTATCATGACTGGAGAGACCCAGCATGTTTACACCATCAGCGATACTGAGGCTGGTCCCAAAGACTCCGACAAGGACTTTGGCTTTGAAGGATGCGGGGAGAAGGATGAGAGGACGCTGGGTGGGGAGGGCACGTCTCCCTTCCCCAGTCCCAAGGACAAGGAGCCCCACAGCCAGCGGGAAGCCGTGATCCGGCCGCAGCAAGCGGGAAAGATCGACTTCAAATCCCTCCACCACAAACCCACGTTTGGCAATGACAGCACCTGGGGAGAGGTCAAGGGCAGCCCCCAGTCCCCGCTGGGGAAGGGTCGAGCCCGCGAGCGCAGCCGGCGCTCAGGGAAGGGTGACCGGGGCCACCATCAGCTCTACCGGCTCAGCATCACTGGCACCCGGCCGAACCCCACCATCGGCATCGCCTACCCTCAGCAGAAGGTGACCCCTCCAAAGAAGCCGGAGGCAAATCATGGCCCCGTAGCCGGCAGCTACCGCTTCCACGTGCCCAGCATCCCTCAGCGCGAGGCCGAGCTCCGGCAAGAAGACCTCGGCTTTGGGCGCTGCTTCCCCGATGCTGCTGCCAGCTGTACCTCCGCCAACTATACCTCACAGCCCGCGCCCCACCACGGCCCCAAAGGGCAGCCACCCGCCGCCGGCATCCCCCTCAAGACCCCCGGCACCAATGGGCAGCTACATTATTTAGAGTTTCAGGCAAACAGGGCTGACTCCTGGCCTTCCCCGGAGAAGAGCTTTGCTGGTGCTGGCTATGGGGTCTCGGTGCAGAAGGCCAACTCCTTCCCTGAGGGTGGCAAAACCAGCACCCACGGTCTGGGGATTTTGCCATGCCAATACCCCTTCCAGCTGCTCCATGACTCGGGGAAGGAGCCATACCACAGCGAAGCCGGCAGCCAGGAGTACCTGGACGTGGGTCTCGCCACTGGCCCGCTGGCTCATGGCACCTTCGCCTTCCACTCGTCCTCCAGAGAGTGGCAAGATGAGGCACTGAGCGGTGGCTCCTACGAGAGCGTGTCCCCCGAGGGCAGGCTGTATGGCTTGCCTGCCCCACCACCGCCACCACCGCCGTTCCTGCACCCACCGCCGGCCCCGCACCATGGCCCGCTGCCATGCTGCAAGGGCAGGAGCGAGCATCTCGCCGACCCCAATGGTGCTCTCTCATCATCTGGTGCTATCGACCCAAACCCAAGCACTTTCCAAGAAAACCAAGCTGTTTTTCCGTCTAGTTTACACTCGCCTAGTGTGCCAAAGCCAGTCGGTAAGAGGCCAGCCTCAGAGAAAGACAGTGTCCCCGGCCCGCGGCTGCTGGTGCAGAGCAGCCCCCTGAGAAGGAACATGCCACCAAACCCTCTCTCCCAAGTGCACTTTCCAAGCAAAGCCTATTGCAGCTCCCCCACGGGCAGTGCCAGCGCAGGATCTATGGCTTTTGAGACGAGCGTTCCCACTACGGCACCCACCCACCCCAGGCTTGTGCAAGCTTGGGAAGGTGCCACTAAGGCGTTTTCTCCCATGGACCAGAATTCAGCACCTTATTCAAACTCTGTTGGAAACCAGTTCTCATTTGAGTGCCAGTCTGGCCCTGAGCAGAGGCAGCACAGGCAGAAAAATGTCAGGATGCCTTGGCAGCAGCAAATACACCTCACTTCTGCAATGCCCAGTCAAAACAGGCTCGAGCTGTCAAGACACATCACCAGCCAGAAGCTCCCCTTCCCCTTGGGCACATCCGAGTGGCCAGGGAGTGGAAAAGCCCAGAAAGGGCCCCCTGTCAGTAGCTCTGCAGGGTATCACGGCAAAAAGCTCTTGTCAGGAGAGAACCTTGGGGTCCAGAGGGGAGACTCTAACCCAACGGGAGCTTTCTCTTTTGAAAATGGGAAGGAACCAGGGTCTCCCGCCTGTGATTCAAGAAGCAAAGCCCTCTTCTACAGCATGGGTCAAGCAGGTCCTCCTCCTTCAAGAAACTCATCAGCCTCAGCGCTGGTCCTGCCACCATCGGGAGTGGTGGCTGCCTCCCCTTGTGAGTCCCCACTGCCATCCCCTGTCCCCAACCCCACCTGCAGCAGCACCTGCTCATCACTCTCCCCCATGTCCAGCAGCCCACTCAACCCCAGCTTTGAAGACAGCCAGATGTCTGGAGCACTGACCGCATCTCCCTTTTTCCAGCACCCCTGCCAACCCAAGGACAGCAACAAAACCTTCCACCCCTCTGACATCCTGAGCTCCAGCTCACTTCATTACCACCCCTCTGACTCTGTCAAGTCCTTCCACTTCCCTCCTGATGCCCTGAAAGAAGCCAGTCTCCTGAAATGTGCCCCCGCAAGTCCGTTCCACAAACCCACCGTGGAGGTGGCCAAAGGATGCTCAGATGGACTGGACAAGGAGCAGCCTCCACCACCCTACTCCTCCCATCACTTGCTGGCCAGCTCACTGAGCAGTGCCAGCCTGGACCAGCTGGACGTGCTCCTCACCTGCAAGCAGTGCGACCAGAACTACAGCAACCTCTCCTCCTTCCTGCAGCACCGCCAGTTCTGCACCTCCCATCCTGCTCCCCAGGGAGAGGGCAAGGATGCTCCCCGGGCAGCCGAGGGGCGGAAAGCTCTCTCCCTGGAGCCCCCCAAGTCCCCCAACCTGAGGCTCTCTCCAGATCCCCAAACACATTTCTTGACATTAAACAAGAGTGATGACTTCTTGCTGGATGGAGAAAGCAAAGGTGAGGGCAAGGAAGATGCTCTGAAAGGCGGCCTCTTCAACAGCCTTTCAGCCAGCACCCTGCCACTCACAGCTTCAGACCTGGACATCGATGATGCCAAGCTGGACAGCCTGATCACCGAAGCCCTCAACGGCCTGGGGTACCAGTCAGATAACCCAGAGATCGACAGCAGCTTCATAGACGTGTTTGCTGACGAGGAGCTGACAGGCATGAAGGCAGCCAGCGGTGGGATGTCCCACAAGGCAAAGGAAGCCCTGGCCACAGACAGCAAATCAAAGCAGATAGCAGTGGAGGAGAAGGCAGCAGCCCAGCCCAAGGATGATTGTTTTTGTGAAGACGGCCACCCTGATGGGGAGCAGGTGAAGAGAGAGGCAGGAAAGCAGCAGCTGCACAAAGGGAGGGCAGCACGGAGGTTGGCAGCCCAGGAGCCAGATGCTGGGGCAGCAGGAGTGCAGAAGACAGCCAGGCTGCGAATGGGCAGGAAGAACAATGTCCCACCAGCCAGCACATCCTCCAAGTCCACCTCCAGCCAAAAGCATCCAAGGAAACTCAGCCAGGAGCCTCCAGCAAATAGTGAGGTGGGGACCAAGAGCTCCAAGCCACCCCGGTTCTCTATGAAGGACGTGAAGAAACGGAAGCCTCGAAGCGGAACATGGAGCAAGGAGCTCATTCACAAGATTGTGCAGCAGAAGAACAAGCTCCACAAACTGCAGGTGAAGAGCAGCAAGCAGGAGGAGTTCCCCCAGGTCACTGAGAGGCTGACGTCGACCTCCAAGGAGGGCAGGTTTCAGGAGTATGACTATGTCTCCGACTCAGATGACGACGGGGCAGAGTGCAGCCAGCTCCGTGGGAGGAAGAAGCGTGGCACGGGATTCATCGGGACGACCAAATACGGCTTTAGCAAGAAACACCCAGGACGAAATGAGAGAGACGGAGAGAAAGATCCATCCTGGAGCTACAGCCGCAAAAGGGACAATCAGAAGAGGGAGGCACAGGAGCACAGGAAGCTCCCAAGCCAAGAGGATACCGAGAAAGAGGGTTGCACCACCAGGATCCGAAGGCGGAGCAGCCAGTCATCTACTGGCAGCACCCACAGCGGCAGCGTGCCCAGTGAGATGGGCACCAGCCTCCTCCTCACTGAGGGGGCAGGCTCAGGCAATGAGAAGGGAGGCGTGCAGAGGAGGAGGAGATTGGGCAGCCCGGCACATGTGCCAAGGACTCCGCTCAGTCTTCTGGAGGACAAGAGCCCAAAGAAGACCCAGAAGGGCCAGGAGGACTTTCCTGGGGGAAGCAGGCAGTTTGGCTCAGCCAAACCTTTGCTAGCAGACTCCAAGACACATGAGAGTACTGAACCAGATGCTGCTGCCATGGACTGTGCAAAGGACGAGACATTACCACAGCCTCAGGAAAGCCAGCAGCCCCACATGGATGCTTCAGGCAGGAGCCCTGTCAGGGTCTCCTGTAAGGAGGGTGTGGAAGAGCCCAAAGGAGCAGCAAATGCCAAAGGTGAGGCAGGAGATGCCTCCCTGGAAGTTCAGGCCTCATCTGAGGAGCCCATGGTCAACCAGAGGCATCACTTTACCCCTTTCACAAGCGATGGGCTGAAGTACCCCACAGAAGAGCTAGTTGCTCCCTCCCATGGCGGCAGTGAAGCAAGTTCTGGCAGTGCCAGCACTGCTTACTCTGAAGCTGGCATCAAGGGCCTGAAGACCCACAGGCTTGACACTTGCAAGGACTACCCGGCACAGGCTGCCCCCTACAGTGGCAATGCAGTGGGCATGATGCTCAACGCCAAGGCGCCCGATCCATACATCAGCAGCAGCGAGGTGTTTTTTGATCCCAAAGGCCTTCCCAGTCACTATGATGACAACCTCTTCTCAAAGCCCCCAGCCTTGGGCTCCTCACATGTGGATGACATGTACTTGTGCCGGGATGACCTCAACGCCAGCTCCTTTGAGCAGAAGCACACCAGCATCTCCCCTTACGCCGCAGAAACACCACAGGGCAAGATCTCCTCCCCTCTCAGCTTTGATTCCTCTTCAATATTTGGAGAGCTTCCCGTCGCCGAGTTCGATCCACCACTGTATGAGGGTGTTTCTGCCAGCAAGGACAGTTATGTGACGCCGTTCACCTGTCCTGGCAGTACCCCCAGCAAGCCGCTGCCGTTTGAGCAACCGTATCCACCGTTCATGCCAGAGAAAGACTGGTCCCTCATGGAGGAGGTGGCTCCAATGCTGCCAGAAGACATGACTCAGTTCCACAGCCTTTCCGTGGAGAAGCCGCTAGCCAAGAAATTCCCCGAGGAAGCACCTGTCCCCACGAGCCAGCTCTCCGTGCCGCTGCCGGACAGGATAACGGATTATAATGTGACCTTTATGAACAACATCTCGGACGATGAACTGGAGATCAAGAGATTGGTCACAGAGCTGGAAAGTCAACTGCAAACCAGCAAGCTGGATAATGAGGCATCCAACACCCTTGAGAAACCCGAGCAACACATCGCTGCCCATCTGCGAGGACAGGTGGCGGAGCTGTTCCCACCACTGCCAGTCAAGCAAGAGACAAGCCAGGAGAAAGGGCTGGTTTTGGCAGGTTCGAGCCTCTGTGTTGGGGAGAGGCTGGGAGGCAAGAAGCTGGCTGCCACAAGGGTCTGTGGGAACTATGAGAGACCCAGGGAGCCCTGGCCCTGCCCGGTGGACCTGGGCACACTGGAGGCAGGGATGTGCACACCAGCCCCGCTTGCCATGGACCACTTCTGCTCTAAAGAAAGTGACAAACAACTCCAGGTTGCTGCAGCCGCCAAGGAAGGTGACCCTGGAAAGATGGAAAATGCGTCTTCCTCCAGAAGTCTCCCTGGCTCGCGCACACCGGACCAAGTAGAGGCTGCTGTCTACACAGACCCTGTGACGAAAAGCCCTCCTGTTGTCTCTGACTCCATGTTCCCCAAGACCCTGGAGGCTGCAGAAGTGACCAATGACACCCTGCCATCCCTGCCATGCAAGCAGGGTGCCAAGAATTTCTCGGTGCTGGGGAAAGCAGACAGAAGCTTTGCTGATGCTGCGGAGCGAACGGCGTTTGAGGCCCATCTTCCAAACCACAAACCTGGATTTGGCTTTCAGCAGGGTCCCACCCCAGCCTCAGACCTTGCCTTTTCCCCACACTTCAGGGAGGCCCCAGATACAGAAGAAAGACCCTTAAGCAAGCCCAAGTCACCCAAGATGGCAAAAAGCACCGTGGATTTCAAAGGGAGTGGTGGTGGCTCTGCGCTGGTGGAAGAAATGGAGAAGATGAGCCCTACCACCTCTTTGACTTCTGGACCTGCTGACAAAGCCAGCAAGCAAAAAGTGCTGCTGTTTGATATGCTGAGTTTGCCCAAGGACAGTGACTGCAGCTCCCAAAAGAAAGGGGCACCCCGGGAGTCCGCAGCCAACCCTCTGCAGCAGCTCCAACTCTTCGTTGCCCGAACAGTGAAGAGCAACGAAGAGGAGCTGCTGATGCCATGCTTCCCCATGCTGCTTGCTCCTAGCCATGCCTCTGCCTCCACCCGTGTCCAGCCAGAGCAGAAAGAAGAGAGCAGCAGTGCCTTGGAAGGGGAGAATCAGCCATCCTGCCCTGCCCAAGGCGAGGGGAACAGCCCTGCTGGAGGCAACACGGACAACATTGCTGGCGCAGCCAAAGAAGCTCTGTTTTTCCCTGGTGGACGTGAGCAGCTGGAGCCCTTCGGTGCAACAGGCTCTCACCGCGCCAAACAATCCCCGTTTGCAAAGCCAGAGCTGCCAGACAACGTAGCGGAGCTGCAGCACTTGGCAAACGAAGGCGCCGAGCCGAGCGACACTAATATCCGTGCAGATGGTGCTTCCCGAGAGCGTGACGACCTCTCGTCACTCAAAGACGCAGCGGTGACCCCTCTGCCAGGGCGAGGGAAGAAAGCCGATCGGCCCGTGGAAGAGCAGGAGCAAGACCAAAGCAAAGTGCCCTTGGCATTTACAGGGCAGGAGCAATCCCGTTTAAGCCACAGTTTGCTCGAGAAGGAAACGCTGGGCGGTGCAGCAGCAGAGAGGCTGGAAAGGAATCAGGTGGGGCAGGGGGCACAGCCCCTGCACAGTGCCCCCATGAGCCCCACCTGCCCCTCTGCTCCCTCCAAGGAGGAGGAGAATCTCCACTTGGTGCTGGAGGTGAAAGCCAGCGCAGACGGCGCAGAGGTTCCCACAGAAGGAAGTGAGAAGTCCAGCAAAGACTGTCATTACACAAGGGAATCTCCAACCAGTTTGCCCTTGACAGTCGACTTGTCTCGCCCCAGATGCTTGCAAAGCGGTGGGATCGAGGGAGGAGAGGTCCCCAGCTTCAGCGCTCAGCTTTTGGGTGAGAAATACAGCGCAGCCCTGCTCAACCCACCGAGTTCATTCATCACAAAGAGGTGTCCTCCTGAGGGCAGCAGCCCTCTCATCCATCACCCCACGACAAGCCCAGGTGAGCAAGGGACATGGAAAAGGGCTCCCACCGTTCCCCCTGGACTGCGTCACTGTGGGACTGTGCCAACGGGAACTGCCAAGGACACTCACTGTCACACACCCCGTGGTGATTTAGGTAACTATGGACTGCCTGAAGGAGAAGGGACAGCGAGACCCTGCACTTTGCCTCTGGTGGACTCTGACTTGGAGATGGGTGCTGCCCAGGCGGCACACAGGGAGGACCGCGCTCCTCCCTGCTCGCCATCGCTCAGCCAACGGGATGTTGGGAAAGAGGTGACCGAACGTGCCAGTGCTGGGCTGCCAACTTCTCATTCGAATGAAAACCTGGTGTGCACCATCATGGAATCAGCTGTCAGCTCCATTCCTCCAGAACCCCAGGGTTGCCCAGCCGAGCCCACAAGGCATCTTTTGCCAATCAGAGACAGAGAGGTAACCCTGAATCAAGAGCATGAGCTTGAGAGCGGCTCTGGTGATGGAAATAAGCATCAAAGTGACCCAGGGGCTCTGTCCAATGGTTTTGTTGAGCAGGTGCCAGCTACTGTCAGCAAAGGTGTTGTAGATCTTGGTCCTGCTGAATTAAATGACCATGAGTTTTCAGAGGCAGCAGAGGGGAGATTTGGTCTTTTCAAAGCCACAGACAGCAGAAGAAAGAATTTAAAAGGAGAAAAGCCCAAAAGCCATGAGGCTGGAGAAGCTACGAGTTGCGTGTTAGACAGTATGGGCCAAGGAGAGGGCAACACACCAAACAGTGCTCCAAACCCTTCCCAAAGTGAACTTCACAAAGAAAAGAAGCCAAATGGGCTCCCAGTGACCTGTGACATTTGTGCAGCCACTTTCCGGTCCAAGCCTGGTCTGACCAGGCACAAGGCTGTCAAGCACCAGGTGAGGAACGGTGGTGTACCACAGCCCAGCAAGACTCCCAGATCCACTGCAATTCCTGCAGAGAAGACACCAAAAGCAGCCCACAAAGTGCCCAGGAGGAGCCCGAAGTCTTCAGTCAAGGACAAAACATGCAGCTCACAGATGCTGACTGCCAGCATTGGACATGTCCCCAAGACAACGTGCCCAGACCTGGAGAACGAGCCCAGTGCACAGATGCAAGAAGTGGTGAGCAGAGTGCTCAGCGACCTCAGCGTGATCTCCTTCGAGATGTCCCAGGAGCTGCACCGCACATGTGGGCTGCAGAGGGAGGCGAGGGCGAAGGAACCATGCTCAGAGACAGAAGCTGAGAAGCTGGACTCAGGACGGCAAACCAGGAAGGGAGAAAAGGGCAGAAGGAGCCAAAGCAAAGATCCTGGAGAGGTGAACGGCAGTTCTGAAAGGAAGCTCAGCAGGAAAGCGAGACGGAGGAAAGCAAAGGTATTTCCCAGTAGAGATGAGCCCGATGGTCCGTGTGAGCTGGGAAAGAATGCGGGTCCTCCCACTGCTGTCCTCAGCTCCAGTCTGACCAGGATCATGGAGGGCTTGCATGAGCCAGGTAGTTGCATCCCCACAGAGCAGCAAAATAGGCCCAACTCAGCCCAGCACTGTCACAAACCTGAACAGCCCTCTTGTGCAGCTGAGCTTGCCGAGGACCTGGAGAGCAAGATGGTGTCTTCAGAGGAGGTGGTCAGCCAGGAATCAGCAACGGGCCCAGGCGCCTCTTCTGGGAAGGTGGAAGATCCAACTGGAGTGGAAGACACACAGGCTTGTGAAAAATGGGTTCGTGGGTTTGTGAAGCAAGTGGAGAAGGGATTGGGCAGCGCAGGCAAAGAGCAGCATCGCGCTGCTGACAGTGCAGAGGAGGTGGAGGCTGAGACAGAAGACAGTCCTGCAGCAAGCAGCAGCACTGCGAACCAGAACAGTTCCCCACGCGGTCCCACACCTTCTGCCGAAGGGGGACTGATACTGGAGATATGTGACTCGGAAACCACCCAGGTTTCCAGTCAAGGCACCCTACAGACCACACCAGGGCCCAGCCCTACTCCTGCAGAGCCGAAGCAGTGGGTGAAGGAAGATGTGCCAGTGGACAAAGAGCATTGTGGAGAAAGTGCATCCGTCTCAGACCTCCAGAGCTTGTTTGATGATGACTCCACGTTCTCCCAGCTGTTTCCCCAGGATGACCGCTTTGTCCGGAGAAAGTGCACAAGGGTGTATGGGAAACGCAGCAAGAAACCCAAGCCCATCATTGAGGTGAACCTCCAGCCAGCAGGTGCCATTGACCTCTTCACCATCCGGTTAGCTTCCGACCTCAACGAAAGCAGCTCTTTTTGTGTCACCAGGGAGGACCCTTGTGAATATGAAAACATCTCCGTTGATGATGCCTTAATGCTGAACATGTGTCATGGCAGCAAGGGGAAGAGCGGAGATGCTCCCAGGGGACCTGAAAGCGTTGAGCCAAGGTTGGATCACGAGAAGACTGGCCAAGAGAAGGACGACATTGATCTGGAAGACCACATGCTGAACTTTTTGTGCCAAAACAACCAAATGGACAATGTCCCCACCTTGAACATCTGGGGAAGTTTGGAGAAGGAGGGAGAAAGCCTCTCTGCTGAGGATGTGTTTGACCCTTTGATGGACCTTGAGGATGAGCAGTCACTCAGAGAAGCAAGCTCCCAATCCTCTGACCTTATGGAGAAGCCCTACGATGGCAGAGCTAATGAAGATTCAGATGCATCTGAATTCCACACTATCGACACCGAGATGCTGAACGCAAAGCTGAAAATCAGAGACATGTGCTTCTTTGGTCCTTGTGAAGACCTTCCTGACCATGATGAGGCCAGCGCTGTGAGTTTCAAGCCAAAGCTGGGCCAGAACAGCAAGCACAGAAGTAAGCTAGAAGATGGGAAAGTGGGGAAAAACCGCAGTATCAAGAGGAAAAACAAGCAGTACAAATGCAAAGTCTGCTTTCAGTGGTTCCTGACGTTAGGGGAGCTGGACTTCCACAAGCTCTCCCACAACCCTTCCCCTCCGCCTACCTGCTACATGTGTGTCCAGCGCAAGTTCAGCTCCCGGGAGCAGCTGAGGGACCACCTGAAGGAGAAGCACGCCAAAAACAAAGCCGGTCTCTGGGCTTGTGGGATGTGCCTCAAGGAGATCTCTGACATCTGGATGTACAACGAGCATCTCCGGGAGCACGCCACCCAATTTGCTCGCAAAGGGCAAGCGCAGAAGTCTGTGATGGGCCTGCCCGCCTGCTTCGGCGAGGACAATGCCGCCGTCACCCACTTCCTCAACACCATAATGTATCGGAAGCCCAGCAGGTCCTCCTGCCACACGGACCCCAGCAGCAAGCATGCAGTTAGCAGAGAGAGCAGGAGCCCCAAGGAGCTGCCCCTCGAGCCCATGAAAGACCCCTTGGAAAGCAACGTCAAGGTGAAGCCACCTGCTCCTAGCTCCTCTAAAGCATCTGCCAGTCCATCTCCAGAGCACTTGGCAAAAAGCGAAGGCACCCTAAAGTCTGTCCCCATGCACCCAGACTGCAAGGATCCTTCCAGGGACTGTCACCACTGTGGCAAGCAGTTTCCCAAACCCTTTAAGCTCCAGCGGCACTTGGTCGTGCACAGCTTGCAGAAGATCTACTTGTGCCACAAGTGTCCGATGTTTTACCAGGAGACCAAAGAGCTCCGAAACCACCTCAGCCAGGAGCACGGCATTGTGGAGGAGCAGGAGATCAAGCACACCACGCTGTACGCCTGCGAGCTCTGCGCAGATGTCATGCACGTCATCAAGAAGTCCTTCATCTGCAGCATGTGCAACTACACCTTCTCCAAGAAAGAGCAGTACGACCGGCACATGGAGAAGCACCTAGCAGGAAGCAACAAGACGTTCAAGTTCAGAGGGGTCATGAGGCCTGGCGGTGCCTCCAGGGAGGGCAGGGTGAAGGTGGAAGAGGGTGGTCCTCTCCGAGAGGACATGCCGCCCAGCAAGAAGAGGAAGGTTGCTCACCACAGCAGCTCACTCATACACAGCTCGCCAGTCCACACAGACCACACTAGTGACCTTCAGCTGCTGGAGGCTGCTAGCCCCAGCCTGCAGGCTCCAGCTGACTCCTTCCCTACAGCACCCAGTGACCCAGAAACACCCCAACCCTCCGTGAAAGCAGAAGATCTGGTGGGTGAGTTCTCTGATCTCTTGGCTGAGATGGAGAAATCCCAGTTTGATGCTCTGCCTCCCCCACCCTGCCTCTCCCCAACTTTGCCGCAGGCTGCAGCGAGCAGCCCAGACCTCAGCCATATCTCTGCCCTCTCTATCGAGGAGCTGGAGAAAGGAACGTTTGATGGGAAGCCACTTCCTTTCTTGGACTCGCCCAAATTCACCATGGACCTTGCTGGCTTGGCTTGTAACCAGGCCACAAACCAAAAGGTCTCTCCTCCACATTTAACTGAGAAACAGGGCTACACTGATGCCCATAAAACAGCTGTCGGCAGCGAAGACGAATATACAGCAGGTGTCCCGGAAAACCCCAGTGCAGTCGCTGATGCTGTCGATGGGATCCCGTTTCTCCAGCTTGCCAAGATCTCGGAGCTTTCTTCTTCACAGGCAGAGGCTTTGCCAGCCAAGGAGACCCACGAGTGGGGCAGCCCCAGTGCCAGTGCCACCTCTTCCTGGGAAGATGCATCTAAGGCCATGTGTCTAGAAGCTGCCCGCCAGCCCCTGCCCTTGAAGGACAAGATGGCATCACCCTCGCTGAATCAGGCTGTCAAAGATTCAGGCCCACAGAAGAAGATCGTGGGTAGCCAGCCAAGCAGTGAGGCTGCTCTCAGTGTGAGCAGCCCCGGTGGCAGTTCTGAGGAGGGTCAGCAACCAGTTTCAGGGAGAGAGAAATCCGTGCCTGAGGCTAAGGACAGTAGCAGGAACAACAAGGACCAAGGTGGCAACCCGAGCAAATCTACCAGCCACCAGCCCAGAGGTGAGGTGGCCAGCAATGCCGCAAGACAGAGCCACGTGGAGATGAGCAAAGCCGCTGGCAAGCTTCATCCCAAGAGAAGGAAAGAACACAAATCCCTGAGCCACCGGAGCAGCTCCGGCTCCCGGGAGAACATGGAGGGAGATGGGAAAAAGAAAAAAGCCCGGACCTCGTGCCCAGGGAGGAGCGAAAGCACCAGCGAGCTCAAGCGCGCCGGCTGGAGTACCGAGGCTTCTGCCCTCTCCCCAGGGAGGAGGGACATGCACTGCAACAAACTGGTAGCCAAGCCCAGAGCAGGCGCCCAGCTGAAGAAGATGGTCCTAGACACCTACAACCAGAAGAAGGGGGAGCTCCGTCACGCCAACAACGGGGACGTGAGGCGCAGGAAAGCTATTCTGGGGAAGAGCCTCCACCAAGTGCTGGCCAAGGGGCCAGCGCCGTCACCACACGGCTCCTTGCACAGCCCGCGTGCCACCCGGGGTGCCAAGGCAGCCGGCTCAGCCAGCTACCGCACGGCCGAGTCCCAGAACAACCTGCTAAGCCAACTCTTTGGGCAAAAATTAACGAGCTTTAAAATTCCTTTGAGAAGAGATACTTCAGAGTAATTTATGGAAGTGACTTCTGATGATCCTCAGCTGCTTTCAAGGGGTTTGCAAGGGGAAAATTATCAAAGCATTAAATTCGTTTGTGTAGCATGATTTCTCTGTCTAGCTTCAATGAACTTGCACTGCAGCCTCTGTGAAATAGTTTGCTTTGTGTCTACTTAATCTACTTTAATTCACCTGATTTATCATGCAAATGCCGGAACTTTGATGTTGCTGACGATTTCCACGAACCGAAATTGTAATCGCTTTGGGCAGACCGAATCGTCGAGAGCAGTCGCTTTGTTGCAGAAGTGCTGAGGTTACGAGGATCCTTGCAAATCTCAGACCCTTTTGAGTCTGTCTCTGTGTTATCTTTGTACAAAGTACTTGAAGAGATGAACTTCGTTCCGCGGGCGTCTGATTCGTGAGGTGCAGTACACTGTAGAAAGCAAATTTTTTTATATGTGAAGATTTTGCACAAATAGCCCCACACAATTCACTTAATTGGGAGCTGCCCCGAGAGATGATGCCATTCCCTTCCAAGAAAGAAGAATTCAATCAAGTCCTACGTTCTGACGGCCAGCCCTGCGAGCTTGTTTCTACATCGTCAAGAGAATAACGAGGCAGCTCTGAGGCCGCGGGAGCCCCCGCGGGCGACACTGCCGCTCTTTGACCACTGTAGACGATGTAACCGGAGGAGAACCGCCACCGCGAGCAAACTGCACCTTGACACTTGTGACAAAGTTTTTTAGGGGTTGGGGGGGGGGGGGTTAGGGTGTGTGAGCACGGGTGTGTGCGCGTGTGTGTGTGAGTGTGTGTGTTGTGTTTGGGGGGGATGTGTAACGGCAAAACTGTGCCAACGTACCGCGCCGAACCGGCACTGTCCCGGTGCCCTCAACGGTATCACTCCTAAACTATCTTACTGTATCGAGTTAGTGGCTATCTAGGTACCCGCTTGTACTGCGCAGTTACTGGTGCTATTCTTCTTTCGTAATGTGAATGCAGACTTCCTTGATCGACGAAGAAAAGGGAAACCGTGAGGAAGTAGCTGTTACCTGTAAAAGAAAACACGAAAGCCAACCGAACCCTAAGGAAAGGATCCAGCTTTAGGGGGACACGAAAGCGATCAGGTCCTGTGCGATGGTACTCCACAGCGCCGGAAAGGTTCCATCACGTCCAACGAGCCCGTTCTGCAGCCGAACTTTTGAATCCGGAAAGAAATCTCAGGTGCAAACAAGGACATGGAGGATGATTAGAGATGCTCTAAAAACTCTCCCAAGTCAAGGAGGTGAAGCAATGCACTGATGTGATATGAACAGTCAGAGTACTTTGCGTCTGTCCTGCAATGATGATTTTCTGTTTTGTTTGTTTGTTTTAGAGTTCAAAGGGAAAAAAAAATATATAAGAAAAAAAAACCAAAAGAGGCTTTATTCTGTTCATACGGTACCTTCGCGATCCTCCGTGTTGTGTGGAACTCTGGTAGGTTGTTTACCTTGGGTGCAATGTGTTCTGTCAGAGGTTTTTATTTTGATATTTGTCAGAGAAGCAGAGGGAGAGCGAGAGCAGGGAACGCCGTTTTGTGATGTCGCGTGTGTGCTTCCAAAGTGCCTCTTTCATGTCGTTACGTAAAGTGTGAGGCGAGAATGCGGGGTGGTGCTGTAAAATCACATGTGAGTAGCCTTCTCAAATATATTCCAATATTTTCACAGAAGCTCCCTGTCTGCGTGGTGCTTGCGGGACGCTCCTCCCTGGTCGTGCGCCGCGCCCCACGGTCTCCTCCTCCTGCTCCCACGGCTCTAAGCGGTGACAGTCTCAGTGCGTTCGTGGTGTCCTTTGTAAAGTGGCTGTGGGAGGACATCGGCACTGCAGCCGTCACCTTTTGGTTGCAAAGCAGTAGAGCTTCTTGGGGGTGCAGATGCCCGCCGGTTGCTGGTGGTGATGGCTCGGTTTGGTCATCAGCAACTGGTGATGGAGATGGCTTAGAGTGGTCATCACCAGCTGGTGACAGGGATGGCAACGGGCAAGTTTGGTCACCACCAGCTGGTGATATTAATGGTAATGACCTAGATGGGTCATCAGCAGTTGGTGATGGCCCAGTTTGGTCATAACTAACTGGTGATAGCGATGGCAACGACCTGGATTGGTCATTGTCAATGGGTGATGATGATGGGGTGATGGTAATGGCCCATTTTGGTCACCAGCAACTGGCGGTAGTAACGGTGATAGCCCAGTTGGGTCATCACCAATTGCTGATGGTGATGGCTTAGTCTGGTCATCACCAGCTGGTGATAGTGGTGGTAACTGACAAGTTGGGTCATCACCAGCTGGTGATACTGACAATAATGACCCAATGCGGTGATGGTGGTTGATGGTGGCGATTGCCTTGTTTGGCCATCACTAGTTAGTGAGAGCAATGGCCTGCTTTGGTCGTTAGCAATTGACGGTGGTGACAATGATGGCGATAGTGATGATGACCGCCCAGTTTAGCCATCACCAGTTTGTCCTCAAGCTGACCTCTGCCAGCACGGCGCTGAGGTCTGAAGGTAGAGGCTGACACAAAGCCGGGCATATTATGTTCTTTAATTACTGCCGCAATCACAACATTTAAACGCTGTCAATGCGAGATAGCTCCTAACCACGGGCTAGAATCCTTCCCACTTGGGGCTTGTAACTCAAACTGCAGGATTAATTTGATTAATTGATAGAATTATTTTCCAAACTACTCTTTTGTTTATGGAGGCTTAAAATGCTTGCCGCCCGCACCCTCCTGGTGTGTTGCAGAGCGGAGATAAAGTGGCTGAAAATAATTAGTATGGCTTAATTTAGGGGGAAAAATAGCCTCAAAAGAATTTTGCAGAAAACTGAAGGCAGCACATTTCACTTGGTTCTGGCAGGAAATGTTATGGAGCTGAATCGGGACTTTTATGTTTTCCCTCTGCTGTATTTCGCCGGGGCTGCAGCAGGATTTCATGCCCGGTGGTTATCGGCGCTCTCCCGCACCTCCTGGCTCCTGGAGTTACTTCGGATTTCATCTCCTGGGCATCTGGAACTGAAGTCCCCTGGGAGCCACAGGTTTGCTGCCGAGTCTCCAACCCTAAAGCATCACCCGCCTCACTGCGGCACAGGTCGGGGCAAAGCTCTCCCCAGGGAGACACCAGCATCACTCTGAAGGGTGAAATATTGAGTGTTTCCCCTGCTGCTCTCACTCTGACCCCCTTCCCGCAGCCCCAGCACCGGCTGAGCATGTAGCCCTCTGACCCATCAGCTCCCTGAAGCCCCCGGGCTTTGCCGAGTCCCACGTTATCCAGCACCACCTGTCACTTGGAAGATTACGGGTCCCCATCAACGCAGTTCCAGCGAGGAAGGCAAAGCTGGGCAGCTTCTCCCAGCTGCAGATTGACTCACTGCTCCAGGGTGCCAGCGGTGTGAGGGGGCACCCATGGGATCCTGGGGGCTTCAGGGCTGTATTTGCCACAATGCACTGTCCTCAGCCCCAGTCCACACCCTCCACGGACAAGGACAACGCTACAGCCAGCCCTGTTGGGGTGGGTCTGAGGGAAGGGTGCCTGGCATTGCACAGAGCCCTCAAGGAGGTTTCTTAGCTTCTGGCCACCACCCTAAATTTTCCCTCAAGCTCTTAAAGCCTTCCCCAAATCCAGCCAGCCTTTCTTCTCAGCCGCACGCCTGACTTTCTGAGCTGGAGGTGCTTTAAGCCTCTCCATAAAGCCTGGAAGATAACGGGATCCACCATGGTTGTCACGCTGCGAGCTGGGGCTAAAGATTTCTTTCATTTTTTCTTTGCTCTTCCGTCAAATCCAGCCTGTCCTCGCACAGCAGGAATTTAAACCCCAGCTCCCACTTCTCCATGGCCATCGGCACGTGATGGGGACCATGTGCATCTACGGGCTCCTGCACCCCTGATGCTAAATTGCCTTTACGTGGGGAAACCCAAAGCTGTGTGGCTGCAGCGTGCAGGGAGCAGCGGATCTGAGGAGGTTTTCCGTGGCTGCCATCCTGCCAGCAGCACTGCCCCTCAAGCTGCAGCCCCCTTTCACTGCCTGAGCCTCAGGAATGGGGAGGATCAATCCTTCTGTGAGCCAAAGCATTTTGTCCCTATAGCAGGAAATCAATAGCAGGGGTTGGGAGGAGGAAAATAAGCTGTAAGAAACCTCAGCCTTGAGTTTAGGGGTGAGGACCTCAACACAATGTGTTGAGGGCCCAGAGCATCCCAAATCAGTTTTGCATTGTTTGCTTTAACCCCAAAACCCTCCACTGCAGCTCCTGAGAGCCCTGAATCCCACGTCTCTGCACAGGACATGCCCAAATCTTGCCCAAGCAGCAGAAGGATGTGCCCATGCCAATGCCCAAGCTGTGCCCAAGCAGCAAAAGGATTTGCCGAGGCCATGCCCAGCTGTGCCCAAGCCAGAGAGGACCCCAGGCTGCTGGCAGCTGCCCCAGGGTGGAGCCGGGGCAGGTGACAAGTGGCATCAAGGGCCAGGTTTTCCTGCCAGCAGGTGGCAGGGCCCCTCTGCAGTGCAGCCAGGACCCAGATGCCATCTCTCCCCCTTGGGACAGAAGACAAAACTTCCCCAAACCACTACTTTTCAGATGTTTAGGAGCTGGTTTTGTGGTTCTGGAGAAACCTTGCCAGGGGATGATGCCACCCACTGGGGCACCCAGAGCCACTCGGGGCACTCAGCATCACCACCACCCACTCCTCACCCAAGAAATATGGCCGAGGATGTAGCTTTTCCCATTTACATTCCTCCACCGACACCTCCTCTCCCCGCGTCTCTAATAATATCAGCCCAGATTAATTGGCACTAATACAAATGTACACAGCTCCACAGAAAGATGTCACCTCGCTCACAATGGGGGAACCGGCTGCTCGCGCATTATCTCTGCTCTGCAGGCGTGTAATTCACTCCTCGGGAAAACACGCTATTTATTCTGTTACCCTATAACAATCTCTCTGCAAACACAACAGGACTGGGGAGGGGGGAACTCAGCACCCACCCAGCCACGCTGCTGTCACCAGCACTGTGCTAGCCGGCCCCGTGCAGGGGTACGCGTGGGAGCCCCGCACAGCAGAGCGGTGATGGGGCAGGGAGGTGCGGGGCTTGGGAACAGCATCACACCAGGGATGTGGCCCTTGGGACGGCGTTTGATGCCACCGTAAATTCTCAGGCCTGGGGGGGATCTAAGAGGCTTTGGGGTGTTGCCAAAGAGCTAATTGAAAGGGCACCGGCAAAGAATGTGCGAGGGGAAGGACTGCAACCTGTTTCCTCCCCAGAGCAGGGCTGCACCCCCGTATTTGGCACCATCCAGGCTTTTTTGGCTGCTTATGGCAAGATGTGACCTCCCAGGGGTGTGAGAGCAACCAGGGACTCTCAGCCTCGGTCCCTCAAGGGATGCTGTGGCTGCTGCTTCTAGCACAGAGAGCCAGCGATAGCCAGCATCCCGCTGCTCGGGAAATTTGGGCACCCTATTTGTGTCCGCTCACCCTCAGTCCTGTGTAATTAATGGAGCTGCATTTAATTAAACGGTTTGCCTCGTTGTCTCGGTGTAAACAAACGCAGCAGGTAAATAACATGGGTGCTGCGAGCAACGCTGCGGGCGTGCGGGAGGAGCCAGCTGGGTCTGCAGCCCTGCACTGGCCCACATCCCCACAGCACTCGCAGCCGCGCTTGGGACTGCAGGGAGCCCCCCGAAAGCAGCAGAGAGGAGCCTGAGCTCCCCATGACAGGAGTCAGTTCCCATCGTGGCTGATGCAAAGCAGAGGCCACTCAAGTCTCATTGGGCCGGACCCTGCGAAGACGCCGTGACAGGGGAGGCAAAGGCTGTGGAGGCAGGGCTGCCTGCCCCGGGGTGCGATGGTCTCCAGGAAGGCTGCGAGTCGGGGCCAAATGAGGTGAAACACGCCGGATCGTTCTAGGGGGTGGCCGGCCAAGCGGGGTGGGGCGAGCCAAAGCCTCGTCCTCAGCAGCGTCTCCCTCCCTCAATAGGTTTCTCTTTTATATCTTTTTTCTCCCCTGCAACTCTTCTTAATTCCTAACTTAATTTCTTTTGACATCCCCATTGCCGGCTTGACCTCTTTACTGGAATCATGTGCTGCTTAAAACTCATTATCCCACCATTGGAACAGGAAGTTAATTAAAAACCCTTTAGAAAAAAAAAGAAAAAAGAGGGGGAAATTAAAAATAACATGAAATGAAATGAAATAAAATAAAATAACATAAAAGCAAACCCCATGTTCGGGGGTAGATAGAGACAGGATACGGCCAAGCTGCTCTGCTGGGTCATGTCCCCACAGCCCACCAGCCCGCTGCTCCCCGACTGAGCCAATGACTGAGTCACTAACTGGGGGGCACTGGCCACCACCACCAGCAGACCTTGCCAGGCCGGGACTGGTCACAGCTGGGGGTCAGCTTTGACAGAAATGGTCATGTTTCACAGAAGAGTGTTCCCATCGTGGACCTAAAATGTAAGTGAACCCTATTTACCCTACAAGTAGCCCCAAAATTGCCACCTGGTTGCAAGTTCACACTAAGGACCAGCTTCTGCAACTGGTGATATGCCAGTGGGGCTCTCAGCCACCACTATGGTGTGTCCAGTGCACCCTGGGGTGTCCCCCAGCCCAACCTGGTGTCACAGTGACCCTGGAAGTCACAAATGGGACTTTTTGGACCATCCATAAGCTGGATCTTAAGAGGGGCTTGGCATCCCAAAGCCCTGGGCTTCCCATGAAAGGGCTTTGAGGGCACCACAGGAGACTTTGAAGAGCAACAAAGGGCAGGTTGGGACCATGGGGAAGACACACTGATGTCCGAGGAAGGGACATTGGTGGCCCCATGATGTAGCCTCACACCCAGAAGGGCCATGAGGGTGCAAAGGGCACTTCGGATCTCAAGATAGGGGGAGTTCAGGACAACAAAAGAGGGGTCAGGGTCCCGAAGGAGGGGCTTAGAAACCCTAAAGCAAGATTGAAGTCCCAAGGGAGGGATTTGGGGACGCGAAGAGGCGACTACAGCCCCAAAGCAGTGGGCTGGGGATCCCAAAGGAGAGCTGGGAACCCCAAAGGAGTGGTAGGGCTTTCAAAGCAAGGGCCTGTGGACTCCAAAGGGGGAGCTGGGGACATGCAGGAGGGGCTGAGGACCCCACGGTGGGGATTCAGGGACATGCAGGAGAGATCGCGGACTCCACGGCGAGATTTGGAGACATGCAGGTAGGGTAGGGAATCCCACGGGGGTATTTGGGGACATGCAGGACGGATAGGGGACCCCATGGGGGAATTTGGGGACGTGCAAGAGGGGTAGGGGGCCCCACAGATGCAGGAAGACCCCACAAGGGCGGCTGTCAGGGTGCCAAGGCAGGCGGCTGGGAGCCTCCCGGGGCGGGGAGGCAGGGGAGAGCGTGGGGACCGCAAACGGTGTCTGAGGCCACGGGGTAACATCCGCGCAGCGTCCCGTAAGACCACAGCTACCCTCCCCGCTCCGCCCCGCCTCCGCTGTTGGCCCCGCCCCCAAGGCCCCGCCCCTTCGGGGTCCGGCTACGCCATCCGGTAGGCGGAGCCTGCGGGGGGAGGGGCGGCCTATGGGCGGCCGCAGCGGCGCGCGGCGGGGGGAGGCCCCGCCCCCGTAGATCGTTCCGCGGGTTTGATCCGCCGCGGCGCCCCATTGAGAAAATCCCGCGGCGGNCCCAACCCTCTCCCTCCCGGTACTCCCCTCCCTCCTCACCCCTTGGTGGTCCCTCACACCCGCGCCGCACCCCCTTGGTTGAGTGCCCGTTACTGCTACTGGCTGCCCGCTCTGG
>VXBP01003849.1:1666606-1679222 GCA_013400115.1 Rhinopomastus cyanomelas
CACCTCCCCCCCCCGCCCCTCGCCGCCAGCGCGGTGGCTCCGGTACCGGTTCCAGATGGGGGCCCAGATAAGGCTTTAAAATATTCCGTTCTGCAAGTCCCGATAACATCGCTCTGTCGGGACGGCTGGAATTGTGATCTTATCTCCCCGCCTGCCTCCCTCCCTCCCGTCCTGCTCCCTGAGCTGGGACGGGGTCTCCCCAAAGCCTTCCCCACCCACGGTGTCCCCAAACCTCCCCGGGGCTCCCCAGCCCTGCCAGCAGCTCCTCAGTCCGGCTACGGGCACCCTCACCCTGCTCCTCTTCCACCATGGTCTCCAGTGGCCGCCATCATCCCCATTGACTGCCATCGTCCCCACTGGCCACGCTGGCCTCAACCCTTCGCCCTGCCCGGTGACACCCAGCACCCTGCTCCCACTTCACACCGCAGCCTGGGTGGGGTGATGACACCCCATGCTGACTGGCGGCAGGAAGGACCACTGTGGGGTCCCATGGGACTCGGCCCACCGTCCAGCTCTGTGCAGGGTCATGCTCCCCGTGACCCCAACCCATTGGCGGGGATCCGGGTTCGGTACCGACCGCGTTGAGAAATTCTGCGGAGCGCTGGAAGTTTTTTTGGTGCTCGGCTTCTCTCTCTTCCTCTCTGGGGTGTGTGTGTGTTTTTTCTTTCCCCCTCGAGTCGATGGCAGCTGGCGATAAGGGAGAGATGGGAGGATAGGGGAGGCTGGCCACCATGTGATAATCTAGCTTTATCTTTCTCTCGAAATAATTGCAAGGCTGAGTTGCACCTACCTGTTTCCCTGCCTGGGGTGATTGCTCTGGCGATAAAGCTCAGCTAGACTTTTACCCGGGAGAGAGAGTTAAAAATAGTCCCAGCCGCCTCCTAGAATTTTTTTCCTTCGGTGATAGTTTTCTCCTTTAGCTTTATTCTACTTCCGCGGCTTCGTTTTGGCAAAGCGAAAAAAAAAGCCCCAACCCGAAGAGCCCTCCCCGTGACTGCCCCGTAACTCCAGTTTGTTAAACTGTGAGCGTTAAGACCGCAGTCGTCGGTAGCGTGGAGGTAACACGACCGGCATGGGCGATAGCTGCCCGCGTGGGGGCTACGTCGACGGCGGGACTGGCAGCCAGCGATGGGGACACACACAAAAAAAATGAGGCTGGATGAGGCCGTGGCGAGCTTGGCTGGGTGAAGGCAGCTCGTATCTCCTTCCTCTGCTGCTTTTCTGCAGAGATGTGAAGAAATGATAAAGTGGGAGGCTGATCTCAGGCCGCCAGCGATGGCCAAAACTGATTAAAAGCTGAAAGCTTGGAACCCTTCCTGTGTGTGTCAACATGAAAACAGTCATTAGAGGCGGCAAGAGCGCGGCGAGAGCGTCTTGCCGCTGCCTCCGACGGCTCTGCGCGCCGAGGGCAGGTATGCATGAATCAGGGCTCCGGTAACCAGACTCCTCTCATGTACAGACCGGACCTGTTTCCACAAAGTCTATCCTTTTTATCATCTCGGCTGGAGCATTCAGAACCTCCTCCAGATTGGTATCTGCTGATTTTCTTCTCCTGGGTGACGCGATGTTCTCGCTCCGGCTCCGGCTCTTCGGGGGTTGCGCGGTGGGTTCTGTTTTTTCTGAAGGCGCGATGCGATGCGCAGATAGGCGCGCGGGGGAGATCGCCGGGAGAGCGGGCGATCGCCAGGAGCGATAAGACAAAGATCAGACACCGGACTATATTTAACCGGCTGCTTTCACCTTCTTCGTTGGTGCTTTTTTTTTTTTGGGCTGGAGCAATGCAGAGATGGAGGGGGTCAGGAGCACCGGCAATGTGGGGTCCTCCTGAGCACCCCGCACCCCAGAAGCACCCGCTCTTCCCATTGAGGCTTTGAAAGCCAGCTGCATGTGGGTAGCAGCTAAAACAACCCAGAGCTTTTATTATTGATTAAATTTAGCAGGATACCTGCCCCAGAGACGGACGGGGGAGAAACAATCGCGTCTTGCCCCCTGCTGCATCTGTGTCTGTAAACCCAGCAACCTCCCTGCAGCTGCTGCTGCTTTGTAGGGTTGGTGGTTCGGGGTGGGTTGGTTGGTTGGTTGGGGTTTGTTTTTTCTTTTCTTGCTTTTTTTCCCCACTCTTTTATTTATTTAATTTTTTTTCCCTGTCTTTTGTTCTGCTGGTAGATAGATGTGAGGGGCTGATAGAGAGCAGGAGCTGATCTCCAAGCCAGATAGCCGGTTATATTTATTAACTTCAAACATGGGAGCGCGGGCGCCCGGCTGATGAGCGAGGCTGCGGCGGCTGCCTGTGCGTGCACTCCCAGCGCCGGGTCTTCCGATGGGGGAAGCTGATAAGCGGGAGATTGATCTCGTCTTGCTGATGTGCCTCTACCTCTGTTGTTGTGCTAATACGTGTGTGTGTGTGTATATTATGCTTTCTTTCTTCTTTTCTTTGCCTGCTGAAATTAACTGGAGGCGAACGTTTTTGTACCGGTTGCAGGGGCCTGCCTGTGGGTTTTTTATTTGCTTTTGGGGTTGGGTGGGTTGTTGGTTTTTTTTTTCCTTTTTCCTTTTCAATTCTGCTTTCAGCTACAGTAGATCTGAGCTCCCGATAAGCGCCGAGGCCCGATCTCCATCCTGATAGAGATTGCCAGGGGAGATAGGGACCACTTATCTCTCCCCACCAGACCGGAGCAGGATTCGCTCCAACAACAAACACAGCAAAAAGAGGGGCAAAAGGGCTCCGACAGTTTGTTCCATTGCAAATATGATTAACGCAGGCGTTTTAATTATCTGATGGGGGGGCAGCTGCCTGTGGGTTTTTATTTCTCAAGGTGTTCTAGTGTGTTTTTTTTGATTCCCTCTGTGAAGCGAGCCGGGCTGAGAAGCCGAGCTCTGCCCAGCGCCTGTTATCAGCTGCAGATGTTGCATTAGTTCGATGAGAGCTTTGACTTTCTTTTTCGATCGTTATCGCCCATTCTGCTCTGCCAGGCGAGCTATTGGGCAGGCGCTGCGGCGGGGGGGCACCGGGGGGAGCCGAAAGCGCTGTCGTGTTTTTGCACGTGGATTTTCTTTTAATTGCTATTAGATGGTGTTAGATAGCGAGCGCGACCTGCGCCCTTGAGCAGCCTCTCAGTGGGGTGGGGTGGTTAGTTTTTTTCCCCTTTCCTCTTCCAGAGCTCTGCTGCTCGCTGGATCCCATGTGGGGTGACGCCGGCCCAGGGGGTCGTGATGCCGGCCGGATCCTGGGAGTCATCCTTCTCAGGAGCTTGGGGGGGGGGAAGATGACAGTGGCCAACCCAGTGTCTATTTTTAGCAGCGGTGTGGCGAGCTGGTGGCGTGGGATGCTCCCGGCACGCCTCCCGCCGGCTCCTCTCCCGTTCCCTCTACTCGCCCAGTTGTTCCTTGCTTTGGCTCCTTTCTTTCCCCACTGCACTTTTCCACCGCCAGCAGCCTCCATGCCCCTCAGCTTCCCCGTCCATGCCTGCCCTGCGGAAGGGCTGTTCCAGGCTGGGCTGGGTATCTGGAGGGGGGTATGTGATACCCACCTGCTCTGTGGGTTGCTGCCAGCTCCTCAAGGATGAGGTGGGGGCAGACAGGGCCTCCAGCTCTGCTTCCAAAACCGGTGTTTTCTGCACCTCCCCAGGGGCTGCCTCAGTGTTGCAGCCCCCTGTGCCCGCTCCTCGCATCCTGAGGGTGGCATCACCATGTCCCACATGTCTGCTACACCCATGGGCACTGCCTGTTTGCCTGCCAACCCCTCCCCTCTTGTGCAAACCCCTCCAAGGTATTTGCCAGCCCTGACTCAGTGGCATCCTGAAGTGACTGGCAGGGGTGCAGGCGGCAAAGCCCTGTGGCATGCCTGCCCCCGCAGCAGCTCTGCCCATCCCAGCTGCCACTGGCCTCTCAAGATGTGCCATGGGTGGCAACTGGGACTCCCAGAGGACCTGTCCTGGTCCCCACAGGGTGGGACAGGCAGGGAAGGTGACCCGGGCTGGACTAGCAGTGATGTGATGCTTGTGGGAGCTCTCCCAGCCATTACACATCCTGGCTGTCACTGGCCATTCTCCAGCAGTAAACTGGAAGCTCCATGTGGTCCTGTGTTTGGATCAGCCACGGGTGATGCTGGAATTTTTCCTGTGGCCAACAAGCTTGCCATGAGCATCTCTGTGGGCTCCGCATCTGGGAGAGGGGTCAGCACCATGCTTGGTGGCCTCTCTCTGGAGCAGTGCATTCATTTACATGGCTCTGGGCCACTTCATGCCACCAGCCCTGTGCTCTGCTGGCCATGGAGCATGGCATGGCTGTCCCACATGGACACTTCCCTTCCAGCCTGTTTTGGGACCCTGCTCAGGGTGTATCTCCATGGTGGCCCATCCTGGCCATCCTTTTCTCCACATCAGTCAGGCGGGATGTGTGTGGGATGTTCCGAGGGCGAGTGCCAGAGCCAGGCTGACCACAGCCATGCATGGGGCATCCGGCAGCTCAGCAGAACCAGTTCTGTCGAGAGCCCTGGCGCACGTCCCCGCCAGCAGCCATGGGGTGGGAAGGCAGTGGTGGCACCCGTGGCGGCAAGGGAGGCTGCAGCTGCTGTTTCCATGGCCCGTGGGTGCTGGGGTTGGGTTGGTTTGTGTCTGCTGCTGCTCTCCCACCTCCTGCACCCGCAAGGGACACCCCTGGGACACCCCTCCCCGGGCACCTCGAGCGGGCGCAGATGTGCGGTGATGCCCTGGCACAGGGACCATCCCTGACACCCCACAGTGGAGCAGGAAGTCCACCTCCAGCTGGGATGTGCAGCCCTGGATCCCAGCTTGTGTGGTTGGGCAAGGGCTTATTTTCCACTGTGAATCACGAGGCCACCTCACAAGCTGCAGGTTCCCCTTTCGCCAAGTTGCAAGCTGGCCAGCTTGGCAACCAGGGCTTGGGAAGAAAGCAATCCCTTCCCCACGGGTGTTGCAGCAGATTGCACAAGGAGATAGTGCAGGTGATCCAGGGTTCCTGGAGAGGGGCAGCCCTGACCTGCCATGGGGGCCAGTGGAGCCACCCAGCAATGGCAGCATGCCGCGGAGGATGTGGCTGGAGAGCCCGGTCCTCCAGCATCACCATGTCCACAGC
This sequence comes from Rhinopomastus cyanomelas, assembly GCA_013400115.1. Taxonomy (NCBI): domain Eukaryota; kingdom Metazoa; phylum Chordata; class Aves; order Bucerotiformes; family Rhinopomastidae; genus Rhinopomastus; species Rhinopomastus cyanomelas. Next base: position 1,671,704 of record VXBP01003849.1, read on the forward strand.
ATCCCTGGGGTGCCCCATGCTGTGCAAGGCTCCCAGCCCCATGAGGCCATGGGGTTGATGCTGCCCACTTGTCTGGGAAAGGAGGGGATGATGCTGCCCAAAGTAGGAGCGGCAGGACTGGCACAGCACGGGGACAGAGCCGCTGGTGGATTTGGGATCCAAGGCACCTCTTCTGGGGAGGGGAAGACGATGTTGTCCATGTGTGCCACCCATCCTACTGCAAAAAAAGCCCCATGATTTGGGAAGTGCTGGCTGCGGTGATGTAACAGAGACAAAACCAGCCCAGACTTTCCGTGGTGGCACAGCCCGGCACCCAAGGCTACCTGGTGGGAAGGGTGTGAGCGGCCCCGAGCGCCGATCGGAGAAAAGGGGAAACCTTGAGCATTGCTTCTTTCTTTAATACTGAGAATTGGAAAAGGCCTCTGCCAGCCTCGCGTCGCGCTCTTAGCACTGCAAACCCTACGTGGAGAGCGCAGAGTGCTCTTCCTGGGGAGGGAAGAAGCCAGCCCCCACCCTTTGGACACCAGCCGGAATGGGAGCAGGAGGCCAGTCTCTGGGGCTCTTTTTCTGCAGCACATCCCATGACTGTTCGTGTTGCCTGACTCAGGGCTTTTGGACACTCAGGCTTGGCCAGGCTGCTGCCCTGCTGCTTGTTTTATCAGGAAAGTTCAAGTGTTTGGGGGGTAATACAGTTCCCTCTTCCGATGGCTGCCCGGCAGAGGCTCCGCGTTGTTCCTGCAGCAGCAGTGTTTTTTTGGGAGGGATGAAATGCCGAAAGGAATGTAGCTGCTGACCTTGGGCTGCAGCGGGGTTAAGGAGTGTGTGCCTATGAGTCACTCCAGATAAGCGCCTTCCACGGCTTTTTTCCTCCAAAATAATTCTTTATCTCCTCTTTCTCACATCAACATATTTTCTTGACATCTCCCGCTTGATAGCGCGTGGAGGAAATGCGCTCCTCTAATTTGTTCATCTGATGAAATATAGATCCATTGTTTTCTCTCGTCCTTGGCCAGCTGAGGGTCGTGGCCCTGCACTTTTAGGGGTGTTTGGTGGGGTCGCTGCCTGGGGCTTTGGGATGTGCCTTGAGGTTGTCAGTACCTGGTGGGGTCGTGGCCTCGTGCTTTGGAGGTGTGTAGTGAGGTTCGTGTTCCGGGGCTTTGGGACTTTGGGGTGCACCTCAGTGTTGTTATGTGAGGCTTTAGGGATCCGCAGTGGGGTTGTGGCGTCGTGCTTTGGGGATGCACATCAGAATTCATGCCCAGGGCTTTGGGGATGCTCAGTGGGACTGGTGCTGGGGGATTTGGGGATGCTCAGTAGGATCGATACTGGAGGATTTGGGGATGCTCAGTGGGATCGGTGCCAAAGGATTTGGGGATGCTGAGTGGGATCAGTGCTGGGGATATGGGGATGCTGAGTGGGATCAGTGCTGGGGGGTTTGGGGATGCTCAGTGGGACCAGTGCTGGGGTTTATTTGGGGATGCCCAGTGGGATGAGTGCCTGGGGTTTTGGGGATGCTCAGTGGGGTTGGTACCCAGAATATGTGGGAAGACACTGAAGCAGGAGAGCATCTCCCTGCTCATCACCAGCTCAGGGGACAGGAGGGAGGAAAAGCTGCTTTTCACTTTCCCCACTGCTCCGCCGGGAAGTTTTGGCCGCTCGCTCGCTTCTCGGTCTCCCAGCCGAGGCCTCTCATGCTACTTCCAGCTCCTATGATAATGCGGAAAGTTGAACTGGCCCCATTACTGCGCTGCGATGGTTGCCACGATAACACCCCGATAATGGCAGCGATAGCGGCAGCTCGGTAGCCAATGGCTCTGCCGCTCCTCCCATTAACATTCCCCACCACGGACGGGCTCGGAGCTGCCTATCTGCTCTCCATTTCCACTCCTCCGCTAGATAAGAATGGAAATACTGACTTCATAGCTCACTGATTAAAGTGTCTGGATTTCTTGATAATACACAGATAAATTATGTTTTTCAAAAAGAAGGTAGGGAAGGGAGTGTGAGGGGAGGGAAAAACCTTCAGTCCATTTTTATTATTTTTTTTTTTCCTTTCCCTCTCACTGGCCGTGCCCTGGGGGCTGGGGATTTTCTGCTCCAAAATGCCTCTCCCAGCTTGTGCTCAAGGTTGGCAGTGGGAAGGCAGAGCTCTGCATGGTGCCCTCAGCTGGGAGGGGTCAGCCAGAGAATTGGGGGAGCCACACAGATGGGGGTGTCCCACACATGCAGTCACATCCCCTCGCTGGGATGGAGATGCTGTCCCCAGTGCCTGGAACCTGCAGACATTGTTGGGATGTTCGGCTTTGCCGACTGCAGCGATGCCACACGGCTGCAGCACATGGCTAGCAGCCTGATGCCAGCTCTGGCATCTCAGCTGAGCTCTGGCCATCCCCAGGGACCGGCTGGTAGGGGCTGGAGGTGCTTGGGAAGCTTCTGCTTTTCTACGCTCATCTCCAGCCTGAGTCTTACTGGTTCTGCTGCAAGATGCTGCCCACTCCAGCCTCACCCCACTAGCCCATCCAGCCTTAAAGATTTTACTGGAGTTTCTTCACTCATCCCTACTGGAGCAAACTGGGTATCCAGACTTCTTGGTTCCTTGCACTGGAAAAAGGTATCAACCACAAAAATCTGAGTTAGCTTCATCTAAATGTAAAACTAAAGAGCAAACGGTATAAAGTTCATTTTTTAATGTGCTGCCCCATTCCAGTTGGGCTGCTTTCTTTATTTTATTTTTTTTTTAGGGGAACTGTGATAAAAAGCAGCGATAGGGCCAGGACTGTTTTGTGTAGGAGTCGGTATCTGCGTTATCTATCTCCCTTTTTCACTCTCCGAACAGCTCTGTTGTTTTTTACTCTTATCTCGCTCCACCAAAATGCCAAGAACAGGAAAAAAAATCTACAGAAGAAAAGCCCCGAGTCGGCAGAGGCTCGTGTGTGTGCGCCGAGGCAAACTCGGCATCGGGCGCGAGCGGCCACGCGGCGTGGACTTGGAGGAAGAGAAAGGGTTGGGGGTGCTGCTGCCAGAGGGGTTGTGCTGCTGCTGGCTCTGGCCCAGCAAAGCGGGGACTGTGGCAGTAAGGTTTGGAGGACAGTGCTGTGCCCCAAGGGGTCTGGTGACCTTCAGCTGGTCATGCTGCTTCTTGCAGATGGGCCACCCAACTGTGCTGTGTGCACCCTCTCAGGATCCTTTACTACTCCTGGAGCCCCCCCCGGCAGCCCCTTTGCTCATTGCTGCTGCATTGGCTGGAGACACTAAAGTGTCCAGGATGGCACTGGAGATGGTACTGGGCATGCTGAGGGGCTTGGAGCAGCAGGGACACCCCAGCCAGAGCATCTTTGGTGATGGTTCTAGTGGCATTCTGATCCACATCCACCAGCATCACTGTCCCTGTCCCTCAATCCTTGTCCTGACCAGGTGCTGTCATGAACTGGAATCTATCCCTGTTCCCTTCCTGGCAGCAGGATGGGCCTGGCAGGACCTGACACCACTTCCCACAGGGAGGGGAACAGCTCCAGTGTGGCACCTCGGGGTAATTTGTCGCTAGATTAGCCAGGAGCTTGACCTCTGCCCTCACAGTCACCTGGAACTGATGGGCTCTGTGGGGCCATGAGGATCATTCCCACGCCCAGCTGTTCCTGGCTGGAGCAGCGTTGTTCCAGTCGGGAGAAAAAGTGCCACAATGGAGGGGTCTTCACCCAGGAAGAAACCTGCCTTTGGCCAGCAGAAGCAAAGGCACCTGGTGCCAGAGCAGCAGTGACAAGGTGGCCACGTGTGTGGGTGCCCCTTGTGTGCTCGCGCGCATGCGGAGCCTCGTCTTCGTGGACGTGGTTTCCTTCCGCGTTACCAGGGTCGCCCGTATCCAGCCGCTCCCCAGCCCTGGACTTGCGCCAGGCTGCCTGGGTCAGCGTGGGCTTCAGCACCTCAGACTGCTTGCTCCTGGGTGGCGTTTGGGATGGAGGACACTTGTGCCACCTCCCATTAAGGACCAGTAGCTCTCCGCAGGCTGCAGTGGGGGGGGGACACACACCCCAGCTTCCTCAGTTTCCCTCCTGTGCTTTGAAGATCTGCTCCTTGCCAGCCGGGACGGCAGGGCTGCCGTTAAGCATCTCATCCCCTTCTCACGGAGCAATCTCCTCCCATCCATCTGATGTGCCGGAGCCGGGGACGGCTCTATTAGACTCTCTCCTCTCTTAAAAATCTATCAGGGCGTTATCGACCCCATCTGAAACGTAAAGTCACTTCATTGTCATTGTCCCTGTATTTTCTTTCTCGTTATTTTCCCGTTCCTCCCCCCGCCGCCTCCCCGAGCCGTTGTTTGATATGATGCGGGCTCTCTCGCTATTAGTATTAGTAATCGCGGCCCCTGAAGTGAAACAATCTCCTGTAATCTATCAGCGGTTTATCGGCCCTATCGGAGCGCCGGGAATGGCTGGGCTCGGCGCTGGCGCCATGCTCGCCCGCTGATAAAGTTACAGAGTTCAGCCCGTGATGAATGTTAAGTAACTGCACCCCGCGCAGATAGGAGATGGACTTGGCAGGGGGAGCAGCGACGGCTGAAACCAATCTCTCCCCTATCAGCAGAGCTGCTTTTTCTCAGGCTCAGCTTCGTCCCCGGCTCTTTCCTGACCCCCGTGCTCTCGGTGTGGGGCGGTGCTGGCTGGCTGCGGGGAGGGATGCTCAGGGTGCTGCACCCCATGGGTGGGTGTTTTGTGTTGCCGGGCTGTGGGGTGCAGACACCAGCATCCTCCCTGACAGCAGTCAGCATCCCCCTGTGAGCTTTTGCAGCAGCATCTCCCCACCATGAAAAATCCCAGCACATCCCACCACCTCCATTCCCCCAGTATCCGTCATTCTGGACAAATTAGTCCTAAAATTCTTTATAAGTTGAATAATGAAGCATTAAAAATAACCCCCACCACCCCATCAGCAATCCCAGCACATCCCACCACCTCCATTCACCCACTGTCCTTCATTCTGGATAAATTAGTCCTACATTCTTTATCAATTGAATAATGAAGGATTAAAAATACCCCACACACACCCCATCAGCAATCACAGGATTCTCCCATCACCCCCTGTCCTTCATTCCTAATGATTCTGTGATTCCCCTCCTGGATGAATGAGGCCCCAAGACTTTATGAATTTAATAATGATTTAATATAACCCCACCACCACCCCACCATGAGCGTGGCCCAGCTCTGTCCTTCCACTGTTTTAGTCCTCTCCTGGACAGATCAGGACCACGTACGTTATAAAATTGATAATGAAGTATTATAACACCCTTATAAATTTAATAATAAGTTCTAGTAATGTCCCCCAGGACCCTTCTCAGCACCTACATCCCCACCGTGAGCAGTCGGGGCATCCCCCTGCTGTCCTTTATTTCCCCTCCTGGGCAAAACACTTTGGTTATGAATTACTGTGAGCTCCCCCCTGCTGAAAGCCGTGGCAGCATCCCGCGAGCATCCCCTGCCATCACCATTCCCCCCACTGTTCTTTATTCCTCTCCTGTGTAAATTTGGCCTAAATACCTTATGGATTTAGGAATAAATCATGATAGCCCCCTGCCGTGAGCAGTCGTGGCATCCCCAATGTCCTTCACCCCCCTCTGGGATGAATCCAGCATCATCTGATGATAAGTGGTTATAAATCCCCCCTGCACCTCACAGCTCCCCGACTAACTTTGTTTCCTTGCTTTTCTAACTCAGGGCACTGTGGGGAGGGTCAGGACGAGTTTTATCTGGGGTGATAGAGAAGGGCCCCAAATTACAGATAGGTACCGCCAGGGCTGGGGTTGGCCCCAGCTGCTATCGGCTCCATGCACTGGCCTGATATTTAATGTGCTGATATCTACAAGGGGGAACGTGGCCCTGGATGCTGCAGCTGGTCTGATATGGGAGAGGGTTGGTTAGTCTTCAGAAAGTCCGTTTTCCTCTGAAATGGGGGTCCCAGGGTGTCTCTCCAGCCACCAGGGTCACGTTTTGGTGGCCATTGCCATTTGGTGGTGGATCCTGGCAGCACCAACCAAAGGGAAGGGAAAAACCAACCCACTGGATAGCGTGACCTTTGAGGACCGGCGTCATTTCCTGGCCACCGAAACCTCGCTTGCCCTCGTCGACAGTGCTTGGCATCCCCGATCCCTGGGGAGCGGGCTCAGGGGCACGCGAGGTCAGTGGTGGAAGTAAACATTAATACATACAGGGAAAAATTGGGTGAGAAGAGGCGGGCTGGTGGCCCATCAGATACTGGTGGTTTTTGGATTCGCAGCCCGGGTTGTTCTCCGGGCGCTGCTGGCTGTGGAGCTCGTAGGGCACAGCCCTGCCGCGAGAACCTGGGGACTACCTGCGCCGTGCCCACCTCGCCGAACCGAATCACCGGCGACAGCTTTATGGCCGGTACAGGGAAGTACAGGGAACCTTCTCGGAGGGTGATACCAACCCCCTGCTCCTGGCTGCAAAATGTGGGTGAAAACAAGGAGGTTTAGGGGTGAGGAGGTGATGCCTCTGCTGGGCTCCCCATGTCTTGGCCTCAGGGTGATAGCTGAGCATCCCGCAGGGAGCCTCACCCGGCTGCTTTGGTTTATTACTCTATTAATTCATTATTATTTGGGTTGATTTTTAATGGGGAGATGGATTTGGGGCTGTGAGGATAAGGAGGAGCTGGAAGGAGGAGGAAGAAAATATCCATCATGCCACCAATGTGGTCCCACTAGGAGCTTCTAGAGCTGGGGACATCCTCTGAGTCCCGCAGACACTGGGATGCAACACCCCACAGCTAAGCCCCCTGGGGGCTCCCGGAGCCCTCCGTAGGGCTCGCAGCCCGCCCAGCTCTTTTAGTTGCAAAACCACTCAGTTTTGAGGGTTGGTAATGAGCCAGCGGCTGCCAGAGGGTGAGGGCAGCCTGCCCCCAGCCTGCGCGTGGTTTCAGTCCAGAGCCTGCTTTGCACCACGGGGGCTCCTCCTCTTCCTCCTCCTCCTCCTGCTGCTGCTCCAGAGCCGGTGGGAAAGTCTGGGGCTGTTGCTATTTTCTATCTGTTATCGAGGCCTCTTATCGCTTTGCTCTTGTCTGTGTGCCGGCTCTCAGAGCGTCCAGGGGCTCTCTCTTGGCAGCCTCAAGACATCCCCCCCCAAATCCACCACCACCCCACCACTCCCTGATTTTCTGTTCTTTTTCCTCTTCCTTAATTATTGGCCGAGCGCAAAGCATCAGGAAAGAAAGGGGGGGCCTTTTAATTCGAGCAAAACGATCGGATCATCACCCGGGTGACAACGACGGGGGGTTTCCTACTCCTGGGGTGCCAGGGCACCCACCCGGACCCGCATCCCCAGCCCGTGTGTGCACCTGCGACCTGGGCACGTAGGCGCTGCTGTGTCCTACGAGACTTTAGTTGCTGTAGTTTTATGGCTTCTTTTATATATTTTTATATATATCTATGTACGTATAGATAAATAAATATAGCTTTTTATTTTTATATCTATATATTCATTGATATAAAGAAAATAGCTATTTATTTATACTT